>JARFXV010002083.1:0-136988 GCA_031761425.1 Cosmopolites sordidus
AATTCGACAACATCGCATATGCTGCCAACCGAATCCAGCTTTAAATTTGAAATTTATTGAATACATTTTATTTGATTATTTTATTAATTAATCTATGTAGTGGTATTTCTGCACTTCTTCAATAGCGTCATGAATGACGTTTCGTATTTTTATGTTCTATATCCTTAATATTAATAAAAAAAAAATTTCTTGTTTTTAAAAAATGTTTTCAGGCATATTTAGGTTAACGTTGTATTGACACACCTCGAAATCTGTTTCATTCGAAAAATTGTAACTTATTATGAAAATTGCGTATTCTCAACAATTCTGATCGGCAAATAAGGCGGGTCCTTCCGTTGGGCGTTTGGTAGAATCTTGAATGCGTAATCTAGCTTAAACTAACACTAAACCCCCGATTTGTCAACATATTATCTAATCCTATTACGGTGTCTCCCCTAACCTCATTATATATCCCAATTACACAACTTTGGATCGGCCATTTAACTGGTATCACTCTCTGCCTGTAATCCAATATCACCCCACCAATCCACCAAGGCAAACATAAACACCATATCCAATCATGTTTCATTGTTGTACTCCTAACCTTACGGTTCTAAAAAAAATGTCGCTGAAAGAAATCTGCTCAAAAAACTGAGCATCTTAGCCCAAGAAGTGAAAATACATCCCAAGACCATGTCGCGCATAATTAAAAATGACCTAGAGCTTCGAGCTTACCAAATATCTATCTCACAGCGATTAACGCCAGCTCTATGTAACATAAGAATCCCGAAGGCGATGAACAGCATGCAAACGGAGGATACAGGAAAGTCGTTTTCATATGAAAATATTTTCACTGTAGAAAAAAGATTGAACCGGCAAAATGAGAGCTTACGCTTATAGTTCTCTGCAAAAAAGAGGCCATCATAACAAATTACCAAAACGATATTTTAGAGAAAGTAGTAAAGCTGCTTAATAACACCTCGCTGAAAAAAGAAAAAATTGGACCTTCCAGCAAGATTCAGCGCAAGTCAACAAGGTGAGATCCACACATCGATGGTTGAAGGCGAGTTTCGCTAAGTTAATCGTTGCTAAAAATTGACCCTCAGGAAGTATAGACTATCGGCTCTGAAAGGTTTTAGAGGAGGTGGTCTGTTCTGTTTGCAATATCAAGGCCCGAAAAGCTGATTTTATGAAAGTAGCAGCTTCAATTCCCTTGGAAATGGAAATGGTAAACAAATGACCAGACTGTTTGAAGAAGTTTATAAAAGTAAAAGGTGGACATTTCGAAATATGTTATATTTTTGAATTCCCTTCCAAGTTGGAATTACTATAACATAAACTTAATGATCCTCTGTTTGTTTTGCCATAAACCGTACAAGGGACATAATTAATGACATAACTGCGTGCATAATTTAGACAATTCTAAAATCATTAAGACATAACTTACAGTAAGAAGTCTTAATTCAGGACGCCAAAGAATTCAAAAACCACAAAATGGTACGTATGATAATACAAATAAACGGAATAAATATATTAACATCTCTTTGAAAATATTCTACAAAGAAAAAGCACTGCTATAAAATATATTATATTGAAATTTGCATCAAAATGTTTACCATTTCCTTCAAACGCGATTTATATATATATATATATATATATATATATATATATATATATATATATATATATATATATATATATATATATATATATATATGTATGTATATTTTTTTTTTTGATTCGTGGCATGTAGCAGTCAGAAGTTTTTACCATCAAAGGTTCAGCGGTCGTTCTTGTAGTCACTCCCCAAACGTTCGCATGATCGACCATCCGTACCTCCCGTCTGCTACCGAACACTCTTTTCTGGCCCTTGCTTACAGTAATTTCACCGTATTCTTGAAGTAATTAACGATAAACCGTAACTTAACCGTTTCGATTAAAGAAAATAAAAACTTGGGTGTTGCTTTCGGTTCATTTTCAGTTTTCTGATAAATATTTAACGATGATTTAGAAAAAATATTTCTGAAAAGCTTTTTATAAAAAAAAGAATAAATTAAAAATAACAACCAAAGCAATACTTTTCATCTTTTCATTCTTTTCATCAGAGAAGATTTTCTTATTCAGAGAAATCTATAACGACCAAAGAAAATAATAATTGGAGGTTACCAAATGTGGAAAATGGAGAAGATGAAGTGAAACAAAAATGCAACGAATGAAAGAAGAAAGATATCAATACTTTTTGATTTTAATTTTTAATCATTTTGATTTTCGGATCTTTGGTGTTCTTCAGTTTATGTCAACGAAGGTTGACGACCATTCGTTTATGAGATTATATATACTTAGCTATGCGAAATAGATCTTTATTGCTCATATTCACCCAGTCGTGTATATTTCCCAGCCAGCACTTTTTCATTCGCCCTGCATCGCAACCTGAATTTAGTGATATTTATCATTACTCAATATGGGGCTAAAATAAGATGTTTTATGCATTCTGATGATTCCTAACAACTTTCTCTCTCAACCTGTTCTTCCAAGCACCTATCCATTGGCAACTTTAACAGTTTACGATATTTTTTACACTTATTTTTTACGTCTGTGCAATCACGTATTGAAGACCTCGATGGTTTTTGATATTTGAGCTTTTATAGTCCACATTTCGACTCCGTAGAGAATTTATATATGTTTGCCTGACCGTTTATTTTTTTTTGTTTTTCCTTGGGTTTTCGGCCAATTATAATAATATCTTTCTATTTTGTTTACGTTTCGGTTAATTTTATTTAACCATCTTCAAAACAACTATAATTTTATAATATATATTATTTTTTTACATAACAACACATCTTATTGTAATATCTTAATATACTATATTTACGTAATAATATTAATTATAAATTATTAGTTAATCTATAATTTAATCAATTTTTAATTCAAGTTAATTTTTTGTTTAGTTTTTAGTTGATATATTTTATACCTTTAATTTTTTTTGATTATGCTAACAGTTTTGGGTTTTTTACTATTAATGATATTTGATGCAAAAAACGATAATTTATTATATAATTATGTCATTATATATACTACTTTAGTTATCAGTATCAGTTCTGAAATTAATGGTATTCTTTGTGTTTTTTTCGTGTAAATCGCTTCTTTTATATATATATATTTTTTTATATTGTGTTTCAAAATGTAAAATTTTTGTTATCAAAATTAAATGTTACTAACTGTTACCCGCCCGCTTAGCTGGGCGTAAATTAAACTTTAATAATCATTAATTTTTTATGATTAAAATTACTTTTAAAATTCCATAGCTGTTACCTGCTACTTGACAATTTTTTTCTATAAATTTCATGAAGACAAAATTGCGAGGGATTCATAATGATACAATCCCAAATTTAAAAATTCGGATTATATTAATGCAACTCCCCTTAGGAGTTGATTTTTATGAACCCCCCATCCTTAGCGAACATCTACGATGCATAAAGAACATTTCAGGCAAATTTTAAGTCTGTAGGATTTAAATTTCAAAAATGGGCGTATATTTAATTTTACACACCCGCAAACCCCTTAGGAGTTGATTTTTACAAACCATCCTCTCTAGCAAGCATCACATGGACGACGCATGAGCACGGAAACCTTACCATTTTCTACTGCATTAATTAAAACATTCAGCGAATTTTTGTCATTAGTTTTTGTTTTTTGTCTTTCTAATTTTGAACAATTTTGAATGCTGCCTATATCATTGAATTGGACGTTATGATGTTTTTATTCGGATGCACTTCATTAAATACTCGACAGACTTCAGTATAAGTGCGTTTTCTGTCACGGCATCCAATTACAATTTTTTTTATATTACGAAAAAATGACGTTTGTAGGTCTTAAAATGTTGACTATATGGAGGTAATGAATTAATTATTGCAAATATCTCCATAAATATGAATTTTATGAAGAAAATGGAGTGGATCTTTTTTGTAGAGAATTTAATTTCCTACAAAACTTGTACTGCTTCTATATATTTTTCTCAAATCCGTATACTGTAAGAGATACTTACAAAAAATTATAATTTCATCAAAAAATGAACTTAGATCGTCTTGAAACACGTGTTATTTTTGTTAAAAAAAATCCCCCGTATTTTTTCATCAAAAGAAAGGTTTTTTTGGGGCGGAAAAAATTAATTTTTAACGACATATATATATATATATATATATATATATATATATATATATATATATATATATATATATATATATATTTTAGGGTGGTCGTTAAAAATTAGTGGCGACTCGGGCGGGAGGGCGTTGGGGGCCCGCCCCTCCAGCATTTACACATCAAAACAGCATATTTTATTTCCGTTCAGTTTCTTTCCTTATTAAAAATTAAAATCTCCAAATGTAAAAGAATGTCTGTCGGCACATCACACCAAATAATGCGGATAATAATGCCATCCTCTCGCCTCAATTTTTACATTGTTGGTCAGACGTTTACTTCCAGCGACCGTTTATCTCGTCATTGGCGTTAGATGTTTTGTTGATTGCCAGAATTCGGGAGTTTAACTGCTTTCTAAAACGCATGCGATTTGGACGTAGATTCCGTGCGACCGAGGGTATCGGTAATTAGTTTTAAGTACTGATTTGACGGGTACGGATCATTTGATATGTGTCCAATCACGTATTTTGTTCGCCTCGCGAATATTTGTTTTGATTTGGGATTTGGTACGTATGTACAAACTGAGTAGTACTGTTTAAATAAAAATAATTAGCTTTTAATTACAAACATGAAGGTGTTTGATTTAAAGCAGTTAATAATAACTAATTTAAGTTTTTTTTCGAATTTTCTCTATTGATTTGCAATTACAATAAACTGTTTGAATGGTTTAATCTTCGGGAAATGGTGCAGGTTTTTACAGCGGTATTTTTCTTCATCAAAAAATAATGCTCAATCAACACATGAAATTCTTCCGTCCTTTTCATTTTTTTTCCATTTTTGAAAATAACAAAAGTGACGCTACTTTAACATAATTGAAAGTAACATAAAGTGACACTACTTTATGCGCAACAACTCAAACTTGTAGATAGATTGTCATGAAATTTTGACACATGACGTTTGAAGGTTGGTGCTATCGACCACTGGTAAGGATTTTTCGTAAGTGATGCCATCTATATGTCAGACCGGAGACTGATGTGTTATTATCTCTGTTTGGTGTCTATAACCTGATGCACATTCTGTAACCAACCGACAAATAACAAGTTGACGTAGTCGAGTTTTGTAGCGAAAGTTTATTTTGTATCAAATAATAGTGGATATTTTTTATTTTTATTATTACATAACACTATCACGAAAACTATAAAATTAGTGCACTAAAATAATTTTGAGAGAGTTGCATTTTTTTGTTTCCCACTATACGTATAAACAAATAATTAATTAAAATTTAATCCCCAACCTTTAGGAAGGAAACAATCAACTTTTAACCATTATATTAAATAATAATTTAATGTCTGATAATGTTATTTATTTCAAAGTGAAATAAAACCAAAAAAAGGCGGAATATCTATCGGACAGTCGTTAATGCACCAGTTTTTCAGCCATTGCAACCGATGGAATGAGGAAACGCCGCCTGCTTATTTATAGATGACATCTTGACTGTGTCGTTGCTGAGGGGCCTCTTTCTGAACCGAACCAGCACCGATGTTTCTAGTAATCAAATCGATCGTCCAATTAAACACCGTTTGTTATTTATTTGTGTGTTAATTGGACATTTTAACTGTTGTCGCTAACAAGTATTTCTTCTTCTTCTACATTCCTTTTGTGAATCTGTTCGGTTGGAATGCGGTTAATTTTTGTCTATTACAAGAAAGTTATTTGTTTTTTTTTATATAATCATAATTATATGCATTAATTACAATTTAAATTATAAAACAGCCAAAGCTGGTCCTTTAAATCCATGTAAGCCATTTACGAGGGTGGCCTGAAGATGGCGTTACTCATCAAAAATATTCTGGTAATAATGTTGCGCATGCCTTGATAGATAACACTAACATCTACTGACATAAATGGCGGTTCAACAAATAAGCATCAAATATAGCTGAAATTTTCATGGTTATCTTTCAACGCATGCGCAATTATATTACCAGAATATTTTTGACGAGTAACGCTATCTTCATGTTGAGCCTGAAAACTTTTCAGGCCACCCTCGTAGTACTAGCGTTAATTTTTTATAGAGTCTAGTGGAGTAAATGCGAATGCATTTTTTTTATTGAGTAATGTTTATATCCAACTAAATTTTCAATAAATCCAACTGGGTTTTTGAATAAAAAATAATTATCGATTTTTTTACTTTATGTCAAAACTTTATCATAAATAATATTGATAATCGTTGCGAAAAACTTTTTAAAAATGTGTTTCAATTAATTATGAATGAACTAAAATTTAAAAAAATCACGTGGCTACGAACACGCCTCGATTAGCTGCCATGTTTGTGTCATAATAGTAAAGTTTTTCACGTCAGTACTGACAACGGCTTCTATGTGTTTATATACTTTCAAAATGATTGTCAGTTATGTGCAAAATTAAAAATGTTTGTTACTAATCTAGTTCAGTAATGTGTGGCAAAGGGTTCATAAAGGATAATTCTAATAATATACCTGCTGTTGATATTTTTATGATCACATATTTTCTTAACAATGTCATTCGGTTCAATTCAGATAAAGTGCTAAAGCATCAATGTGAGTTTAAAAAAATACTAATAATGTAAATATAAATAAGAAACAAAATATTTCTATTAAATGTAATAAAACTATTTGTAGGGTGTCACGTTACGGTTACGTCAAGATACGGTGACAAGGCTATAGGTTTTGTTCAACTGCACGGTAAAAGAACGTGTATGTCCAGAGAATATAATTCGCAGTAAAGATTATAATATAAATATAATGCTTATAAGAAAAACAATGTAAATCATAATTAGAAAAATAAAACACATACAAACTGTTTAAATCACTAATTGTATTTCAATAAAAATACACTGTTAAATATACATAATAAAACTTCCCCCAACTAAAATAATATGGATATTATATTACAGTAAATTATAATATGTACACTACATTAATAATCAATTCAGAATACTACCCAAAATTATAAACATATTTGTTTGATTGCATAATAGTTTGATTGCTTTCATTGAAGTTTGCAATATTTTTAAAACAGCACCGATCCTTCAAACGACTACACTAAACTCTATTAACAATATTTTCAAAAAAAAAAAATTACCCATACTACATTATTGATTTAATTAAGGTTTTCAGTATTTTTAAAACGATGGGGAATTTTCGCCTTACATGTTTTATAAACCACCACATTAGACTCTTGTTTCAATATTATTTGCAAATATAAATAAATCTAGCTGCTCACAAACGATAATGCATGACCAGCCAGATATTTCCCAAATAAGAGAAGGCACCTAAATCATTTTTTTTTGAGTGGAAAACTTTTATAGTCTAAGCCTATAACAAGTGTATTAACAGGAGTCTCCTGTTAAGGTCTACCTACTAGAAAACCATTATGTACCACAACATATCCTGGAACCACTGTCAGCCTGCCACCAGTCTTCAGTGTCTATAATAAATGTCTAACCTATGTTTAAACATACCCTATCCAATAAATATGTTCAATCAATAGATTAAATACCAAAATCCTGAAAAACACTAAATATTTTAACTGTTTTACCAATTTACCATTTTCTGTACTTTTTGTAAGTATAAGACTTTTCATATACGATTACTTTCCAAATTGGTAGTCGAATTTTGTTCTTGTCTATTCGCGCTTTCTTAAATATTATTATTCGTATCCTACAAAATAGACTATCCTGTAGGGCTTTCTCATTTTTACTACCCTCGGTTGTCTAGTTCTTTGCGCACACGCAGGAATATTCCTTCTTATAGATTTGGTACGTTAATTTGTTTTTCCTGCATGAATTAAGTAATTTAAATAAAAATTATAAAAACGAATGCGAAAAATAAAAGGAACCCTAATCTATTTTCAATATTTTATTCTGAACTTATCTTTGAGCCTCCATATCTTATGTAAAGATGTATGTGTATAACGTCGAAAAAAGCACCGAAAGCCTAAATATCAATTAAAAGCAAATATATTTTCAAATCACAAGCAAACCAATAAATACAGTCAAAAAAATAGGTTAAACCCATAGAACAGTGTCTAAGATCGAGAAATTGTTTTATTTACCCGAATTGTTCCGAGCCGACCCGATATGGCGATATTGGCCTTCGTTACTATTGTGAGGTCACATACGTTTCGGGAACTGTCGGCGCGTCATCGGTACTAGGTTTTAAAATGTATTTTAAACTTGAAATAACTTTTTAATTTATGACAAAAAAAATTGTTCAAAAATCCAATTCATACACTCATTGTTAATATATCAGCCACATTATTTAAATATTAAAAATATGAAATAAAATTAACTTTCATTATTGACTTTTAGTGATTATTTGTTTCAAATATTGGAAAAGGGAAGAGTTTAATTTACCTTAATCAGAAAATAAAACAATTACAAAGGCAACAACTTTTTCAGGCAATATTGATGAAAATAGGTGTATATGAAGTATTATATAGTCCTAAATCCGAAAATGATAAGCTAATTACTATAACAAGTAACACAAATAATGCTTGTAAATCTGCATTTTCAAACATTTTCGGCTGTCCTGGACGCTCCTTGTCTTTTATATCAAAATCATCGCTTTTGAAACGTTTAAATCACCGTTCACAATTTTTTTTGGGTTAGAACACCATAAGCTTCAACCAATAATCGATAACTTTCAACAGAGGTTTTCTTCAAATGAAAGAAGGTTATTGAACTTGCCCGCAAAACCTCCTTTTCTGGTACATAATTCGACATATTTAAAGCTATGAAAAACTCTGTTTTTTGCACAGTGACAAATAATGCAATGAATAATAATAGCGAACTAGCTTTTGATGACCCTCCAAGACCCCATAGATGTCATTAGTCCATACCAACAAATGCAATAGTAAAATCGACAATATTAACCGAAACACCTGTGACACAAAATTTAATGGAAATTCTTTGCTCGTTAAATTTATTCATTAAAAAAGTCTACAAAACTGTTTAACAATTACAAAAGGCACACTAATTTGTAACTTATCAAGCGAAATGATATGAAACTTCTATCAGATGTCAAGGACAGTCATACCAACTTAAAAAATAGAACAGTTACCGTACTTTTTGATCATAATAGTATATTTATTTGTTTTAGATCACTTCTTTATCATTTGTATCCACTATCAAAACACATTACATTTACGACTCAGCTATAGCAGCTATGACCTTATTTTCAGTTTCAGATCTAATTTATTTTAAAATTCTTTCTGTAATCCCATGGAATAAAAATCCTCAATTCTAGAAAAAAATATAGCTCTGAGTCCATTGCGTGGTTTCGAGCAAAGATCAATTAAAATAACGACATGTGTAAGTATACCTAAAAATTTATTTTCAATACGTTCTGTCAGATATCATCCCAAGTTAGTGTTATCTTATCAGTTTGTATTCAGCAAAAGTTTGTCTGAACGGTTATGAAAGACTTTAAGAGCTTACGAGATTCAGGATATTTATGTTTTGCATATGCCATCATCGAAATGGGTTTTGTTTGAACAGCGGCTTTGGTCGAATCATTTAAGAAACTGATAATAATGTATACGTAAGATAAAATTTTTCAATTTTCATCACACGGGAATTTTGTGAAGTAAATAAATAAATATTGAATTATTATCAATTTAATATTTTGATTTGCAAAGTTCTGACATTCGACTTGATATACGTGTAATATAGAATTTTCTCCATTTCGAAAAAAACGAACTCTTGACTTCCTTCAACCTCCAATTGGATCGATCTCCAGTAGTCCCTTGCCAATTTTTGGTGTACAGTAGTTCTTCAGCATTCTTTCTTACATTTTCTTTGCTCTGTCCCTTTTTCTGTTACCCTATATTCGCTCCTTCTTGGTATTCAATTTTCTGGCATTTTCGTCTCGTATCCCGCCCATCGAGTCGCTGAAGCCCCACATAGTCTACAATATCCAGATCTTTGTACAATTGCTTGTGTTCGAAATTATACCTAACCCTTCAAATTCCATTATCATTCACAACACTAAAAATTCTTCTGAGCATTCTTCTTTCAAATACTGCAAGTATCTCTTCTGTTTTCTTTGTGAGGGTCTTTGTCTCGTAGCCAAATAAATGTTTACGAATAAGTGTTTTATAGATTCTAACTTTTGTGTTCCCTTGACTAATTTTAGACCTTAGGACAGAATGCAAGGAATGAGTAACATTGTTACCCTTCATAATATGATTTCTCTTAGCTCTTGTGATACTGTTTTCGTCAGGTTTGCTTCTCAGATACGTAAATTCCTTCACAACTTCAATATTGTCACCCTCGATTATCCAATTCTGTTCTCTTCTTGGATCGGTTCTTTTTCCATCACCTTTGTTTTATTTATGTTTATTTCTCGACCGATTCTTTTGGCTTTCATCTTTATTTCATCATATGTCTGTTATTCGAGTATTAGGGGAACCCGGGGAGAATCGTTATACTTTTTTGTTAGTTATATATCTAAGACCCCAGACCAAATTTCGGGGAAAATTTATCATTTTAAAGATGGATCTTTTACACAAATTTCGTTCATACATATCTAAGGTATACAATTTTTTCAAAGTGTTCAAAAAATCAATCATCACACTGCGATTAATAACAAATATAGATCAGTTCGTCCCAATATGTCAAGCCGTAAACATAAAGTAGGATAACAAACAGAATCGTATATCTGTTATAGCGCTATACAAGTGCAATGAATCTGCAACGGAAGTTTTCAACTTGTCCAATTCTTTAAACATATTACAACAATTTGTTTATCACGCTGTGAAACGATTCGCCGAGAATGGGCAACTGACAGAGCAAAAAATGGCCAGCCTCGCAAGACCAAGACCTTAGGAATTAGAGAACTAAGACTTTGACTAAATTTCCACTATATTTCAATATTTGTATGATACTTATTTCAACATACAGTGTAGTTGTAGAATTGTGGTTTTGTATGTAAAAAAGGCACTGTGTGTCGAAGTAACATCCATGCAATAGTGGAAATGTAGGCACAAGTCTTAGTTTTTTTTTTTATTAATTTCCGTCAAATACCTGCTACCTCAGTTAAATACCCTAGCAATTCAATTGTTCTATTAGAATCTTTCTAGATTTCTATATTGAATAATTTCCTGCTGATGCTAATATGGTAGGTGAAACGCGCGACAAGAAGTTTTATAAACTGATATGGTGTTTAGTGGTGTTTAGTGTTAGTTTTTATAAACTGATATGGTGTTAAATCTCTTCGAGTTTACCCTAGCAAGTGTCAGAGAGGTCGCTGAAAGAATTTGCAGAAATCTATTCCAAAAACACAAAGAAACATGACCCGAGAAATGTAAATTCTGCTGAGGACCATTAAACATGACTGGGAGCTGACAACTTATCGAATATTTATCGTATAAACGCTGAGGGCAGCTCTATGTAACACAAGAGCCTCCAGCACGAAGGTGCTACTTGTGCGGCGTGCGAACGGAAGACACAGGAAAATCATTTTCACAGATTAAAAATTTGTCACTGTTGAAGAGAAATGAAATCGACATAATAATAGAGTTTCCGCTCATAGATTTTGGAAATCTGCAGAAAAAATTGGAGTGGAAAGAGGTCAGGTTTTATGAGGCATCATCAGGCATCAGTGAGAGTTTGGTGGTGAGTGTCGTACGACGGCGTCATTCAATTATATTCCTGCGAGAAAGGGGTCAAAATGGGTACAACAAACTAGAATGAACTACATAAAAAATGTTTTGGAGAAGGTAGTAAAGCGGCTTAATAATAATTTGTTTGCAGCACAACATTGGAGTTTCCAGCAAGATTCAACGTCAGCCCACAAGAGCCAGATCCACACAGCATAGGTGGAAGAGCAGTTTAGCTGAGTTGATCGTTGCTAAAGATAGGCACAGGAAATCCGAACCTCAATCTATTGGACTATTGAACATTTTCCAGAAGACCTGCCCTAGGCTTCTCCGCAATATCGAGGCTGAATCAAAACTGAGGCAAAGGGTGAATTTGGCTTGAAAGTAACGCATACCGCGATAGACATTTTGAAGATATATGTAAATGCAAGGGGTGTACCATTTCAAATGGGTTTTATATTTTTGAATGATCTCCGAAGTAAGAAATAAAATTATCAAATATAGTATTTCAAAGAACCTTACGATATATCGAAGAAAGAATGGGCAAATTCAGGCAAGGTTTAAAACGGGAAGCTTAACAATAGATCAAATATTTGTAGTCCTTAAAATAATGGAGCAAGCAACCGAGTATTTATACTCCTTTATTTCAGATGTTTATAAATTTAAGGCGGGCCTACGACTGCGTATATAGAGCAATAGTATACGAGGCCATGGAGGAAATGGGAATACCAACTAGGTTAACCTGGATGACGGTGTTTAATTTCGAAGCAGCAATAAAAATTTAACAAGTTTAGATCGGAGACAGTTTATGATAGAGAGATGGACTGGCACCAGTGCTGTTTAACATAGCTTTGAACAAAGTCATCAACGAAACAGACATAGACGTTAATTGAACAATAACAAATTAATAAAAACATATCATAGGACTTGCAGGTGACGTAAACATATTAACACGACCGAAAAAATTATTAAGAGAGACATATGATGAAATATAGGCGAAAGAAATGGACAGAACAGGACAGAACTGGATAATCGGTGATGATAATATTGAAGTTATGAAGGAGAACTTAACAAATTTGACGAAAACAACAGGATCATAGGAGATATCAGAAATCGCATTATGAAGAGTAACGAAAATACTTATTCTCTCCATTATGTCCTAAAATCTAGGCTTATTCAAAGGAACACGAAAGTTAGGATCTACAAAACATTCATTTGTCCAGTAGTCGCGTATGGTTACGAAACGTGGACCCTTACAAAGAAAACAGAAGAGATGCTTGCAGTATTTAAAATATTAGTACGCAAAACAATTTTTGGTGCTACAAATGACAATGAAATTTGGTGGATGTTCTGGTATAATTTCGAACTCAAGCAATTGTGCAAACATCTGGATATTACAGACTACGTGAGGGTTCAGCGACTCAGAACGGGACACATGGGGAAGAAGCGAGAAAACTAAATAGCAAGGAAATGATAGAAGGGTGAATAGGGGGTAACGGAAAAAGAATTAGGTCAAAGACATCATGGCAGGATAATGTAAGAAGAGATGCTGAAGAACTATTGCATATTAAAACTGTCAAAGGGCTGCTGGAGATCGATCAAGTTGGAGACGAAGGTTAAAGGTAGTCAAAGCTCACTGACGGGCTGTAACACCACAAGAAGAAGAAAAAGAGAAAAGAAATAAAACTAGGTAAACTTTCTCTATATACTACACACTTATGTACAAGAGGCAAAACGTATGGTAGGACTATGTAGAATATTCAGTAAATAGAATTTGGTCTTTGCCGCAGGTTTTAATTAAAATAAATTATCAAAATCAATCACCCCCTTCTAATTGCAACAATTTATATATCAGTATATTTTAAAACAATAATTAAAATATTTTTGATTTCTTTAAAACCTAAAAATTTCGTTTCCATTTAGAGGCGTTTGTCGGCCATTTTTTTAAAGATAAAAATGTATCGATTTAAAAACGTTCTAAATATTTCATCTATTTATAAAATTCCTATTTGATTTGATTGTTCTTATCAATTTTTATTGCTCTCACTCTTGTAAATGATAAGATAAACGGATGCCTGTATTTATATTTAAAGATGGAAGGAATGGCGTATCGAATTAGGCGAGAGTACTATTGTCGACATTTAATTTTTAAAGGCCCCAAAAGGTTCTTTGACCTTGTTTACTGTTTCATATTTCGGAAGAATTATTTAAAAGCCCGCTGTTTACATTAGCGGATAGATAGTTAGATATGTAAAGACGTGTAATGGTTAGGGCTTTGAATAATATTCAGTTTTTTAAAATGCAGCTTTAATGATAATGATGTTAATTGGATTAAATTTTAATTTAAAAAAATCTCTCGTTTTACGTACTTAGCACGAACTGGATTTTTTTAATTTAGTAGCATCATAAAACATTGAGATGAAACAAAGATAAAACATTTGTGTATTCTATCAAACATTTACTGAACAGTAACAAAAAATAAACAGTATTTTATAATGAAAAAAAAATAAGAAATTCCACTTACATTTCCACTGGCCCTTCAGAGTTATTATTATTAGGTGTATTCATAAGTAAGGTAGATTATTGATATTGTACAATATTTTTTTTAGAATTTAAAACAGTTTTAAAGCATAACAATAAATTCTACTAACGTAAGATGTCGTTTGGAACAACTTAAAGAAAACTGTGAGAAGTTCGATTGAAAAAACATATGAGAAACCGCCTGTACTTTGAAAATCATGGTTAAACGATGCAACTATAACGTTGATCGAGGAAACCAAAAAACTTAAAGAAAAACCCATCCGATAGTTATTATCAAAAATTGACATCAGTAAATAATCGGATTCAGAAGCAATGCAGATCGAATAAAAAACAAAACAGATACATGAAATCTATGATGAAAATGAACAGCACCATCAGCATAGTCAACTCCGAGATCTCTTCTTGAAGGTGAAGAAAATTACTCGCGACTTCAAATCTAGGCCATGGATTATTGAGGAAGAGAATTGTGCTCTGGTCATTGAAAGATAGAAGAGGTACTGCGAGACTATTTACTCAGATGTAAGTTCAGATACTGACGGCAATAACAAGATCATCCAGTCTATAAAGAAGGAACGATGAATACGAAGAGGGAAATATATAAATGAATGATATAATGACAAAATTAATGGTCATCAATAGAGGGCAAGATGTGGAATTGAAATCGCAGTTAAATATAAAAAGAGTTAGTCAGTTTATGTGCTGTAGTATACGCTTATAACAGTGTGTCAAACTCATGTGTCTTCAGTACTAATCTGAACTCCATAGAATCACTTGGTTGTTCGTAGCAATTTTTTCCTATACCGATTTTTTCTAGTGTGTTCTGAAAATAACAATTTAGAGCAACGGTGCGGCATCAAGTTTTGTTTCACACTTTGACACAGTGCTATGGAAACGTCGTTCAACAGGCCTGTGGAAATAGTGTTCCAGATTTTCAGATGATTTTAGGTATTTTCGGAAAGTTGAGACTCGATTAAAGATGAACCCCGCAGTGGAATAGCTTCAACTCTAAAAAATGATGGAAATGTTTATATGATCCGCGATCGCATCACATCACATGCAATGAACGGGGAAGAGTGGAATTTCACTCATACAACTGTTCATCATAACTTGACCAATGAATTGGAGATGAAGAAAAGCGGCGCGAAAATGGTTCCGAAAAACATTTCGCAAGATCAGAAGAACCGCAGGAGGGAAACATGTTTTGACTTTTTGGGGCGGATAGAAAATGAACCTCCTTTTATGCAAAGCATCATTACTGGTTACAAGTTGATGGCGTATCGTTGCTCGAAATTCTTGTCACTCATTTTCAGAATACAGAAGAAAAATCCAATTAACGGGAAAAAATTATATGGACCCCAAGTGACTATACGAGCAAACTCGTTGGTAGATTTTGGTCTGACTCCCCTTCAAAAGGATAGCCGACAGTGTTGCTAAATCGAACGCTACGTCACCAGTCTCATTACTTTATTTACACATGTCCTATATCTTAATATTGGACTTTTTGTGTGCTCCAGAAATTCCTTTCAAATGCTTTTTTCCTTTTTCAAACTTAAGAATTAAGATATGTATATATAACTATTAACTATTAACTTTAACTTACTATAAATGTATCCATCTACAATCTTGCGATGATACCGCAGTTTTGACACTGACCCAGCATTGATCTCAAGAAACCTGGAAACCAACCTAAATAAAATCCAACGGTGGTTGAAAACATGGGGCATCTCGGCCAATGAAACTAAATTCACCCATGTAACATCTACACTACGCCCGGAAATCTGCCCTCCTGTAAGCAAACAACTGCCAACTACAACAAGCAGAAAATGTCAAATATTTCTGTATCTCGGTGTATCGACGATTGACATGGAAAAACATATATTCACCAGGAAATAACTAGGTGTCAAACTAAACCAAATATACTGACTTATTTAGCATTAGTCAACCTAGTATTGTTATACAAAGCCATTCTAAAACCTATTTGGACATAGGATGTCCGATAACAATGGGGCACCGCCAGTAACTTCAACATCTCAATTCTATAAAGGTTCCAGAACAAAACATTATTAATCATTATTGGTACTCCCTACTACATTCCCAATGAGTCACCCAACGTGACATTCCACTGAAATCCGTCAAGGAATCTCTTCATCGACATAAAGTACAGTGAAAAAGTGTCAGAGCGCCCTAATATGTTAACCACCCATTTAAATGTGATAAACATCAATGAAATGCATAGATTGAAAGGTCGCCTGCTATACTGCTGTCTATACTTTAGAGAAATTCATATAAAGTCATACAGACAAATATGACACATCACTCAATAAGTTCGTAGGATGACATATAGATGGCGCCAATATTAACAAATCCATATGATTGCTAGGAAGTACTAACCTTTGAATGATACATTTTAAAATTTCATGAGAATCTGAGTTTTAGTTCACAAGTTGCAGTGGTTTTAGTGACGCTACTCTTGTAATTTTAAAAACAATGGAAAATCTGAGTTTCATATGTTAAAAAGCATTGGTTTTTAATAGGAATAAATACCGTTTAAGCAAAGCAGTGGCTTGATTAGTATTATTGGGACTCTACTCCATCGAGACAAATGGTAGAGAAGTGGTTCGGTGATTTTAAACGCGGCCGTGTAAATACCGATGACGCTGAACGCTCTGGACAGCTAGTTATTTCAGAAAACATAAAAAAAAACAGTCCACAAAATAGTTTTTGCCGATCGTAAATTAAAGTTACGTGAGATAGCTAACACTTTAACGATATCAGAAGAAAGGGTATTCAATATTTTGCATGAACATTTGTCCACGAGAAAGCTCTGTTCGAAATGGATATCGCGTTGGCTCACAGTCAAAAAACCAACGCTTCGCTATTTGGAACTGTTTTAGCGCAATAAAAAGGATTTTTTCATGTAGTATGCGACATTGGATGAAACAAGGATCCATTACTACACTCCAGAGTCAAATCGGCAGTTAGCTGAGTGGATAGCAACTGGCGAAAGCCGGTCAAAGCTACCAAAAACGCAAATGTCAGCTGGTAAGGTTTTGGCACCCGTATTTTGGGATGCGCAAGGTTTCATTCATTGATTACCTTGACAAAGGAAGAACTCTCAATAGCGAACATTATATGGCGTTATTGGTGCATTTGGAGGAAAAAATTGTAAAAAAAAATGACTCCCAAATAAAGAAGAAAAAAGTGCTCTTTCATCAGGATAATGCACCGTGTCACAAGTCGGTCGCAACAATGGCAAAATTGCATGAATTGCACTACCTGTTTGCAGATCTAAAAAGAAAGCTCCAGGAAAGAGATTTGGCTTCAATAAAGAAGTGATTGCCGAAACTGAAGCCTATTTTGAGGCCAAAGATAAATCAATCTACAAAAAAGGCATCGAAATATTAGAGAAGCGTTAGAATCAATGTATCACTCTTGTAGGAGACTATGTCGATGAATAAAGTCAAACTTTGCCTAAAAGTTGTTTTATTAGTCATCCTACGAACTTATTGAGTGATGTGTTACTTTAGATTTTATTTAGATTAAATTTTAAAGGAGATCACTTACTGGGGTGATACTCTACATCCCATTCACCTGCACAATACCAAAAGCTTATTGCTCACTGGCTAGATTGTAAAACTCTAAGGATTTAATAAAAACAATCTTGTGTTAAAGGTTTACTATAAATCTACAAATGACTAAGTTAGTCGATCTTGAAGAATTGCTAAACAATAATATAAACACAAACTACGATCCATCACGACCCTCTAATAAAGCCCTAAATTCAATTACTCCCAGTGACTTTTTTCAGCTTTTTTTTTGAATGAATGAATTAATTTAATAATTCAAGAAAGTAACAGATATGCTGGCCACTGGACAGATTGTAGAACTCTCTAAGGGTTTAATAAAAACAGTCTTGTGTTAAGGGTTTACTATAAATCTACAAATGACTAAGTAAAGCTATTAAATTGAGGACGTACCATCGATAAATTACGTACCCTTCTGAGAATGTTTAAATTAGAAAAGAAAATACCACCATATGATCGTAATTACCCATGTAAAACAGTTAAATGGTTAATTAAAAATCTAGCCTACATCGAATTGAAATTTAAAATAATTCCCACTTTTAATTAAATTAAATTAAAAAGTCGCATAAAAACTGCGACAACTGGACGCCGGTAATATATACCGAACCCGTAATTATGCTTACGTTAACACACTTTTATAGCAATAAATGTTTCGTCGAAAAAAAAACGGTTATTTTTAAGTTGGAGGCAAACCATTTCGATTGATATGAAATTATGTTTTTAACCATATAGAGGGTTCAGCAAAAGCAACGATATGATATTAAAATGAAATATAACAAAAACCATTTGATATAGACTTATTTTTTGAAATAATATCGATTACATTATGTTCTAAATTTGACGTAATTTATAAGTTGGCGTCGTATATCCAAGCAGATTCCATGAACCCGATTTTATATATTTTTGAATCGCCACCTATGCACTTGTTACTAAAGGATTCGGCACACTGATAAATACAAGTGATAATTCACAATAAGGCACAGTGATAATTCGCTCATTTTCATTTTTTCTTGAAGAACAAATAATGACATTGTTTTGAAAATAATGTCGTCCAAATGTCCCTTTTGGCTTAATAAAGATATACTTTTCTAGTACTCTTTCATACGAGGTGTGACTAATAAATAACGAGACTGACGGTGTTACAAAACAAGTACGCGTGTGCCAAACGCCACTGACTTTCGGACTTTCGGATGCAGTACCTTTCGTTTCTGTAAACAAATCAGTATAACTGTAGCCTTCGTTTGCATTAGAGCAACGATTTGTTATGAAATTGCACTTGAAACTTGGAAAAACCGCTACTGAAATTTTAAATTTATTGAAAGAGGTATATGGCTATGAATGTGTATCGCGTGCACGTAGTTTTGAGTGGTTTAAGCGTTTTCAAGATGGCTGAGAAGACGTTGAATGTGATCCATGCCTGTGTCGCCCTTCCACGTCAAAAACGAACGACAATATCAAAAAATCAATAATCTGGTTCGATCTGACCGTCAGTTAAATATTTGGGCGATTGCTGAAACTGTAGGAATTGACAGAATGCGTACGGGAAATTTTACATAACAATTTTGACATCCAAAAAGTGTGTGCCAAAATGGTGCCTAAGATTCTCACGTTTGAACAACAAGAAGCTCGCAAAAATGTTTGTACTGACACTTTGAATCCCATTGAAAATGACCAAAACTTATTGGAAAAAATAACATGTGACGAATCGTGGATTTTGAAAACCACGATTTATGATCATGAAAGGAAGCGCCAATCCATTCACTGGAAGAGCCCAAATTCACCGAGAGCGAAAAAAGCTAGAATGAGCAAATCAAAATTCAAAGCAAAGATGATTATTACTTTTAATATTCATGGGATTGTTTAACTTCACTGAGTTCCTGAAGGTCAAACTATTAATCAACATCACTACCTTCACATTCTTGCTGAACTCCGTGAAAGAATAAGGAAGAAAGACCTGAATTGTGGAAGGCCAAGTCATGGGTTCTCCACCAGTGTTAGGCCATTCGCCTTATTCCCGGATCTTACACCGTGCGACTTCTATCTGTTGCCTAAGGTAAAATCTGCATTAAAACGAATAAGATTTAAATCCGTTGAAGCTGTGAAAGAGAAAGCGGCACGCGTTCTGAAGGAGCTGACAGAAGACTTCCAGCACTGTTTCGAACAATGGAAGATTCGCATGGAGCGTTTTAGGGATAGAGGAGGGGTGTATATCGAAGGTGATAATAAGTAAATATGTATGAAATCAAAATAAAATGTTTTACAGCGTCAGTCTCGTTATTTAATAGTCACACCTCGTATATATCGCGTGGCATGTTTTCAATGGAGACCTGAATGATTCGCTTAAGGTCAAGATTTGTTTGGGGTTTTCTTTTGTAAATGAGAGAATTAACATAACCTCACAAAAAACACTCCAAGGACCTAAGATCGCATTATCTTAACCGCCAATTGGCAGACTTTCGCGAAATAACGCGCCCAGAAAACTTTTGTAGTTGCAATAAACCAATTTTCTTTTTCGAGATGGGTAACAAAGCTCTCCGTCTTGAGGAAATAAGATATTATGTTAGTATATTCATACAGCGTTCATGAGTAGCCCATTAGTGGACAGCGTCCCTTTAAAGGGAGGCATCTGAAACACGTCTGGCAATAAAAGTAGTAGAAGCATAGGGTGTCTCTGGGAGTGGAAAGAGTAATGCGTCGACCTGTTAGTTTGTAGATGACAGTTAGATAGTGAGTTTTACACGTTTCATTAGAAATATGGATCCTAGTTTGTATTCTACTCAACATAGCGAGTAAGTTCAGCACTGTAGTGTCCAAGCTAATAATATTTTTTGAGCCTTGTATTGAAAAGTTATATCATAATATGTCTAGATTTAGTAGTAAACAACGAGAATACGTAAATTACTATATCTTGGCAACAGCATTCCAAAATATGTCGCGTTAAAGGGACGCTGCTCGTGTAGGTCTAGAAATAGTAATGACAAGTAATTTTTAGGTTGCACTAGCTTATAAACTATTTAGAAAAAGAGTTTGATATACCTAATTCAAATATATACATACTTCCTCTAGCAGAAGATGGAAACGATACTGACCTTGACAATGATGACTCAGATGAGGAGCATAGTGGCAACGTAAATCATTTACCTCGAGGAGTTCTAAGTGAACCATGTGAAATTGTAGACGATAATGATTATGATCCTGAAGATTTGGTCCGGTTATCCGAATTCATCATGGCACGAAAACAACTCATCATGGAAAATAGAAAGGAAACCGACGTTACTTCCCACTACAAGCGAACAAAATAGGCCGTCGATCCTGAAGAATTGCTAAACAATAATATAAACACAAACTACGACCCATTTACGACCCTCTAATAAAGCCCTAAATTCGATTACCCCCAGTGACTTTTTTTGGGTTTTTTTGAATGAATGAATGAATTTAATAAGTCAAGAAAGTAACAGATAAGCTGGCCAACGGAATAATGATTTAAATTTAGCAATGCCAGAACTTCATGTATTTTTGTAATGATACTATCTAGTTATGGAAAGTACACAAACTGACGTATATACTGGTCCAATGAAGACGACGTTCCGAAAATTGTTCAGAATAGCATGCGATAGAAACGTTTTGAGATCATACTGAGATTTATTAATTTTAATGATAATTCTAAACTTTCGACAGGCAATAGATTCTACAAACTGAGAGAACCGCTTCTTAAACCTCTTGACAAAAATGTTCGATCACAACGTGTTCTATTATGACAAGCATTATGCCAAACGGTTTATACGGCGAAAGCCAATATGGTTTGGCTATAATAACTGGGCTCTATGTTCAAATAATGGTTACACGTATGGTTTTGATGTATACACTGGAACAAATGTGGAACAGATGAGGAAAAAAAAATGGTTTGGGTTGTGATGTTGTTGTTGGGTTGGGCGTGCCAAAAAATCAAGGATATAAACTTTATTTTGAATTTTTTTTACCAATTTACCACTTTTGTCCCGTTTGGCTGACTAGAACTACTGTGCTGTAGGAACTATCCGCGAAAACAGATTAGAACAGTGTCCTCTTTTAGAGAAAAAGCACTGGAATAAATCCAAAAGGGGGACATATAAGTATTATAGAAACGAGCAAACTCTTTCATTGCAGTGAAATAACAACAAAGTTGTATCTGTTGCTACAAATTTGGAAACAGAAACCAATGTACTTGCTTCGCGATGGGACCGTGTTTTTAAATCTAAAAAAAACATATACGTCATCCTAAAATTGTCGTAACCTATAACAATGCATGGAGAGAGTTGATAAGATTGATAATTTGGTAGCTGCCTATAGAATAAGAATACAACAGAGGAAGTGGTATTGGCCACTAGCTGCCTATTTGTTGCCTAGTTGTTTCAGTGGTTAAGGCCTGGTTGCTAATGAAAAAAGGTTAGACCTGATGACCGAAATGCAGAAAGTCTACTGGCTTTTCTGAGATCTATAGCTCTGGTCTTTTTTAAATCGTTTGATATAAGACCACAATCGAATAGACAAATAAGAGCACAACCGAAGGACCAATATCACGCCTTCTGGAAAATGTAGGATATGACAATACTGGGCATTTGATTGTCTACAATGAAACTGACCGCCGTTGTTCATTTTACAGCAAGAAAAGCAACTTTATCTGTTAAACACATATAAAGTTGTAACATTACACACATAAAGTTGTAAGATACATATACATATAGATATGTATATGTATACATATCTATATGTATATGTAAATGTATATGTATATGTATCTTACAACTTTATGTGTGTAATATGGCTTTGCATCCTAAAATATGTTTGTACAGTTACCATACTGCATACCTTGGCTTTGTTGTCATTTTTTATTTTATATTCATTTGTATTCTGAGTTATTTTATTTTATTTTATATTCTACCTCTGTCGTATTTAAATTTTCTTTATGCACAGCTTCCCTTAAATCAGACGATCAAAATCTTACAAAGTAATGAATAAAAACATATTTCATATTAATTGAGTCCTCTCCTTCAGAATAATGTTTAAAAATCGTTGATATTGAGTAATAGCTTTATTCACTAATGGGCTAACAGTAACGCGATTTCCATCATTATCTTAAAAAGATAAGGTAATATCACTTTTTTAACCCAATAACCACACCAATCTGTGATTTTCTGATAATGAAGAGGTAACTCGTGAATCACTTGAGGATTTTCATCGGCGCAAAATATGTTTGTTTATAAACCCATTAAGCCAAAAGAGCGCTTCATCGGAAAATCTTATTTTATCTCAAAAGTAGGTGTCGCATTCCAACTCCTCTGGAACCCAATTCCTGAGTGTTTGACGCAATTGAAATGAATAGATTGATTCAATGTGCTAAATACAGTAGTCTATGAGTTACCTTTCAAACACTGTTGCCGTTATTATGTCTCAAAATTCTTACAATCTTATTGAAAAACTCTTTTCAAAGAGAACACAGGCAGGCTATCTTTGTATAAGTCGAGGTTAAGTAAGTGGGGCTACAGTAAGGTCGGAGGAAGTTATAGAGTTTATACTTCGCCGATAATCAAATTGCCGATTCAAATTGAAAGTTCAAAGAATAGTATGAAGGACTGTTAATAAATTGGAACAAGAAAATATAACAGTAGATAACGAACATCTGGAAGGAAAAAACAGTGTAAGATACGTAAACACACAGAAAAATGTATCAGTGCAGAAGCAATGATTAAATTAAAGGAAGTATTAAGTACGTCTGCTCATCTAAGTATTAAGTACGTACGCTCATCTAAGTATTAAGTACGTCTTCTTCATTTTCAAATAACAATGTTTCAGTAATTATTTGTGGGGAAACTTTAACAAATTAATTTAGGTAGAAATAGGCCTCGTTAGACATCCACAGTTTCTTCACATTATTTTCATGTGCACTTACGAGATTTAAGACGGCATGACTGAATTCTATTTGCAACTTTAAATCATGGTGATTAAGTCCCTACAGTAACTACATTTTATCTATAGGGTGATATTTTTAGTGCGACTGAACTTAAATTCAAATAAAACAACAACTAAATTGGATGCCTTGAAACTATTTATTTTATGAGAACTAACATTCTATGTTTGAAAACAATTTCGGTCTAATGCTCACCGCGGATACTTTTGACAATGCGCATTCTATCAATCTAATTTTCGACCTGGTTTTTAAGCATTTGGGGTCTAATGTACGTAATTCTCCGAGTTATATTGGCTTCCAAGGCGTCAATAGTTGCTGGTTTATCCGCATAGAACAGAGATTTAACAGAACCTCAAAGAAAATAATCTAAAGGCGTTAAATCACATGGCGTTGGTGGCAAATCAACACTTTTTTTTCGACATTTTTCCCATTTTTTCTACATTTTCGACAATTTGCAAGCCTTGCTTTGATACTAAACGTTTCATGAGATTTGTCAAACTATACTGAATAATTTTGACACCAGAGGCGCGCAAAGTCACAGTTCGTTTGACAGCGACCCCTATCGGAAGTTGGACACACTAAAAAATTACCCATAAGATGCATACAGAGATTTTATTTTAAATTACGCTGCTATTGTAAATGACCTTTTAACATCAGATCGTTTCTGCTTCAATAGCCTTTACAAGGGTTATTTTTTAGTATACTGTAGGGTTGAAATATTTCTTTTGCACCAGTAAAATACTTCTATTAATTCATTTTTAACTTTTAGGTCAAATTTCAATAAATATAATTCTACAAACTTTGTATTTACCAGATTGAGCACCATGTTATATTTATCTATTTCAACTTCATAATCACTTCGTGTAGGAAATAATTACTCTAATATTCTCGGATATGCCGAAAATGTTAATATTGATTGCTTTAACGGAACTACAGATTAAATCAATAGCTGTATTGATCTTCATGGAGGAACTAGCGGATAAGACAAAGATGAGAAAGTTCTTCTCCTTCCAATGACTCTATAGCTCATATTTTGGCCTCCATCGTCTTTTATCTTCAAATTTTTATGTCCCCATCTCATAAATAGGGACACAATTCAATCTTAAAATTAGCGCAATGAATGTAGGCAGTCAGTGATACCATTAAGAAAATAAATTAAATAAATCTCTCAATTGAGGTATCAATCTATTTTCTAGGGCCGAAATATACTACTGCTGTCTCATGGTCCTTTGAACAATGTAAAGTCTCCCAAGACCTTTACTACAAATCACCGACCAAATCATAATTGATCTTGGCTTTTAACAGTTTTTATCATACAGTTCAAATAACATTTTTCGGAAGGTCTGCGTCGGACGTATTGGATTTTATTTATTAAGATTTGAATGGTGCTCTCATCACTAAAGCAAACCTGTTAAAAGAATATTTTAAGAAGATTAAAATTTTTAGAATAATTAAAAGTATTTTATCCTGCTAAATATTATCACGTACCTTTTCCCAATCGTCCTCAGTAAAACCTTGATAGTTAATAGCCCATGCTAAACGTTTTTTTCTTTATCTGGTCCGTAAGTTTTGGTTTTTCCCCGGTTAGCGACTGTTCAACTCCAAATCAACTAATCTTCGTCGCAATGTACGAATGGATACATCGATTCCAGCCTCGGTCATTTTATGTTTTATGGTCTCATTTGTGGCCGTTCTATCATTTTTGATCACTTTGGCCAAAATACGCAACCCGCAAGGAGTTACTAATGGTTTTCTACCACATTTACCCCGACGTATAGGAGTCAAGGTTATGCACATTTTTACTTTGCGGGCTATATTGACCACCGATGTCTTGGATATGTTTGCTACCTTGGCAATTCTTCTTTATGACAAGGTTCCTAGGGCCAAAACACCCTTAACAACTCCAATTTTGGTCGGGGAAATATCTTTAGGTCTACCCATTTCTAAAAATTAGAACAAAAGTAAGGTTAAGTAACTGGTAAGTTACTTTAAAAGAATATACAACTTTTTTTATATTACGAAATACGTTAGAATACAATATTAAAGCAAAACATATTTACCAAAACTCAATAATTTAATCAATATTTCTTAATAACTTCACTCGAATGCACGAGAAAATAACAGACTTGAAATAGCAAACGTACCAAATACTCAAAAATGGCGGTGTTCGCGGTCAGTCTGGCCAATATAAAAAAATATATTGGCTTTATGCTTGAAAAAAATGTTAATCTATAGTTTAGTAAATATTTTTAGTTCATACAGTAACAAGATGAAATCATCTCCTGATGATGCTAACATGGTTAGCGAAACGTGCGTCGAGCAGTTCAAAAAAGCGTTTTGGTGTTTAGTGGCAAATCTCTTCAAGTTTAGTATTTCACACCAAAGGTTCCAACAGAAGAATTGTTCATACAGTAACTGAAAATGTTTTAGAAATACGCATAACTTGGATTTTGCTTGAAATCCACAAGTGGTCACATTAATATGCACAAGGACTTTTTATTTATATAAATATGTAAATAAATAAATATATAATATATATATATATATATATATATATATATATATATATATATATATATATATATATATATATATATATATATATATATATATAAATACTTCTAGTAATAATAATAACGTAAAGTTTTAAAAAATATTTCTTTTTTTGTTTTAGGTGGATTTTTACTGTTCCTCCCAATCGATTCTTGATTCTTTATTAAGTGTGAGTATTATCTCTTCTTTTTATTTTTAGTATCTTCATATTGTTTGTTTTATACTACTCTTCTATGAGTAATGCCACAAAAACTGTAATAAAAAAATCGCCAGGAACAGCGGCGATATTTTCTTCAGAACGCACAGTTCTTTTGTCTTATTTTTGTTTTAATATTGAACAGCGAGAAACGCGTTCGGAATTTGTCTATAATTCGATAAATATATCACGAAGTTTAAATTTACAAAGTGGTCTATAAGTGTGGCGCACAGAACAATGATTTTAATCTCGACAATTTGCAAGCATTGCTTTGATGTTAAAAGTTCGATGATGATTACCAGACTCTTGAGACACAGATATACAGACTTAAAAAGAATAATTCTACAGGTTAATAACTGTCCCGGAAAGCTGAAAACTGAAGTTTCTATCTAATATAATAAATAATGTTATATACATTTTATACATATATCTTTATCATACATCTAAAATTGGTCTTGAAATATTACACTTTGTTAAACATATTTAAAAGATAATTAATAAGTTTCAGATTTTAAATAATTAATAAGCAAAAATTCTGCTATTATTATGTAATATGAGCTTTGGTGATTTTTTAAATGGAACTACATCTTAATGTTCTTGATGGAAAGAAGAAATATACCTTTCAAACTTACATCTGATAATGCCTTTGTGTGTGGATCTTATCTGATTTAGAAAAGCCCTCAGAAAATGTTTTCATTACTAAATATAATAATAATGTATCAGATTAATCTCTGATTTATATTCGAACGTAAATGTTAAATGAACTAAAGCCTTCTTTATTTATTCGGTGATGGAAAACGAAGAAATCAACAGTCATCAGAATAAATTGTAAAATTGTGTGTTTGTTTTCAGTTTTAAAAAAATGTTTTTAAGCATAATTTTTTTTTGTTGCTAGTTCATCAGATTATTTCATTTAGTTAGTTCAACATTTAATATGCTTGTAAACTTGTGCGATGTTAATGAAACAAATGGATTGTTTTGTGCGTGAACAGTGAAAATTTAAATATATTCATGGTTATAGTTTTTCTTTATATCTGTGTAATATCTCCATATTTTTTACTTCTCCACGTGGCGCTACAGCCTGTTAGTGAGCCTTGACCTCTTTGCCTCCAACCTGACGTTCCCAATAGCCCCTTGCCAATTTTTGATGTACTATAATTAATGTTTCTGAATTGCTGATTATGGAGGGTGATTTTTTTGTGTATCCGAAATTTAAATTTAAGCAAAACAAAAACGAAGTTAGTCGTCTTAAAACTATTTATTTTATGTGAAATAACATTCAGTGGCATTAATGTTTGAAGATAATTTTGGACAAATGTTCGCCACGACTACTTCTGACAAAGCACAATCTGTGAATCCAATTTCCAACCATTTTTTCAGGGAACTGGGGTCTTATGTCCGCAATTGTCCGAGTTATGTTGGCTTCCAAGGCGGCAATAGTTGCTGGTTTATCGGCATAAACCAAAGTTTTAACCTAACCCTAAAGAAAATAATCTAAAGGCATTAAATCACATGACCTTGATGGTCAATTAATAGGTCCTCTTTCCGTTCCTCGATATATTTTTCTTACCGAATTGTTCCCTAAATAAATCGATTATTGCGTTGCAATAATCCTGTTGGAACCAAATCATTCAAATTCTTTCTGCAACTTTCTGCGAACGGCAACGAATTGATAAATTTTTTTGATCTCACCAGCACTACCAGCAACAGCGGTGATATTTTCTTCGTAATGCACAGCTTTTTATGCATGAAATGCGTTCGGAGGGGCTCACGATGTGCTCTATAAGTTTGGTGCTCAGTTTGTAGCCATTCTCGAAAATATGCTTCCCCAACTTGATCACGTAAACCGGTCTTTAAATCTTCCAGTGTGCCAATCTTGCTTTCATAGAATCGAGTTATGCAGAGCGACAAAACTACTTACTACTTCTACAAAGGAACACGAAAGTAAAGATATATAGAACACTCAATTCGCCAGTAATCACTTATGACTGCGAGGCGTGAAAGAAAATAGAATAATGGTTGCAGTGTTTGAAAGAAGGGTACTTTGAGGAAGGGAAGGATGAATTTTTGGTGCTGTGGACGGTAATGGAAATTGGCGAATCAGCTATCAGTTCGAATTCAAACATGTTACATAGAATATTTTCACGGATGGGAGAGAATGTTCGTAAATCATTACGGATAGTACTTCGTTCATTCTGTGAAAGCTCACGAAGTTTCGCCAAAATCTGATTTGGCATTCCCAAGTGTTGTACGCTTCGAGTGGAGAGTTCAACTCAACGAGAGAATGAAACAATACAAATTAAACTATATGATTAGAAGTATTCCAAAAGAAAAAAAATCACACATGGATAGGTCCGGTTACCGAGCAGAACTATTGAGACACAGATTTACATACTTGCGCGCAAACTCACAGTTCATTTGACAGCGACTCCTATAGGAAGTTCGGACACAATAAAACATTACCCTTTATATCCTAGTAATTAATATGCCGAATAAAGCAATATATTGATATTGGCAAATAACTGAGCTAATCTGGAAATCAACCGTTATCAATATAATCGATATTTATTGAATCTATTAAAAAAGCTAGTATAATCCGCTAGTGTTATCATGTTAAATGTGTCCTGTAGAAAACAATGACCCCCAAGTAATAATTACCATCTTTGCTGTGGTAAAGTCTCGCTTGTTTCCTGATTTTTTACATTCACAAAATATAATTATCAGATGGGACTAAATCGAACGAATGAGGTGGAGTGTCGACAATTTCAAAGCCGATTTCATTGTTTCTATTTATCGGATAAGACGAAAGTTGTGGTTGGGCGCAGTAAAATCCTTGCAAGCATTCTACTCGTCTCGTGGCTTGTCCCCAATTCTGAACAACAATCTTCTTGAAATAACAATCTCCTTAACAGAATTACATTAGTGCATACATTTACTTATTCTCAATTTCCTACAGGGTGCTTCCTCAGCATGCTTCTAATTATGCAGCATTATTTGTGCCAGTTAGGTTCACTATGCTTATTAAGAGGTCAGTAACGTCGTCTTTTACTACACTCAGTGTTAAAATGTGAGACGCACAAAATTTAAATCTAATTGAGTTTTAATATTTTGTTTTTGTATTCGTTTGAAAATATTGAAAAAGTATTAGAAACAGTATTCAAAATATTGAAAAAGGAAAAGTTTAATTCGCCTTGACTACAATATATAACAATTATTATTATATATAACAGTTATGGGAAAAAATAAATGTTCAGAAGAAGAAGAAAGACGATTGTTCATTAAAAGTAGACTGGAAGAGTTGTAGAGATATAGGACTCTGATTCAAACGATTTTTTTGGGAACCGACGTCGGTTGCTAAGTTGATTCTGTTCGGTGAGACGTACGGAACTCATCCTACAAATCAGAGGCCACCTGCACTGTCTCACATACAAAACTCATTCTGAAAATTGCATCGAATTCATGTAAGGCTGCAAGAACAATCGCTGAAGAACCTAATGTGCAAACAAGAGTTAGAAATGACCAAAGATTATTAAAAAAAGCTTGAAAATATTTATATACGATAAAAAATCATGTCGTGAACTGACCAGTGGAAGAAAACCATTTTCTCTCATGAAAAAAATAGCAATTTGGTTAGGCCTGATGGTTTTTCCGTTTATTTTCATGATTTCAGGAAGGAAGAAAAAAAATATCAAGATGTCAAATAGGACGACGTCAAATGGCAGACGTCAAATAGAAATTGGCATGGTTTGGGCGAGTATTGTAAAGAGGTAACTTAGTGTTTCTAACTCATCTAGTTAACTCTAAAGAATATAAACATTTGTTAGAATAACAGAAGTTATTTTTTAATGACATGAGTGAAGCTTCGCCAGTATTTCAACAATATAATGCCATTACATAACGCCATACATTAGCTGAAAGTTTTAACGAATTGCTTCGAGCGAAATAATATTTCAAAATTGGACTGACCTGGTACCTCCTCTCCAGATTTGAATATCATTGAAACTCTCTGGGAGATACTTTCAAGATGCGTTTACACCGAATCAAGACAGCTTCAGGGGAAGAAATTATACAACAAAAAATTAAACAGTTTTATTATCTATTATCAAAAATATTTTTTGGACTTAATAAAAGGTAAAGGTAAAGTGTTTGGGTTAGAGGCGCATCAGCAACTAGGCTATTTAGCGACTGGACCTACAGCTTAACGTGGGTTCCGAACCACGGTCATCAGCTTCCGACAAACCCAGGCCAGCACCCCCCTCGGGCTATAAACCCATGGTTATGTGCCTACCCATAAGTCTATCAGGAAACCTACCGACTGGCGAGTGACCAACGTAGAACACTTCTCAGAAGGCATCCGGCCTTACCCAGCCTTTAACTGGCGTGACTGAGGGGTAATTCGTAGTCGGATTTTACACTCTTGCCTAGAAGCAATCACAAACATTTAGGAAAGATAAACGGACAGAAGAAAGAAAAATAACCATCCGAGCGCTGGAATCGAACCAGCTACCGCTCCAGCGCGAATTCGGCAAAGTAGCGGCAGGCCGTCGCTCTTACTGCCGCACCAACGCGACCGGCAGGATTTAATAAAAGGTGGTGGAAATGCCTCTTTCTTAACACTGTGAGGGTGCGTGTCTAACTTTTTGATATATACAAAAATCATTAAAAAAATTAAAATATTGAGCTATTTTTCTCGAGAAACAGTTAAAAAATGCCTTCGCCGCAACTGAAGATGAGTTAAAATTCATTTTACTACACTCTTCATAATTATTCAAGTGTGTCTGTTTGAAACTGTTTTGAAACTGTACTAGGGTATAGTATTATCTAAGTGTAGATCTTTTTTTTTTAAATTGTTTTTGCCTTTTATGATGTGTGTGATATGACTGCTCTTGTCCATATTATACCGGTGGTTTGTCTTTTGTGGTCTTCCCATTTCCATTTCAATTATTGAGCTTTTCTTAGGCAGTCATAAAATCATTTCATATTATAAAAGTTTCAAAATAGTATTAGATTAGAAATTTGCAATAAAAATAAAACAATAAAATTTGAATACTGACATAAATGTATTTTTTAGCATAACTGCATCTTTTCTTATTTTAAACCATTTAAGATATTATTTCAGAATGTAATAGTAGTTGATGTTAATACTCTATCTTTCTATTTATAGTTTTCTATAACAGTTTTATCTGTTATACCTTCAAATTGAACAGTTAATTCTTGTGTGGTGTGAATGCTTTTGTCTGTTCTGTGTTCTCTTTCATTGTGTTTCAGAAAAATTAAGCTCTTGAAAACTACTGAATATTTTTATAATTTAAACATTATAAATTGACTCTTCCAAATTTTGTTATTGGAGGCTTCTCTGTATTCAATGATTTTTGTTGTTTCTTAAAATTGCAAAGCTATTTCTTGGATGGTATCAACACTTTTCTGCATCTTACTGCGGTTCTTCTTGCTTTGTGGTTTACTCATTTTCAACTTTTCTGATTGAAATTATGTATAAAATGTTGGCATTTTAACTTATATCAATCTAAACTTTTTATTGTTTTAAGTTTTTTTGTTCTTTTTTAAAATTGATAAGTTTTCGTTCTTAAACATCATTAATGTGTTTGTCTGTTCTACATTGATTCTGTGAGTTTTGTGGCATATTCATTTCCATTCCGCAGTTTATCTTTTCAAATTATGTCACAAATTTATATTAAGTAAATTCAAGTTAATATAATTAAAGTTGAACTTAAGAAATATAAGTCAGGGCATAAATTTATTTAAAAAACAGAAAAGATTTTTAAAAAAGTGTAAATAAGTATATAAGTTTGGCTTAAATTTAAATTGTGATCTAAAATTTTAATCATTAGAGTTGAATTTAACCATTAAAATTTTACGTTATGTTAAACCAAACTTTTAATAAAAACATCATTTTTCTAAAGGGTTTTTTGTTATTTTCGAAATTAAAAAGCTACTTCTTGGGTTGCATTAATGTTTTACCTAGGCTCTTTTTATTTTCTGATCTATCCATTTCCATTTCAGTGATTTAACTTTTAAAATTTTTACAACAATTTATATTAAGTAAATTAATATTAATATGTTTAATATTGAGCGTAAAATAAAATATGAACAAGTATGTACATTTAATATTTTGCTTCCCCATATCCATTTCATTGTTGTAACTTTAATCTCATTTTATTTATATAAATCATTTTAATACGACTACAGTTAAGTTTGATATTTCATGAAATTTGGGTAAAGTTAAAATTCAAGTTATAAAATAATTATATAATTATATTTAATGACAAAGTTTTTATTTGTAATTCAAGTAAAACGTTAGAATTAAAAAAATTGCAAAAGACAAAGTACGAAGTCAAAGTTTAAGTACTTTGTTTAAGTTTAAGTGTATTGTAAGAATTACATTGGAGATTTTTCTTATCCAGTTTTAGCATGACCATTGTTAATATCTTTTCACCATGGTACTACAGCCCGTCAATGAGCCTTTACTGCCTTCAGCTTTCGCCCCCACCCGAATCGATCTCTAACAGCCCATTACTAATTTTAGATGTGCAGTGGATCTTCTTACATTGTACTGTCACCGTTGTTTCTGTTACCGCCTTTCATCTCTTCACGATTTTCAGTTGTATTCGGCTTTCTCGGCAATTGCTTGAACTCCAATTTATACCTGATCCCCCCAATTTCCACTATCATTTACAGCAACAAAAATATTGAAATACTCTTCTTTCAAGTACTACAAACATTTTTTCTGTTTTCTTTGTGAGGGTCCACGTCTTGCAACCATAAGTGACTACTGGCCGAATGAGTGTTTTATAGATCTTAGATTTCATATTCCTGCGTATAAGTTTAGATTTTAGGACAGACTACAGATACAAATTGGTTCGACTTACCCATTTGTCGTTCGACTTCAGGTGTGTTCAGGTTCAATATCTAACACGCGATGAAGCCACTGTTCCCATGAGTCCTACGCCAAAGAGGGGACTTTAGCAAAGCTAGTGGGGCTTTTTTCCCCATGGTACTCATGTTAGATTAGCTTCCTAATCAACGTTGATGAGTTGATTCAACTCTTCAGTTCACTGTAGAAAACTGCACTTTACTATTTTATGATGCCAACGCCTGTTGCTTAGAGGTGTCTAGGATGGGGTAGTTGAACCTCAGTTTTATGGGTGCATAGTAAAAGGTCGGGCACCCAAAAAAAACAGACTACAGGGAGGAAGTAATTTTACAATTGTTAATATAGAAATATATACAACTCGAAGAATGATATAACCCTAATACAAACAAAATTCCACTTTAGGAGAAATAACGTTTAAAACTACCTTAATTGCAAAATAAAATTTTCCAAAGGCTCTTTTTCCAACCCCCAACAAATATTTCTTTAATTATTTTTAATAAATTATTTTTTGTTCACAAAGCACAACTTAACCGTGTAATACCACAAATTAACGCAGAAATTTAAAAAAAAATCAAAGGGCACTACAAAAAATTTCCATTTTAAACCCGTAAAAGTAAACAAACACCCTTTGCGTTCAGGTAGAAAAATACCGAAAAGATAAGACCATTTCGAAGGGTTCATTTGTAGTTAACATACCAGAGAGTATACCATATAAAAAAAGTGGCAATTTTGACGATATTTTTTTAATAATATTATCCCACCCCCTGTTAAAACGATAAAGGAAAATCAAAAGAAGCATATTGTCTTGTTATTTGTTTTAAATTCCAGCCAATAATTTTTTTCTGTTTTAAAAATTCACATTTTTTCTTTTTTGGGGTTAATAGAGGGGGTGGTTGGTAAAAAATGCGTATTTAATATTAAAAGGTTCAAGAATAAAAATATTGTGATTTTTTATATTTTTAAAAATTGTACTGTACCTTCCTTTATGGCAATATTGTACAAAAATAGTTATAATAATAAAAATATAAACAATATTGGGGGTAAAATAAACTGAATTATATATTTTTATCGTTTCTATGCCACATTTTTTTTGTTTTATGAGAAATTTGGTCTGAAACTGAACGATATATGTTACTTTTTAATACTGTTACGCAAACTTTAATTTTATATTTATTTTACTGTTAACTAAGGGTAGTTTTCCATAGTTTGTAAAACAATAATTATAAGTACACTATGTTTTTTTTTATTACTTAATGTTTATTGTTTATAAATATGCTATGCAGTATTAAATATATCAATAATGTAAATTTCCCTCTATTTTTTTGCTGTATACTTTTATCGGGGTTGTTTTAAATTTGATTAGGAAATAATGTTATCACACATTCTTCAAGTCTGCTAACACTTAATCTTCAGAGACTTCCTGTTAAGAGGCTTTAACTGAAAGTTAATATTAAGAATGGGGATGAACTATTATACTATGTTTATGGCATTAATGTATATTTGAGGTGAACATCTAAGGGTTGTTGTAGTTTTATTTGAAAACCTTGCTGGAAAAATGTTGATAAAGATATCCAATTTATATAAATTTGCTTGATAATATTCTAGTTTCATTCATATGCAATATTAAAATTTAAAAAAATCAAATATATACAGAAGGGGTTGAAATATAAGGATTAACTATTATAATGGGAATTTATTTACAAGAAAACAAAATTTTCTATAATTTTATTACATCTTTTAGGCAGAAGGTATATTATATAGTATCCCTGGATAAAGAAATACTTATATATAAAACATCCCCTTCAAATAAAAGGGGTTAAATGAATGTTATTTGAGGATATTTGAATATTTTTTCCATATGAGGTAATTTAGAAGAGATTTCTTTTATAAAATGGGTAAATTTTAGTGTCTTTATTATTATAATTTTATTGTCGATCAACATTATCGGTTTTATTATGCTATAGGGTAAAATTGGGGTAAAATATGATATTCTTTTTTGAAAAAGGTGGCATATTTAATATTATGAGTAAAATAAACTTAATAACTGTATATACTATCCCTGTACAATATTTATATAAGAAATTTCGTATATAGTTTTAACTTGGGGGTAAGAAAATAGGGTAATACTTTTGGCCCACTAAGAATTGCCACTTGTAACTTGTTCCATCCACTTTTTTTGATAAGAAAAGCTTGATAGAATGATGGAAATATTGTTTTGGCATATTAAAAGTCAAGAAATTCTATTTGAGAGGGTGAGGTTTAAGAAATAAGGCCGTAAAAGGGATTTTAGGCCTAGTTTCCCAAATAAACTAAAATAAAATATATTATGAAACAATATTTACCCTATTAATAGTGTAGAGTTCCCACTATTTCTTTTTATAACAATTTGAGAATTTTACCCCTTCATTAAAGGGTAATTTTGTCATGTTGTATTAGAATGAATAGCTTCAAATGACCGTAAAATAAAGAATTTCAATGACTAAGGCCTGGAATATTATAAAGTGGTTGTTTAGACGTACTATGAATATATTAAATTTTAAAAACTTGTAGAAAGGGGTTGGTTTTTTTGCAATATGTAGAGATGGAAGAATTTGCTTCTAAGACGGGGTTTCTGGGTGTAATATCGCAATTTATTAATGAAAATGCTTATCGAATGTTTGTTTAAGTGTTATATTAATAAAATAAAAGACGATTTCCCTCTTAAAGGGTGAAAAAAATAATCTTGTTGGGGATAGATGACGTGTTGACGTCTGAGTTGTTATTTGATGTATTAGGATGGGGATTTTTTCATTAGATGATTTGTTTTAAGTATTTATTTCATTTTTCATAAAAAATCTGGCATTTCAGCATGACATTTTCGAAAATAATCGAAAAATATACGCCGAAATGCGCACTTAATATTAGGTTGGTCAGAGGCGGCCATTTTCCTCGCGCTCCTCTCACGTCCCGTTACCTCCGACTTTGACAATTTTGTGTCGGCATTTCGGCGCTTTTCACCCCGAAAAGCCGACCCTTTGCGGGCTCAAAATTTGCCCTCTAGTCCAATCTGTCCCTCGCGCTTCCTCCCAGGGGTTTCCCACCCGTTCTAAGGGCGAAAACCACCCGGTTCGCGAATCCCCACTTGGCCGTCGCCAGAAATTTGCACTGCGCCTGTGTGTGACGTAAGGCGTTCGCTCCGTCTCTCTCGCACCAATGCGAATCGCCTATTAAAGATTTCATGCGGTTCTCGGTTGGTTACCACGGGATAATATGCGAAGTAAGAAAACAGTGACGCGGTATTGGCAGTCTCTGTCAAAATTGTCTCGGCTATAGTTGTGTCTGTTGCGAATAGCTCGGTGTGCGAAATGTACAAGTCCGCAAGGATTATAACGCGCAGTTTTGACACATTATAAAGGAAAATCGTAAGTTATTTTTTTTTACATTTTTTTTCAGTTATATAAAAAATGAGAAATAGTCCAGACATTCAAAGAGGGTATTTTAGGGAGATCATTCCAAAAAAGTCCGACAAAATAGCAATTTTTTTATCGTCATTTTTTGGATTGAACGGTCATGGGAAGAACGATAAACGTTGTCGAATTCAAGAAGGTCTAGAAACTCGGTCTGACTGGAATATAATTGTAATTTCTATGTGGGGGACGGCTGTTGTCTAGCCGATAGGGGCTCCCTAAAGGAGAAGTCAAACAGCCGAAATATTTTATACACAGTCATTGGTGAATTTTTTTATATACAGTTGCCTAGCAGACATTGCTCTACACATCGACTGCATATAATTTTGTCAATCGAGACAGATCACTTGAATATATATGCTTATGTAACGGGTCTGTGTATGTAGCTTTTAATTTGCATGACTTATCTCTCGACATTTGGGCTATTCTCGAAAAAATTCAACTTTTAAAACTTTCCGTCTGGTTTTTTTTTCGTTCACAGTCACACGCTTTTTCTTTTACCCCAGAACTTTTAATTTGATTTCAAACTGAATTAATTTTTATACAAGGTGACGATAGGATTTTTTCCTCTGTACATATTTTATAAGTTGTTTCTCGATTTTTAAATTTATTCTAGGTCATTTTTTATATTTTTTTCAAACTGAGTTTTTTATTTCAACTAATTAGAAATATGCCAGAGTATTTTATAAAAAAATCCCCAATTTAATAATGGTGCATCGGATTGTATTTTTTAAATAATTTTTTAATATATTTTAAAAATCTCTACTGAAAATTATTGCTTATAATGGATGTAGTGTCAGTATATACTAGGACAGCATCAATAACTCTAAAGAGGTTACAATGTATATCTATCAAGGTTAATTATTGTATTGGAACTTTTTGTGTTGAACACTATCCTGTTGAAAGATATTTACCAGTAAATACCAAATAACATATTTTTAATTTCCCTACGCAAATCTAAGAATTAATCACACCCTGATGATGTTAACATGGTTAACGAAACGTGTGTCGAGAAATTAAAAATTAGCGATCGGTATCTTGTCTCTTTGAGCTTAACTGTCAAGATAATTCGAATTTTATCTCTGATTATTATACGAGAGACGTCAATAAGATACGTCATTATGAAACTAAATTGTCAACAGTTTTTTGACATCTAATGTTTTTTTTTTTAATTTTGAATGAAAAAACAATGAAAGTTGTTATTCCACTATGCTTTGGATTTCTTAAATTTGCTTATCTTTATGTTGTAACGAGTTTTCCAATAAGGATGTCAGAAGTTCGAAAAGTAAATGCGGCAACACTGTTTGAAATATAAATATTATTAAGTAGACTGTTGTGTTCAATACATTGTGTCAATTATATAAAGCAGTTGGAAGTCAACTCCCACTTTGGAAGAAAATAATCTTTTCTGACGAAGTGCTGATGTAAAAGCCTCAAGTGACTTAGTGAGGTGACACTGGTGAGGTTTTTGGGGTGTATTAGTAATAGAACCTTATTTTTTGAAGACGATGATGGAAAATATATATTTGACCTGAACTGATAAAGGATATAAACAGTGTTTTCTTTCCACAATACCGTGCTTATCACACATCTCACCAGACAAGCGATTTATTGTAAGAAAAGATTCTTAGACACGTTATTTTGCAAAATGGTAATGTCAAATGGCCACCAAGATCTTATGATCTCACATACTTTGATTATTTTTGTCGGGTTATGATATTTGTTTTCCAAAAATAAACCCCCAACAATTCTTGACATTAAACAAAACATTCACTCCACCATTGAAAATATTTCCCGCGATACGTATGAAAGAGGGAGATTTTTGAACGACATTATCTTCAAGCATAATGCCATTATTTCTCATTGTTCTTCATGATAAAATAAAAATTGCTGGATTATCATCATTGTGCCTCATTTTAAAGTTCCGGCATTCTTATTGAACAACCCTTTATAAATGATTACTCTTCGATTAAAATTCTTTGATGGTTATCACAATACTATGAAGTAGATGAATACTTTAAAATTTACTTAATATTTTAATATTTAAAAATATTAATGGTTTTTTAAAACGTCGTCAAATATTAGAAATATCACAATAATTTTATATCTTCAAAATCAATGGACTATAGTGAAGAAAAAACATTTTCTTGAGCTTTATAGTTATCATGTTAGAAATTAATGCTAGAGATAATAAAATAAATATATATATCCTCAAATAAAGAGTTTTTTAATATGAGTGTTAGAACTTTACAACGTAATAGCAGCAACACTGCGTGAAATGTAAATGTCACTCATAAACTGCTGTGTTTAGTACATTGTATCAGTTCACAATGAAAAAATGCGTAGACGTTGGAAGGCGAACCTGATTTTGGGAAAAAAAAATCTTTTCCGACGAAAGGCTCTTCTGGCTTAATGACTTTGTGAACAAACGTAACTGCAATAATCGGGCTGATGAAAATCCTCAAGTGTTACCTCTCTCAAGGAGTTACCTCTTCATCCGCAAAAACCTACTGTTAAATGCGGTTTTTGGGCTGAAGGACTTATAAAACCTTACTTTTTTTAAAAACGATGATGAAAATATTGTTATTGTTAATGGTGAACGCTATAGAAATATGTAAATAAAATATCTTTGGCCTAAAATGAAAAATGTGAATATAAACAATATTTTCTATCAACAAAACGGTATTAATTTTCACAAATCTCGCCAAATAATCGATTTATTACAAAAAAAATTATTTCGCCAAATGACAGTCAATTAGCCACTAAAATCATGCGATTTCACGCCCTTAGATAATTTTTTGTCGGGTTGTGTTAATTCTATGGTTTACAGAAACAAACCCCGAACAATTCTTGACCTTAAAGGAAACATTCAGGCCATCATTGAAAATTTACCACCACGTGTGAAAGAGTAATCGAAATTTGGGACTCTGTAGTTATCATTCTGCCTCATTTTCTAGGTCATCTTCTAGGTCATAAACCACTTCAAATAGTGACCGCTTTAATACTATGTGTGGGATTTTTTAGCCCCGTATAAAGCATATTTTTAAAAATCCTGCTCGTTTTTCATTAATCCATTTCATATAATTTTCACGTCTACAATCATCAGACAGTTTTATTCCTCGCGTTAATTGAAGTTCATACAGTTTTAGGTTTATATCCTTAAGTAAAATATACCTCACAGTGGTCTCAGTAGTGACCAGTTCCTGTGACGTGAAAGTGGAAAATCCCTTATTTGTAAAAGTAAACATTTATTAATAAGTAGTATTAATTTTCAAGATATTGAACATCATCAAAACACCCTAATGATTTTGTATGTGTCAAAATGATGTGCCACTTTTTATTGCCACAAATACTTCAAGTAATTAGCCAAGAAGATATATTCAGAAAATATCAATAATGTTATCAGTAACTCATCAGCTCTAAGACGGAGGTGATAGTACTTTATAATAATTAAGTTATTTAATAAAAATTGATCAAAATTGAAGAACTTCCCATTTTCTATAGATAAATCCGAATGCCACATGATCTACATTACCCAGTGTGACCTCCCCATATCATATTGTGGTCTGCCCCTATGTATCAGGGTTAAATTCAATCTCGCCAAATCTGTATTAATTAATCTAATCGAACATCATTTATTTCAATTTGCTACATATCTCCATCTAAATCGAATTTATATTTTAATTCAATATTATGAATTTGACGTGTGAGGGCTGCTCGCCTGTCACGTTGCTACATCGTATTACGTAAAAGGTCATTTTCAAATCGATGTCTTTATTTTAAATTTATATTACAAAGTTTGATGGAAAAGTTAGTTTTTTTCTGTAATTAATTATTTGATAACTTTGATTATACACTATACATTATACACAACAACTTGTTTTATAGACAGTTAATCCATTCTCTTAAGTTTCGGAGCTATGGCATTCTTCGTCTTCAAAAGCTTCTCTCCTATTTCTCTCCCTCCATGATCACTCTCAATAGTTCATAACGTTGTCATCTTATTATGCGATCGAAATATTTCAATTTGCGTGTCTTTATGGTAACAGCAACCATAACTATTTTGGACGGGTCATTAATGAAGTAGAACCATTTTTAAGGCAGTGAGAACATTTTTTGTAAATCAAAGACAAAAAACACTTTGTGGACAGAACTTATTCCTCAACGAAAGCTAGTTTTAGACGGAAATCAGTTGAATTTCAATGTAATTATACTTTTTATAGGTCTTTACTAGTACCAATAGAATTAGTAAAGTTATTGGAGGATTACCGATTACAAATACGAGTAATAGCAAACCTTTTCAACTCGATTCAAAGCACAAGTGTTACACTATCAGAACGGTTGACTTCAATATTCGTTGCAATTTCTATGAAATAAAACTCCAAAAGGAGTGAAAAATACCTCACTATCTGCTTAATGAACGACTTATTTAAAACCTTCCTAAAAGAAATGTGCTAGGTACTATTGATGCCCTTTTTGTAGTTGTTCATCGGTGCCTTGACACTAATAAAGAAATTCATGCGTTCTTTAACGATGAACGACTGATCTACTGAAAGAAAAGCAAATAAATACGCTAGATTCCGAGATAATAGAGACCTTATACAATAATCAACAACTAGAGTCAGTCTTATCAATCAGCTAGAGTCAATAAGTCCTTTCAATATTTATTCAGAAATCATCATTCAAGAATTATTGTTAGGGGAAATATCGGGTGTGAGAGAAAATGGAGTTTGTCTTTATAATATAAGGATGCCGATGACACAGTCGTATTGGTGAAAAATATCGAGGACCTACAAAGAATAACTCTCCTAAACTCTAGGAATTACATATGAACGAAAGAAAACATCATACATGTGTAGTAACATTATGGTTGTTGTTAGTACTCGTTTAATAGATATTCTACGAAGGTCCCCTTCATTTATGACTTTTTCAACCCAAGATTCGTACTATTCCTCTGAATAGCCATATTTTCAAGGGGTCTAGTGTTTTGATCATGTATTTATTAAGAGTGGAAGCTTCTAAACCGTAAAGGAGAATCTAGTATATATAGCAGCAATTTAATCAGATTTTCAATTAATTCTCTATGTTTCTATTGCAGAACAAATATTTAATCTCCTATTCTTGTTTTTATTTCATTGATGTTATCATTCTTTGAATTAACTCCAGTTTCTGAATACTTTGTATCTATTCCCTCGCTTAATATTACTGTTGCTTATTCTTAACTGTGTGTTGTTATTGGATGATTTCGCAAAACACATGTATGGTATGGCGTTTTCATAATCTTTAAAGAACGTATGAACTTCTTTATTAGTATCAAGGCACCGATGAACCACTACATTAAAACTAAAAAGGGCATCAGGAGTACCTAATATATTTAATTTAGGAAGGTTTTAAGTAAGTGGTTCATTAAGCAGATAATTTGGTGTTTTTGACCCTTTTTGGCGTTTGATTTCTTAGGAATTGCAACGAAAGTTGAAGTCAACCGTTCTGATAGTGTAACACTTGTGCTTTGAATCGAGTTGAAATGGTTTGCTATTACTCGTATTTGTAATCGGTCATCCTCCAATAATTTTACTAATTCTATTGGTACTAGTAAATACCTATAAAAAGTATAATTACATTGAAATTCAACTGATTTCCATCTAAAACTAGTATTGCGAATAAGTTCTGTCCATAAAGTGCTTTTGGTTTTTGAAATGCAGAAAATCCTCTTACTCTCTTAAAAATGCTTCTACTTCGTTAATGACCCGTTCAATATAATCCTTTAACGTCTGGGTTGCCTGGTGATGATTTCTACATAGATCTTCTTTAGCACAGCCCCGAAGAAAGTACTGTAACGTTGTCAAATCGTAGAATTACGTTCAGGAAATGTTCTGTCTAACAAATTAATTATGTATCGCCATCCTGCTAATATTTGAATCAACATGCAATTCAGGTCCATATACTCAAATTTCTTTCTCAAAAGATTGATTATCATTTTGTGATCATTATTCTTTGAAGCAATAATTGAATTGATTTGCGATGGGATTGTTCCGGTTTCACTTCCGTATGTCATAACGGGCTGGACACATCGATTAAAGATTTTTTTCAGGCAAAGTGGGAAAATATTCTTAAACACCATATTGACCTTGTCAAATGCCTGTCATCTACACTCAACACGTCGTCCCACTACCCAATTACCAAACTACCAATTACCAAAAATATTATTATCACTGGATAACAATTCGAACCCCTATTGACAACCAATATATATATATATATATATATATATATATATATATATATATATATATATATATATATATATATATATATATATACATATATATATATATATATATATATATATATATATATATATATATATATATATATATATATATATATATATATATACATATACATATATATATATATATATATATATATATATATATATATATATATATATATATATATATATACCCAAAGATAGCACTAAAGCCATCTATTTATAAAACCTGATATTATTAATATCACTCGACATGAACAAATTACCAATAGACATTCATTGATACATTTTAATTCACTATAAAAATTGATTCATATTTCAGTGACGAAAAGAAAAACGTTCGAGTTATCACTAACTAAACGACGAAAACGCACCAAAAGGACCTTTGACAACCTTTTTATCGTTTTGGGTCGGTCATTGACCTGCCGTAGTTCCTTCGCCATATTTTCGGAAGACTCAGACAGTTAGAAAGTGTTTTCGTAGTCTGGTACATTCATAAAGAATTCGATTATCGGGCGGTTCAACTAATTTAAACCGCTATATCGAAGAATTTAAATTGTTTATTGTTGAATTGTTCTATTTTTTGTTGTAATTTCTTCACATATACGAGGGCATTTTGAAAATCTACTTTTTTTGTTTTCTTTATACTTAGTAGTTTGGCGAAAATGTTTTTAAAATTGTTGAATAATAATCTAGAAGTTGAAGGTAATAGGGTGTAACAAAAATATTTTCGTATTTTTTATTCTTTATAAATAAAGAATTATACTCCACTCACTTCTCTGAGGTTTAATCCGATTTATTTTACTCCTACAAAAAAAACGCCCCTTCTGCAGTATTAAAGTGATTACATTGCGAAATTCAAATATTCAGTCGACGATTTTTAGCAAGAACGTTAAAATGGGTGAAATAAATCGTGAAATTAAAAAAAAAATGCTTTCGCGACTGATACCGCTCGTGAGATTTGCGAACTAGAGGGAGAAATTGCCCCCAATCGGCACTGCTCATCTCAAGGTTCAAAAAGAGAGAGAACTGAGTCTTGAAGATAGGGGAAGATCAGGTCATCCACGGTCTCTCGATGCTAACGAGTACCCGTATCACATATTTCCGTTAACCGGCATTTGCCAAACATAAAAATGGTACCAAAGAATGAATAACTATATATAGCCAATTTACAATATCCACATTCAAGCCGAACAGGTTATGAATACTGAATTCTAAAATTTCTCCCCTTAGAATGTAGTTAAACAATTACATACTTTAAGAACCAATACCACTCAACAACACTAAACTCAAAGAAATCAAGAGATTGACTCATATTCTCTTATATTACATGATTAGTGAAACGGTCGTTGAGAAATTAGAAATAAGTAATTTGGTATTTTTTGCTAAATCTCTTTGAGTTTGGTACCTTGATAGAGTATCTGGTCGTTTTCGCCAAAATGAAAGACAAAGAGCGCCCATATCAACTGAAAAAATTTGAAGAAACCAAATTGAAAGCATTGTTGAAAGAAAACGATATAACATGACTCAACAACAAATGGCAGAGGGTTAAATGTTGGTCGCCGAACCATTTGTGGTCATCTGCCATGGGAAAAATCCTGAAGGCAGGGAAATGCCTTCTCAGCCACATCAGCTGAACGACAGACAGATGGGAAAGCAAAAAAGGGTGTGCGAAATTTTGCTTTTTGGTGGAGATGAAAAACTGATATATTTCAAGAACCTAAAATGCACAAAATGCAGGACAAGCATCAACATCGAACTCAAGACCGAATTACTTTGGAAAGGACACAATCCTGTGCATTTGGTGGATTCTTCGGATATCAAACATTTCAACAAGAGAATGATTCAATTTTTCTTTGTAAACTTAATTCGAAATTTTACTAGCTGTTATTTATGCATTTAAAAGTAATATCGCTTCAATTCGGGACACCCGAGCACATCCTGGTAAAAGTTTTAGAAGCGACTACAATATGTTTATAGTAGTAGTTTGTTCTTAACTTCAGAAATGCCCAAAAAAAATCGCAACATTCGTAAAAGGGGCAACCACATCTCAATCCAATCCTGCAGAAGGAAAGTATCCAACAAGAAATCCTACAGCTGGTGCGATATTTGCTAATAGTAGAAGTGGACTGAAAAGATATTTAAATTCAGATTTTTTTATAGAAAAAAATTCCTAGTAAAGATGAGTGTATACAGAGAAATATGCCTTTTCATGCTGAATTTCAAAGTAGAAGAGAGCTGCACAGAAATTTAAGGATGAAGACATTCTAAGAACAAAGAAATTAATATAACAGTCATATAATTATGGAAAAAAAACAGAAAATCTAGTCATTCAATTAAATGATATTAAACTTAAACAAGTAAAAATGAGTGTATTCAGGAAAGTACTCCTTCCCATACTGAATGTTGGTTCGGAAAGCTGGATATTAACACAGGGACTAAAGAGCCGAATAAAGTTAACTGCGATAGTATAAACAGCAAGTAAGTATGAATTGGAATAGATAATTATGTGGGAGGTTAAATGACAGGAAAGATCAAGATGGAGAACCTTAAACCTTGACTGACAACATTGAAAGAAAACTGCTGGAAAAGGGAACTGCAATGGCCTAACTTTCATGTTTTCCTATTTATCCCAAAGGTTCATTCGTAGGGCTTTATCTGATTCATCCATTGTCTGATGTCGGCATTTCCCATTTTATCTCTTCTAGATATTCTTAATACTTGTTTGTGTTCAAATGCAAAATTTTTCTTACAATTTTCTTTTATATCCCACATTTCTAAACTTGTAGATCAAGCTGCTCTTGAGCGAAATTTCATGTATTATATATTTACGGTGTTTTCCAGTATATATCGCGACTTCAGAATATAGGTAAACCTATAGTTTTCCTAGTTAGTATTTGTTACAGCAGATTATTTTCTCTGTTTTTAGTTGAATGTTAACTACTTCTGCTCACTTCTGCAGCACTTATGCTCCTACGGTGAGATATTTAATTTTCTGTGTTCAGTTCGATTCCCTACTTCTTGTATCCGTCCTAAAGTCTTTGCACCATATATCCTAAGTTGATTCTTCTCATTTACAATAATAACTTGGTCATCGGTAAATTATAATTCGTTTCAGCATATTCTTGAACGTTCCATACCTATACCGTAACTTAACCCAGAGCTTTAGCTACGCATATTTTAAATACACTTGGCGATTCATAGCATTGTTGGCTCCAAGGTTACTCAGCTATTGTTTCATTTCAATTTCTTTACTCTTCCAATGATGTCACATATTTTTGTTTGTTCTCTGATCCACGTAAAGCTGTTTCTGCCCCCCTTTATAATGCCAAGCATACATTTTTCCTTTTCCCTCCATTCTACGCAATGTTTCTGAACTGATTGTGATATGAGTGTCCATGTTTCACTTCAGCAGGTTCACTAGACTCTGTCTACCCCATGAATAGGCAATGCACCGATTATGGTGCTGGCTTTGAGATTAAGTTAAATAGTCGAGAAAACCACAGTGGCGTGGTGTATCTATTGTGCCTTTCTATGGCCTGTTGGATACCCTGGTCGTAATCCATTGTACTAAATCCACTTCTGAATCCTACTGTTTCTACGTCATTTAGTGTTCTTATATATATATATATATATATATATATATATATATATATATATATATATATATATATATATATATATATATATATATATATATTCAGTATTCTTCTTGACATATTTTATATTCTAGCCCTTTCTCTAAAGAACAAAACTGTTATGGTCGACCTAGTGCCCTTGACTCGTTAGTAATCAAATAGATGCTGTCGAACTTTTAAAGGGGGTTTATCTATTTATATCCCATCAGCTGTTATTCATTCGTTGACAAGAAGCCCGAAAAAAAGAACTTTCCGACGTAGAGTGGATATAGAACCCCACCAGTTATTATTAACAGGCTCTTTTTCCCCTTAAGAAAACCGGAAGTGTAAAGCGGTCGGGCAAGTTTAGTAATGCTACGGTTTTAAGGGACTTAGAGAATATCAGGTCAGGTATGAGTTTGCTATGGGGAAAAAGAATAATGATGATTAAATAATACTGAGTGTATAAAATATATGATATAAAAATATTTAAGATTTAATATAATAAGTTCAATTAACGCAAAAATTTGAACTGGAATTTTAAAATAAAATCCGTTGGATATTTAAGCATTTTCTTTAGGCATGTCATGTATTTAATCAGTCAAATTTAAGAGGGTTTAGAATAGAATAGAAATACAAAAGAGACATTAGTCCCTACATTTTCGAAAATAAAATTGATTAACAATGATATCACCATAAAAAAAATCATATCGCGATATGATGACCAACTTTTTGGCAACAACATTCTATTAGACATTGATGAGGCCAGTAGTTACATACAAAAGCGAAACGTGCACCTTAACTAAAAAGTCCAGGGAAATACTCGCCGCGTTTGAAAGGAAACTGTTAAGAAAAGTATATGATCCAGTGCAAGAGGGGGCAAGAAAAAAAGCATTAGATACTACCACGAACTCTGACCGATGTATGGAGAAAGAAATATAGTGGACTTCGTTAAAATACAGAGACTATGATTGATTACACACGTAGAAAATATCGAATATGGATAAATCTCCAAAAGGCTGCTGAAAGGAAATAGAGGTAGAGGTAGACCGAGATCAAGATGACAAGATAATCCCCAGAAAGATGTGCGAGAACTAATGGATATCAAACTACTACTATATATTTTTGTAAAACGTCAAAGCAGCAATTTTTGTGTTTAGCATTGTTTGACAAATCATGAAAAAATATACAGTTGTACAGCATATACAAATTGTTTTAATTTATTACAAAAATAATCAAGTCATTCGGGCAACATTTCGCACCTTCCGTGAAATTTATGGTTAACATAATCGACCTACAGAGCTTATTATTCGTAATTTAATTAAAAAATTTGAATCAAATTGTAGTATTTATGATGCTAGGAATCGAACCCGTTAAAAACTTAAAGGTTTTGCTGGGAAGCGTGAATGAACATCACACGTCATTCTCAAGAATTTGTGTTTTCTTATGGCACTACATGGAAAATTCGTCATAAAAATGTGTATTTCATAGCTTATAAAATCCAGTTAACCCAAAAATTCTAACCAAATGACCATTTGTAGCAATTTGAATCTTGATTCATTATTTCATAAAAAATCGTCTTTAACGATGAAGCACATTTTTGGTTAAATTGTTTCGCAAATAAGCAAATTCTCATATTTGGAGTGCAGAAAACCCACATGCTCTTCTTGAAATACCTTTATATCCACAAAAATTAACAATTTGATGTGGTTTATGGTCCGGAGGAGTAACTGGGCGGTACTTATTTGAAAACGAACGTGGAAATACAGTTGCTATCTATGTAGAATACTACAGAAACATGATCACTGATTTTTTTCTGGCATGAGTTGGATGATTTTGATCTGGTTTCAACAAGACGATGCTGTTGCACTATTCTGTTGGACATACAACCCGTAACACAATCAATTTATTGAGAAAAGTTCAATGGCCGTGTAATTTCAATAAATGCCGATATTATCTGGCCACCAAGATCACGCGATAGTTTTGGACTTTTGAACCATTGGATTTTTTCTTTGGGGTTGTGTAAAATCAGCGTTTTACACCAATAAACCACAAATACTCAATGACCTTAACACCAACATTATTCGCGTCATTGGTGAAATAAATGTCGATTTTTGTGGCAAAGTGATCAAAAATTGGTATTCCGGAATAGAATTAAAAAAATCCAGAGTCATGAAATTATTTAAAAAAATGCCATGAATCAATATTCAAAATAAAAGAAAATCACGTTGATATCTTATACGGTTTTGTTTTTTTTTCCAAATTATAAATATATAGCTCTTATTTGATAACCCTATATTAAAAATAAGATGCTGACAAACAAAAGCAAGAAACAATTCTAGGTGGAGACGAAAATTAAAGGAGGTCATGGTCCAAAGGGCTGTAGAACCACTCGAAGAAGAAGAAGAAGACCTGAGTAATATGTATAGGGCGAGGCAAAATAGGTATCCCATAGGAAATTTGAAAAAAAACGTGATATAAAAAATTAAGGTAAAAATTCATTGTTAATCTTCAACACTGTTTTTGGAGTTTCTATGGATTGCTTTCGGAAAATAAACATCCTCCATCACATTAGTTGGCGTTTCTAGACATATTCCTTCTATTTCTCGTCAAATATTGTCTTCGAGTTGTTTAATGGATATTAATGTAAATTTCCTCATTAAGATAATCCCAAAGAAGGAATTCAGGGCCAAAGAGATCCGATGTCTTTGAGGTCATCTTAGATATCAATTCTCGGAGATTGATCGATTATGGAAATGTTCGTTCCAATGTGTTTTTGTAGCTCTGCTGAAAACCAATAAATCTGAGCATATTCTAATTGAAGTGGGTAAAATCTTCAATCGTATGCCTATAACACTCAGTATTTATAGGTTCAGTTCGTCCTTCTGTTTATCTTCTGTTTATTAACAAATTTATATAGATGAAAATAGGCCTCATCAGACATCCACAATTTATTTGTAAAACTGTCATGTGCATCTGTAAGATTTAAGAAGGCAGGACTGAGTTTTACCCGCCGCTGGAAATCGTGAAAGTTAATCTTTTGCATTAGCTAACTTCTCTATCGATTCACACGAAAATCTTCCTTTAAAATACGCAGTAGAGACAAAATGTTAACAGAAAATAACATATTTAAATTTGAAAACTTTCTTTTGTGCCACACTGAGGTTTCAATATGATGGAGTTAATACCGTACATATCTGCTGAAACAATCAATTTACTATACACCAAATTTCCAGAAAATGTCCTGTCTTTAAGTGCCTAGCCTTGTAACCGAGAGAGATTCTACGATTTGTCACTGCTGAACTACTTTATGTGGAACTTTAAATGTTAAAAATGAGTTGAAACAGATTGTTAGCAGAACTCAGTCGATCCAGGAGCTAAAGGCCTATAATAACAATATGTAACGAGGAAATGGAAATTTATACTAATCAGCGAAATAGATATAGACGCCAATATTTATTTAATCGTGTTAGAAGAATCAAAACCATATGAACAGCAGAAATTCCGTACACAAAAATTGTAAAGATAAAATTGTATAAGACATAACATACAAAGCAACACAGAAAATAAGTACTAGCAAGTTTTAGACCAGAAGCTGACCACTTATAGCGCGTTTGGGGTACCCTTCATGAGTTCCTCGACGGTGCAGGTGTTTGGGCATCTCATGCAGCTCGCATTGCATGAGATGGGCATTCATGTCCACAATCGTACAGCACCGATTCTTTCCGTTTGAAACCCCACAACTGTTCATATTACTTTTGGAGCTTGCATCTCCGGAGCGTAGTCCGTAGCGTAGGGGAAGTTCATCCCTTGCTATAAGCCAGTCTGGAAGATGGACGTTTCTAATCTAGTTTGTTGCAGTGTTTTGGTAAGATTGTCTGTTGTGTGCAGGAAACTCTTTTTTCATTTGATTCGGCAGCGGACAGGTTGATATCCGGATAGGGAATGGCTCGTAGACGTACACGATTTAGTTTTTTCCTTCCTGGCCGCCACTTTGCATCTGATACTAGGGAAGCAACGCCGGCAAGGCAAAATAGTTTATCATTCGGTGTTAATCTCAGACAATCCGGATGATACGACAGGATTTCTTGAGCAGTATATTCACGGCATGGCTAGAGCCACGTGGCTAGCCACACCGGGCATGCGTACTCCGCGGCTTAATAATACAATGCCAAAGCTGTAGTTCTTAATATCCTGGGTTGTGCGCCTTACATAGTACCTGCTGGTTTACGTACGATGTTGTTTCTAGCAGCCACTTTGTATTTGGTGTTCATACAGTGCTTTCCTGTAGGTATGAGCTCTGTCTAGAGAGACACCCAGGTATTTTGGGGTTGGGCACTTCTCCAGGGGAAGGTATGCCCCTGGAGCACTGCCCAACCCTGCCCAATGCTGTCTGTAATGTCCTCATCGCCTGTCTACTCCTCAGATGGAAGCCGCAAGTTTGGGTCTTCGAGAGGTTAGGTTTGAGTTGGTTTTCCTTATAGTAGGCATCAAGTTGGTCTAGGCCTTCTTATAATTTTCTGATAATAGACACCAATAGAACAGTGATAAATAAGGAAAACCATATAGTAGGGTATGCTGTAAATACATTGATACTATTGAAATAAGTATTAGTAGAGACATATGATGAAATAAAAGCGAAAGCCAAAAGAGCCACTCAAGAAATAAAGATAAAACTGAAGGGATGTAAAAGAGAAATACCTTAAAAAAAGAGTTGTGAATGAATTTACTTCTCTGGGAAGCAAACTAGATCAAAACATCAAGATTACAGTAGAAATTACTTCACTTACTTCATGCAGTTTGTGCTAATATCGAAACTTATACGAAGAAATACGAAAGCTAAGACCTATAAACCACTACAAACAAGAAACTAGCCACTTATTATTGCGAGACGTGAACCCTCACAAAGTAAACAGAAGAGATGCTTGCAGTATTTGAAAGAAGAGTACTCAGAAGAATTTTTTATGCTGGAATGACAATGTAATTTGAAGGATTTGGATATTGTAGGCTATGTGAAGTATCAGCGACTCAGATGGGCGGAACATGTCGCGAGGATGCCAGAAAACCGAATACCAAGAAAAGTCATGGAGGGTCGAATAGGGCGTAATAGAAAATGAGGTAGACCAAAGACATGGTGGCAGGCTAATGTAAGAAGAACTACTGCACATGAAAAAGCCGAATGGAGCTGTTGACGATCGATCCGGGTGGAGACACAAGTTGAAGAAGGTCAAGAGGGGCATGTTTTATTATTTTCAAAACAATTATTATTGATATTATTTTCAACTGAACGTATATTTAACTAAACATTCAATCAGTGGTGGCTCGTGGGTTTTTAAAGTGGGAGGGCGTAGCAGAAAATAGTGCTGCTGAAGATTTTTTTGCTTTCCCCTTTCTCCTTTTTACTTTTCGTGCTATTGAAACCCTATACAGGAGGTGAACCAGGAATATGAGTTATAGGAAAGAAACTGAACTGAAATAAAATATGGTGTTTTGCTCTGAAAAATTGTTCACTGTGATAAATGATGAAGGGGCGGCGCCCCAACTCCCTCCCTCATGAGCCGCCACTGCATTCAACACATATTCTATAAAAACTTTGACAATTCTGAAATCACACAAAGTAATGTGTCCAATCAGTCCACTATTAATCTGGCACTTTAAATTTTTAAACATTTTATTGAAAATTTGAAAAAGATACATACATAACTTGAGTAACCAGAGCAATAAAATCTTATAACGTGGGTAGCAAGAAATAAAATTAAAGGCGCCATGGTCTTTTATGTTTTTATTTTTCCGTACAAAACGTATATATATTACGTACGGTGGTGAAAAATAACATGAAGAATATTTGGATAAACTAAAGGTTTTAGTTTTTATAAATATAGGGTGATTTTTTTTAGTGTGTCGGAACTTTAAATTCAAATAAAACAACAGGCTAATTAGATGCCTTAAATAAATTTATTTTATATGAAGGAACATTTAATAGCATGAATGTTTGAAAACAATTTCAGACAATATGTCCGCATCGGCATTCTGTCAATCCAGTGACCGCGCAGTTATTCAAGCAATTGTGGTCCTATGTCCACAATTGTCCAAGTTATGTTGGCTTCCAAGACTATATGACATGTGGAGCCATCCTGCTGAAACCACATCTCCTCCAAATCAATACTATTTCAAGCCCAACTTCCTGCGAACGGTGACGAATTGATAAATTTGGATCTTTACCAACACTGCCAGCATCAGCGACGATATTTTCTTCGAACTGCACAGCTTTTTGCCTTGTTTTTGTTGAGAAGCGTGAAATGCGTTCGAAATTTGTCGATAATTCGGCGAATACATCACTCGATTGGGCGATTATGTTCACCATAAAATCGCTCTCTAAGTTTAGCACCCAGAACACTAATTTTGATTAAAAAAATCGACAATCTGCAAGCGTTGTTCTGTTGTTAAACATTCCATGATGATTTATCAAGTTATAATGAATAATTTGTAGAACTGTGAGTGCAAACTCACAGCCACCCCTATCGGAAGTTCGGACACACTAAAAAAGCACCCTTTATCTATTTGAAATAAACAATATAACCTTTTAGAGCATCACTTTTTAAACTGAAATTGATGTAACAGTAAATACAAACTAATTTTTTCTGGATGAGCGTTTCGCTAACCATATTAATCACATAACCTATCATCAGCAGATGATTCAATCTGATGAATGAAGGTGAATTTGATTCATTTGATTGAATTTGATTGAATTTAAAGAAAGTGAGTTGGTGTTTGGTTGTAAATCTATTTGAGTTTAGTGTTTTATAACAAAGGTTTCAGCAGAAGAATTCATATCACCTTTTCTATAATTGTTGGCATCTAAAACTGGTTCAAATGTTTTGGACTTTGAAGAATCCCATTGCATGATCCCCTATCCATGCAATTCGTGTATTGCGTTCCCTACGACTTCCATGATATTATTCGATGGAGGAAATAGTCACTAGGATCAGAATCTGGAGAATGTGGTGGAATAGAAAACAACTTGAAATAGAAAATGTTATAATAAATTATCTTCCATTATTTTCTTTGATGGTTTATTACAATATTTTCTTCAAATAATTAAATTCTTTTATATAAAGGGTTTTTCAAAATGAGCGTTTTTTGTTCTTGAATGAAACACAGATGGCGTTGTGAAATTGCCAAGGTCTAGTATCATTTCAGCAGTGTAATATATGACATATATAAAAATGGAGTCGTACACAATGCAACAACACGTTAAAATTGTTGAATTATTTTTTGAAAATTCGGTCGGTGAAAAATGTTTTTGAGAAATACGTGATATTTACGGTTTGAACAATGGACCATCTGAAGGCACTATTAATCGAATTATACAAAAATTTCAAAAAACTGGTTCGGTGGAAGATTAAAGAAGAGTAATGTATAGTCGTAGTGGTCGTTCACAAGAGCATATTGATTTGATACGTGAAAGTGTTGCTGAAGATCCAGAAATTTCTATTAGTCGAAGTTCACAGCAATTTGAATAATAAGTATTTGTAACGGCAGATTTACAAATATTTAAGACTGTTACAATTTCACGCCTCTTTCATCTTCAATTAATTAAATCGTCAGAAAAAAAAACGGTGTATTACAATTTCAGTTATCATGGAATAAAGAAGTTAGGATATATAAATATAGAATAGTTTTCATAAGTGTATTTTCCTTAAAAATACTTTCTGCCATCCATACATTATACATAGTTCTGCCTTAAGTACGGTCTCTTGTGCATAAATGTATACTTTATAGAAAAACAAACGAAGATGAATTAAGTATACAGTGGAATCATCGATACATCTTCAAAGGTCAAATCGGGAACGTGGATTATATCGAAGCATTTTAACAAAATGTTGATTCAAACATTATCGTTATTAGGTCTGCAAATAAGTTTTGACCTCTCTCGTCATTAATCAACTATAATTTTATTTTAAGTTCAAATATTTTTCCCGTTGCTTTGGAAATTCGTAGTACCAATCATTAACATAAAAAAACTGCATATGAAAACTTTGCTACGCTACATAACCTCACAAATATCACAAGTGAGCACGATGTCATAAGACAGTGAGGCACTATATTATATTAGTTTGTCAACTAAAAAAAGTATTATCGAGGCGAAAGAATTTATTTTCTTTGCTTTGGGGGAAAAACTGGTGTCTAAGTGTAAAACTGGTCTCTAACATTGTTCGAGAGCACCAAAAAAAGTTGAAGACGAGCAGTTGGATCAGATGTTGCAAGAAAATATTTGTCAAAAACAAAAGAAGCTTGCTGAACAATTGGGTATTACTCAACAAGCGATTTCCCATCGATTGTAGAAGCTGGGAAAAATTGGAAGGCTGGTTGTAGGGTCCTGCACGTGCTTAGCCCAGAAAATAAAGCGGGATGCTACGACACAGCAGTTTGTCTGCTGTCAAGATTTAAACAGAAGAATTTTCTATTTAAAATCGTGACAGGTGATGGGAAGTGGGTTCTATACGATAACTCGTATAGATAAAAAGAGAAACCATATGTTTATCCTGGCGAACCGTCAATGTCAACTGCAACGCCGAATATTCAAGCGAAAAAAAGTATTGCTATGTGTTTGGTGGGATATAAAAGGTGTGCTATACTTTGAGTTGCTAAAACCCGGGAAAACTTTAACTTTTGAACGTTATCAAGAACAATTGATGCGTTTAAGTGACGAAGTCGAAAGGAAACGACCATATACTGGCAAGGGTACTGGGCAGATGATGCTGTTGTACGATAAAGCACGGCCGCATGCGACGGCGGCAGCCAAACAACTTATCGATACTTTGGGCTGGGAAGTTTTCCATCATGCGACCTATTTTCCAGATATGGCCCCTTCAGATTTTCACCTCTTTCGTTCTCTGCATTTTCGCACAATCGAAGAGGTCCAAAATTTTATTACCGAATTTATGGAATCAAAACCACAATGGTTTTTCCAAGCAGAGATTCGCCACCTGCCTGCAAAATGGCAGAAATGCATCGAAAGTGATAGAGATTATTTTCATATATGTTGATTTTGTATAAACAAATATTAATTTTATGTAAAAAACATACAATAAAAAAGTAAAACTTCAACAAACTTTTTATTAAGACCTTTATGCCTTTATTAATTCATAGATAGCATATTCACATATGTATGTTTAATTTTTTAATCCATTATCTTGTTATGAACTTTATTTTCAACATTACCATGTACTCAATTCGATTCTATTTATTTTATAGATATAACTTACTTTGGTATTGATCTTGTTGAAATTACGTCTTGAACTCGGGGAGGGAAAGCTTCAACGCGTGATAAAGCAGAATTAGAAACCTTTACTATTCATTTATTTTGTTTTACAAGCTCTTTATACGAATCCTTTGTTCGAAACAACTTGCACGTAAAAAGGGAGCCGAATAAAAACACGAGACGTTTTGTTGGAAAAACAATTGAGCTTTCAATGACACAATGGGTAACTTGGTTTTGAATAAGACCCTATAACTACTTTCTGATTCTCAACAGGTGAAAAATATTTGTTTAATACAACATGTGTACAACAAAGGCTATCGTCCGAAAGGCATTTAATATATACAGTGCAATTAAGAAAATTCATATATTTTTGTTGTGATAATGAACACAAGTAAATACCAGATTTACTCTGTCCATGTATCACTAATATAGTTTTTTTTTCTAGATCTTGAAAATCATTTAACCATATCCATAAAAACTGAATGCAAATTTGAAAAAATTATACGGTTCGGTACCTGGTGAAAAAAGGTGATCAGCAAGTGACAAATAATTGTCACGTGCTGATCAGCGACCATGTACCATATATATATATATATATATATATATATATATATATATATATATATATATATATATATATATATATATATATATATATATATATATATATATATATATATATATATGCCTACAAGGTAGCGTAACGGAGCCGTGGAGGGAAATATTACAGAAATCTTTCACCCTTTCTCCACGTAGTGCCACCTATCGCCTTCGCCCAACTGTCCCCGATACGACGTCACGTGTCTCTCGGGGGACCGGTTTCTAGCCTTTCAGCCGAGCTCCAGACGAACGCAAGGAAACCAGTTGGGAGAGACGATCGGGGCCAGGCCAGGTCAACTGGCCTATATATATTATATAATATTAATAGGTCCAAAAAGTTTGGAATTTTTACAAATAGGATAGATATCTACGCCTACATATACGCCTACGATATGTACATCGAGGAAGTTTTAAATCCAGTTGTGCGCCTGTTCTGAGGCGTAGTGGTAGATGGATTTCTTTTCATGTATGACTATTCTTAAAGAGAATAACCAAGACGAATAACTTAAATAACTTAAAGAGGAATAACCAAGTTAGGGTGGCCAGCAAATTCCTCTGACATGAATATCGTTGGACATGCTTGGGACATTATGAAAACACGCATCAAGAATTGAAACAATCCTCCTCTTACCCTGCGAGAACCAAAATATGTTGCTCGTGGAGAATGGGAGATAATTTCAGAAATCCAAATTGATCATTTAATCGACAGCATGCCAAATCGCCTACAGGCATGCATACAGACCCGTGGAAGAACTACTTATTATTAGTTTTATTGAAAGTTGTTCATTTTATTTTTAAATTACTTTTGAAGTTAATTGGTATATCATTAGTCATTTTTTGACTCTAAAATAATAAATAATAAAATAATAAAATGGTCATTTGGTGTCGAGTTTTATTTCGTACCACAAGAAATGTGTAAGCAACATTTCTTTTTTATTGTATTGTACGTATTTAACAAATTTTATTTATTGTACGTATTCAACTTTTGGACATATGTATATATATTTCATCAATCTTTCATCCCAAAAAGATTCTGTAGAACATGTATCCAAAGTGATCATTTTCGCCGAAAGCAGGTCAAAAACTTTTCTTCGTCTCAACATCGTGTTTTTTGGGTACAGAGGTTTTTGTTTCATAGGTATATTTCATAGGTATATATATATATATATATATATATATATATATATATATATATATATATATATATATATATATAATATATATATATATATACATATATATATATATATATATATATATATATATATATATATATATATATATATATATATATATATATATATTTATATATACATACGTTTCAGCATAAATTTGATTCTTTTGTTACAAAAAACAGGAAAATTTACGCGTTATTCTCGTTTAATATCAAAGTTAAAATTATTAACACAATTTTTTCACGTCATAATACGTTTTTAATGAATCGTTCCACATTAAGAAGCAGCTGATTAATTGTTTTATTAAATTAAATAATCAAACTGTCGAACATTTATATGTATGCAAGGTTGGCACTTTAACTCGTTTTCTCGAACACGTTGAAAAAGTTCTGGCATACTCCGAATCTAGTCGGCAGCTGCAAAAATGTGTTCTTCTTGCTAGCATATCGTGATATTCGCGTGCATAATACATTTTTGGTTTTAAACGGAGTTGTATACTATGAAGCACGAATTGTTTTCGCCATTTTGAAATAACACTCTTTTCCATGGGAATTATCCCAATTACTCAATGTGACTTTATCAGATCGGTTATGGCTGATATATGGGCGTGATTTCTAATTAAAAAAAAATGTTTTAAAATTATTCATTAATTTATTTGTAGTTTATTCGTTAAGTAATAACAAATTAATATTTGCTAAATATGCTTTTACACATTTTTGCTTAAAATTATTTTAATTCTTATCATTGCTCTTCGATTGATAATTTCTTTGTTTTTCGCAGAAACCCTTAGATTTTTAACCATCGTTGTAAAGAACTTTTTTCATTCAAACGAATGTGAATAATCATTCATTAAATTTACTAGAGTTATTTCCGTAACACCCAGTATATCAACACTTCTATTACATATCAAAAGACACTTGAGATAGAGTAGTAGTTTCCAAATACAGAAGCTTTTTCAGCTTTTTTTCTCATTTCGTGTTTATTTACCTGTATCAATTCTAATAGGAGGGTTTTGCTGTTGTAAGCGCTTGAATTTTCTTGTTGCTTTCCACCATATGGGACGAGGAAGGGGGAAGAACTCCCAATAAAGGTGACGTGAAGTGACGTTTGAAATTGAACCTGTAAAAGTCAAATTTCGATTTTTGTTAATAATAAAAATCCTATAAATACAAGAGATTATTTAGAAATAATTTGTCTATACTACTAATAATCATTAATATAATCACTCATTTGGGAGATCAGGTTTTGTGACGTATTATTAGGTAGGGAGCAAAAAAAATGTATTGCAGCATGACAAAGGGGAAGGGAGGGGTCAAAAATACGTGAATTTTACGTGACGTGTTTTATGGATGGCCCGTTAGAAATATTCTATGTGGTTTTGAATGCTTTGATTTTTCTATGTTTAGTTATTCTTAAGTGCTGCCATATCTTTCCTAAATGTTATGTTACTGAATATGTTTATCTAATTGTGGCAGGAAATTCTACGTTTTCTTATGTAATAATGACAAATCAAACCACCTGCTTCGTCTAGTTTTATTTAATTTTTTTGTCAGGAAATCCCAACTAATCTCTTTTTGTGGAGAAAGCGTTGTTTATCTTTATTCAGAATTTGTGACTGAATAGCATGTGCCTCCTAATGAGAATAATTTGTCTCTTCAAGTATTTTTTAGTGAATATATTGCCATAGCGTATGGCCAATGAGTGGAGACGATTTTACAATGTTGCCTGTTCGCGCCAACCACCAATTAAGAGTTGTATGAGGATTTACAGTATTGCAGAAGCTTACTACCTCCTTGAGCACCATATTTACATTGTACATTACATCGCTCACCTATAAAACTGGTGTTCAACCACCTTTATCCCAGGCACCTCCGGGCACCACGGAGGAGTACAACCTCACTAGTTTTGGCTAGTGCCTCTCCTCGTGCGTACTACTCCCGTAGGACTTCCCCGCTTCTTGAGTGCTGCCCTATGTTCCCAAAATGATATTTTACTATGTTTGTCTAATTGTGGCGAGAAACTGTTATTTTTCTTGGGTAATAATAGCAAACCAAACCACCTACTTAGTCTAATTTTTTTTTTCTCAAGAGATCCCAACATATCTTTATTTTTGGAGAAATATTTGTTTATATATTTGTTATTGAGAATAATTTGTCTATTCAACTATTTTTTAGTGAATACTTTTCTTCTCAGAAGCATATCTTCGATGTAGTCAGACACATTCGCAATGTGATCTGCATCAGACAACTCCAACGGCAATCAAATATGACAATATCATGTTGTTATGATACCTTAAATTGCTGCAGAAGTTTACGAATCGAATAAATAAATATATTTTATACTTAAATAAAAATATTTCTAAATTTTCTTCTTAGAATTTGTATTCCCAAACAACAGTAGTTGAAGCCATTCATATTAAGGAAATTGTAGTTTTCGTACAGCTCAATCCACCACTTCTAAAACCTCCCTACTTCCCTCTTATTAATCAATATATAATAACTTAAGACCTACGCAACGAGTGGTTGTATCCTTAATCTAAAACCTACGGATTACAAAATATTTTTAATGAACAATAATTAATATAAATGGTCTCTTTCTCTTTTATTTAATAGTACGGGTGTAGAAGCGTTAATAAGATGGATGTGGGAAGATTTATACATACGATATAAATAATAATATGTTTTGGTTGTGTGACCATATTTAGTTAATCAAAGCGAAAATGCTGCGAATATTTTCCGTATATTTATGGGAAAAGAAAATGTTATATGAAATACTGTAAATCGTAGATGGTTATGTGAAGAAACATGGGCGTAAAAATTCTTAGAAATGTTTTTGGAAATACTTTGATGTATGCCATAATTATAAATAAACGTCTTCTGCAGCATAATGTACCTGTTTGAAATAAGTGATGATCATAAAGGGCGGTCCAGTAAAATTGTCAGAACAAGTACGAGTGATAATCGGATAATTTATGTATATTTTATTTTGAAAAACAAATAATGGGATTATTTTTTCGAAAATAATGTCGTTTAAATGTCTCCGTCTTCCCCCGTTTTAAAATCCGACAAGGCCTTATTTCTGGCAATCTTAACATTTTGACAACCCTTTATATAAATATGTTTTCAGTTATCTCCCTGGGACTTGTAACGGGTATTTCAAACTCAGCGGTTTTTTTAATCTTTGAATAAAACACAGATGGTGTTGTGAATTTGCTAGAATTGAATCTAGTCTCATTTCAGAAGTGTAATGTATAACATTTATAAAAATGTAGTCGTACGCTATACAACAACGCCTTAAAATGAATTATTTTATGAAAAGGGGCGTTCAGTGAAAAATGTTTTTAGAAAATTACGTGATATTTATGGTTTGCACAATCGTGCATCTGAAAGTATCAATCGAATTGTTAGTGGAATTCGTAGTGGCCGTTCACAAGAGCATATTGATTTGGCACGTGAAAGTGTTGCTGAAGACCCAGTCACGTTCGACGTTCACAACAATTTGAACTCAGTGAATCCACAACATGACGTAATTTATGAAATGATTTAGCTCTGAAGGCATATAAGGTTCAAATAACACAGGAACTAAGCAATGGATTATTCAAAACGTCGTGCCTTTGTCAGTTGGACAACAAACAGATGATTTTTTTCAAAATTTCGCTTCATCTTTTCAGATGAAGCACATTTTAAAATTAGTGGCTATGTTAATAAACAAAATGACCGCATTTGGGATGAGGAAAATCCACGATTGACTTATGAGAAACCTTCATATCCTAAAACGTACCACTGTTCGGTGTGCATTATGGTCAGGAGGTGTAACTGGACCGTATACCTTTCAGAATGCTGCTGATGAAACAGTAACTCTTAATGATGTTCGATATCGTGATATAAAATTGATCTGGAGGATATGTGGTGCCAAAAGGATAGCGCTACACCTCACTCTGCTAATGAAGCAATTTATTGAGAGAAAAATTTTCTGGTCTGAACGAGTTATTGCAAGAAACGGTTAATTGCCCACCAAGATCATGTCATTTGACACCGTTGCAGTGGCGACTCGTGTGTTTTTAAAGTGGGAGAGCGTAGAAGAAAATAGTGCTGCTGAAGATTTTTTTGCTTTCCCCTTCATTCTTTTTACTTTCGTGCTATTGAAATTCTATACAGGAGGTGAACTCGGAAAATGAGTTAAATGAAAGAAACTGAACGGAAATAAAATATGGTGTTTTGCTCTGAAAAATTGTTTACTTTGATAAATGCTGGAGAGGTGGCACTCCAACGCCCTCTCTCACGAGTCCCACTGCACCGTTGGACTATTTTCTTTGGAGTGACGTGAAAACCCAGGTCTATAAGAACAATCCACAATCGATTCATGAACTAATGGGTGAAATTATCCGAGTGATTTGTGAAATAGAGCCACGGTTATGTCAAAATGTCATCCAAGATTTTGACAAAATAATGAACATCTATGGAGTTGCAAAAGATAGTTATTTGGCAGATATTGTCTTTCATGTGTAAATGTCATACACCATGCTTCAATTATCAATAAAAAGTTTTTTCAAATTAACGCAAATTCAGTTTTATTTAAGAATTAAAAAAACGCTCAATTTGAAAGACCGTTTACAACACTGCGATGTTCTTGTAATAAGTCATCTTTTTCCTAATTTTAATTTCGGGCAAGCGAATGGGATGAATGCTTAAGAGGTAAGCCGGCTCCACACATTGGCTCATATGGCCGGACCAATGTTTGCTCCAACATTGGAAGTTATTTCACTCATCACAAGTGGGCATCCACACATTGGTTACACACTTACCACCATATCAGTTTACTAAACAGTGAGCCAACGTCAACATCACTGCTAAACTCACAGAGATTTACTACTAAACACCGAATTACTTTTTTTAAACGACGCACGTTTCGCTAACCATGTTAGCATCATCAGGAGATGATTTAATCTAATTATAAAACTAAACTATGTTCTATTTATATGAGAACCATATTACAAATTGTGGTAATGTTCGATTGCATATTGGACAACACAAAATTTTTCATTTCTCCCTTATCTGAAAAATCTTGTGAAAAATGTGTTGCCCAGCATGCAAACGAACATAACCACAATATAGACATTAGTAATTTAAGACTGGTTAAAAGTGTAAATAATATAATAAAGCTTTGGATTCATATGAAAGCATTCAAATAGAAAAATGCAAGAAAATCAACAGTTCAGTCAACTTTTTCATTTATTGATGTAAGGGTTAGTAAACTTCAAAGATCATTTTTTTCTTTTTTTCTTTCTTTTGTTCTCTTTTTTTCTTTTTGCTTGTATCCTTTTTTGCCCGCTTCATTAGGTAGGTAGTAGGTTAGCAATTAGGATTCTCATACAAATAAAACTTAGTTTAATTTTAGAATTAGATTAAATTTTCTCCTGATGATGATAAAATGGGTAGTGAAACGTGGGTCGGGAACTTTAAAAAAAAATGAACCGGTGTTTAGTGGTAAATCTCTGTGAGTTTAGTTTTTCACACCGAAGGTTCGAATAGAAGAATTGATCAGTGATAAAACAAAACAAAAAGTATCTCGATTAGTTGAGAAGATAGTGCACGGCTTGGCAATGTGTGGATAGAGAGCTTGGAATATGGGGCAATGCGCCAGTTCTTTTGTGGGACGCAAAACCTACAGCTCATCGGCAAGTGACGACCTCCAGCACCAACCTCCCCCAATGTCTTGACAAGCACTAACTTTGCCAGCCACACGTTGGCCAAGTGAGGCTTGCCATAGCGTGTGGCCAGTCTCTGGAGCCGCCTTTACAATGTTACCTGTTCTTGACAAACACTAATTATGAGCAGTGCTGTTTTACAGTGAGAATTTACTGTATTTCAGAAGCTAACTGCTTCATTGAGTGCGATATTCCCATTGTACTGTGCTTAAAGCGGTCACTTTACATCGCTCACCATTAAAACTGGTGTTACCGTCATCTCTGGGCACCTCTTGGCAACAGACCTTGGTATCTGAATGAAGAGTAGTTAGTGCAGATTCGCTATAGCGGTCTGGTTCTGTTACCAATTAAACGGAGATGATGAAGCTCATCTAACATCGGCACCATGGGGAAGGGGAGCCTCACTAATTTTGGCTAGTACCCCTCCTAGTGAGTAGAACTCATGGGGGTAGTGGTTTCAGCGCGAGTTTCAGCGAGATATTCGATACTAGGCCCAACCTGAAACTAAAAGGTAACTGGGCGCTACCATTCAATGCTCTGCGTTTGGATTATGTTACAACATTAAGAGACGAGCATTGCGCATTTTGTTTAAGCATTAAAAAAGAGGGTACAGACAAAAAAGCCTACAATACGGTTTCTGTATCAAGGCAAGAAAATATCATACGGAAACTTTGAGTGTGAACCTTTTACAGTGGTTTACTAAAAAAATAACCGATAAACAAATATTAAGACCCTTTAAACAAAGTCTTGTGCATTGTTATTCTTAAAATTCTTAATTGCCTTTTAATCATTTTGCTCACCGTAAATATTATTTCTGAAATTACCGATAAGTACTCATTGAGCTTTCATTAAATAAACAACATTACCGTTACGGCAAGCACATATTCTATTGTATGTAAATAAAGTCTTTATAATAAATTATCTTGAAGTATTTATTCATATTACGTTCTCCTGGTAATTCTTGGATTCACTTTCTTTTTATTTCTTACTAATCGTTTATAAAATAACTTTTGTCTCCATTTAATGAACTACAAGGGTTACTATTTATGTATCGGGAATAATAAATAAAAACAAATATTTTTCATTGAAAATTGTTTTATTGTTTTTCAGATATTCTCCGCGATGATCGATACACTTTTACATACCTATGCACCAATTTTCATAGCACTTTTTCCATTGCGATTGAGATATCTCCAAAACATTCATTTTGAGCGTATCAATCGCTTCTTCTGGCATAAAAGATCGTTGACCACGTAGATTATTCTTCACGGACGGGGACTTCACGGACAAAGTATTTTAGTATAAGAGTTGAGATTGGCCAAATCAAAAAAAAAATCTAGCTGCAAAAGTCGGGAACAAAAAGAAATTATCGGATACCAAATCCGGATTGTACGGCGGATGACCCATCAATTCGATGTTTTTTTCGATGTGCTCGCGTTGTCATAGTGAAGAATGATTCTGCGACGCTGGCTTCAAAGACTTCTGGCAAACAAGCGGTTGTATACCATTTGTTTGAATTGACCGTTTTACGATTCTCTAGGGGCACTGTAGCCACATGCCCATTTATCCCAAACAAACAGGCGACCATTTGCTTCGAAATGTCTTCTTACGCAAATAACTTCTTACGAGTGAAACACTTCTGGGAGTGAAAACTTAAATGTATAATTATCGAATGTCTGTTTTTATTCAAAGATGGCACTGCTGGAAACTGAATCAATTGTTACGAATTCTAAATAGAAAAAAGCTTATAAAACTATATCTGAAACGAGATAGTGAAAAAAAAATTGCTACATGGATATTTTTCTTATTATAAATAAAAAAGGGTGGCAAAAAATTATAATTAAGGTAATTTGTAATTGTACGTTCATTGTTATTATCATTCATAATTATTTTTTGTTCTTTTCGTAATTAGAAGTTTATGGTTAACAAAACAACACTCAAAGGGCTACGCAATTATACAACAATTAAACATAATTAGCGGTTTTATTCATTACTTTATTAAAAAAAAAAACCTTACCAATTAAAATGGCCACAAAACTGTTTGCAAAATTTAATGAGCCATGATTAGTTTATCGTTATTATTTGTATCCTCTCTTCTTTTTGCATTCATATTACTAATCATAAACCTGTCTGCACCTGTCTTATTTTTACAGAAACTTTTAAACTTTCTGCATTACTGCTTTAAGCTTGTAATACTTTGGGCATGGATTATTGTTACTTAATTCACTAGATTTTTCTTTTTTTCATTTTTTTACCTTGTAAAGGGTCTACCAATAAGAAGGATGGAACTTCAAAATTAAATAAAATACACATTCTTTGCTCAAAACCTGTCCCAATGGCTTTATTCAAGAGATTCGGGTGTGGAATTTATGATTTGAACAAGATTTCATCCAAATGGCCACCATGGCTCTTTTTGCAGACACGGATCCGCTCGCGCCAGTTTTCGATGACTGGCGGACATTTCGGGCTGTATAGCAACTATGGCTTGACGAATGTTAGTTTCCGAGTCGCCAATAGTCGCGGGTTTGTTTGTATAAACCTGTGTTTTTACATGTCCCCAGAGAAAATAACCTAAAGGAGTTAAATCGCGTGATCTCGTCGGCCAAGCGATGGAGCAATTTCGTGAAATTAACGAGTTGCCGAACTTGGCTCGCAATAAGCCCATGTTTACTCGGGAAATATGGTGTGCCATTCCGTTGAAAATAAAGGTCATCCGCATCGATTCCGGGAAAAAATCTTCCAACATTGCCTTGTAATGCTCGGTATTGATGGTAACGATGCTCATTCCTCATTTTTTGAGAAATAAGGACAGATGTACAGACTCAGCAGGACAGATCACGTGTAGATTAGACTCGCATCAATACCATTGGGCCAGAAATAAGCCCCATCGGAGAAGATAATTTTGCGATGAAATTCGTTGTCGATTTCTATCATTTCTAGGGACCAATCGGCAAATTCACGACGAATACGATGGTCGGTTGGTTTCAATTCTAGTACCAGTACCGTCTTATATGGATGCAATACTAAGTCCAACCTCAAAATTCGCCAGGTTGTCATTGACGTGAGGCCTAACTCTTGCGAGCGGAGAGCAACCTAGACGTCATTTTCGGCTACACTTGCTTGAGCAGCGGCGATATTCTTAACACTTATGGTTTTTTTTATCAAACACTATCGTGAAGAGTAAACTTTCAAATTTCGTACGACGAATACCACGATGGGTTTGAATTGCTCGTTGACTAACACGAGGGGATGCGAATTTACGTAATAAACCTGGACAATTTTCAAACGTTCTTCTAACGTGAAGTGAACCATGGTTTAATTGCAAACCTTTCGGAAAACAACTGACGAAACATGTTAAAAATTGGTAAACAAATATAGCCGCTATGAGCTGTCAAATTTCCTTTATCCCTAATGGTAGACTCTTTATGTTTACGATAGTTATATTTTTTAATAACGGTTTTGCACAGAATATGGCAAAGAAATGGGCGATTTTCGATATCAAATTTCGTTTCAAGAGTTAAATAACTACTTTTACTATATTTGTGGCAGTATAGCATTAACAATCAAGAATCAGTGGAACGGTGGACAAAGTGCGTTGGTCGTTAATTTATATTACAAAACTAATGATTGTATTGTTACCGCTCACTTGTTATATTACCAAAACATTAAAAGGTTGAAGAAAATAGTTCTGCACTGAAAAAGAAGCCAACAATTTAAAAAAGTACTGGTCGTACGGCGACTCAAATATAGAACGAGTAAAAGTGCGGTTCGACGTAATCTATGGCGTTGTGTTCATGATCTATAAAACACTAATTCGGCCAGTCGCTTATAGCTGCGAGACGTAGACCGTCACAAAGAAAACACAAGAGATACTTGCAGATTTGAACGAAGAGTATTTGGAGAATGTTTGGTGCTTTGAATGACAATGGAATTTGGAGGATACAACTTCGAACACAAGCAGTTGTACAAATATCTGGATATTGTAGACTATGTGAGGGTTCAGCGATTCAGATAAGCGGTGAGAATACCAGGAAACCAAATACCAAGGAAAATAATGGAGGGGCGAATAGTGAGTAACAGAAAGAGAGGTAAGCCAAAGACACGATGGCAGGACAATGTAAGAAGAGATGCTGAAGAACTGCTGTACATCAAAAACTGGCAAAAGGGGCTGCTCCAGTTGGAGGCAAAGGTTGAAGAAGTCAAGACTCACTGGCCGGCTGCAGCATGACAAGAAGAAGAAGAATATCGCTGTTATGTAATAATTAAAAAAACTAAGACTCTATTTACATTTGATTTTGAAAAACAAGTGGTAACATAACGGTTATTATAACAATCAGTAACTCTGAATAACATCGATCGAATTAGAAGATAATTCTTCTTGGCAAAATATTCCAAGCGTTGTATACATGCTTCAAACCATTTAAAGGTCCTATCCGTTCGGAAAGTCGCTCAAAAGTTTGAGCAGTACTATCTCATGCATATTCTCTAGCCAATAAATATGGGAATCTAGCCGGTCACTAGAATGTCACTGTCTCAGACTCTTCTCAACACTCTTCTCAGACTCTTCTCAACTCATCAACAACCCATTAAACAGTCACATTTCAGATCCTATTCAATTCTAGTTCGGCACCATTCGAAGCGACGCTTCTTATGGTGAGCTATAAGAGGGCGTACCGGCTAAGGACGATAAACGTGCATCCCAATCGCAAGTAAATGCTAAATATCGTCATCCTCAAAACAGTTCTACCTATACCTGCAAATAAAGTATTATGCACTTATGCAAAAAAGCTCCTGCACCGTATGTTTTTATGTCGATTTCGAACAGCTATGAATTTAAGATGACATTTGTTATATTACTGGATACCTCTAGGATGATCTTCAAGTCATCCATATACTCGAACCGATGGAAGCACTAATGTTCATCAATCTCGTCTTTTTTTAAATTTGGATAATTGTCTAGAATAACATATTTTCACAAAACTACAAGAATACTGTTTAGCTTAGAAGCATACAAAAATACCTTACAACATTTACGTTTACGTTACCAAATTTTTCAGAAACCCAAGTAAAGAACGGTTCAGTTTTGTGTTCAAGATGATCTATTATTCTAATGGGACTTTCAGTGGGAAACTGTATAGCATATCTTGAACATAAATCTCGAAAAGATTTACCACTAAACACCAAATCACTATATATCACAATATGTTAACATCATCAGATGATGAAAAAAATATATCCTGATGATGATAACGTGGTTAGCGAAATGCGCGTCGAGAAGGTAAATAAAGTTATTTGATGTGTAGCGGTAAATGTCTTTTAGTGTTATACAGTGACTATATTTTTAGTTGGATTCAGATTTGTATACTGGTATTATGTTTTTTCTATGTTCTCAGAATAGATTAAAATAATCGCATAACTAGAAGCTTAATTTTTTCAACATATAACATGAAATATTTAACAAAACTATCGATGACAATTTTGCCAACCTAAAATAAGAAAACAAGCTAATCAAATGAACTAGTTTCAACAGCTTTTAATTTTTTTTTATTGAAATTATATGGAATTGGTAAGTCGTCAAAGTGGCTGGCTTTAGTGGTGTTGTTACATGTAGGTGCAAGAACTGAGCGAACATCCGCTGGTATGCGAGCTGTGGGTGCGTGCTGTGACCCCCGCGGATCGCACTGAATCACACGGTGCACCTTTTAAGGTCTAGCGCCGCGTCCATCGAGGTGCCGACACAGCGCGACATGGCCCAGGGATAAGGAGGCGGATTGTCGATTCTTCTCGCCTGAGAACTTTCTTTCGGCATCTCTAGACATCGACCAGAACAGATTAAATTCCGATCGAGTATCAGTATTAAATACTTTTAGTTGATTACGACTCCCTCTCATTAAAATGTTTCCAAGAGAAACAATTTAATTTGAATGATTCTGTTCATTATATATGTTATATTTTATTTATTTTGGCGTTTATTATAATATCATTTTATACTAATAATAATAAGGATATATAATGTATGACATAAATGGTTTGTACTAGTACAACTAGTACAACTCTGCTTCTTTTTCCTCTTCTTCAAGTGCCCTCTCCGTCTCGGAGTTTGGCAATCATCATTGCTATGCATATTTTTGAGGTAGCAGATCTGAAAAGTTCGAGAGAAGTGCACTGAAACCATTCTCTCAAGTTTCGCATCCAGAGGTTACGTCTTCCAATACTACTTCTTCCTTAGATTTTGATTAGTTGCAGAAATGTGTATTTTGAATCTTCTCATACCCTCCTCGTTCATTGTTCTCATCACTTTCAAATTTGTTAGTTTGTCGACCCATGGATTTCAAAGTATCGTTATATATGTCCGCTTCTTAATGTTGGCCTTGTTTAGAGTCTATGCCTCCATCCCCTAAAGCATTATGGAGGAAACCTAGTATCAAACCAATCACATTTTAAGATTCAGATTGATATCGTGGCTACCGAAATTATTTTTCATTTTCACAAATGCCACTCGTGGTTTTTCTGATTCCGTCGGTTTTATCGTTCTGTTGATAATTTTAATACAAATCTTTATTATCGCATGTTTGATACATGCATGGCAATGCTTGAGCCGATCATCCATGCACTTGGAATACGCCTCGGCCGAAATGGCCTTTAGTTCCTTCTGCAAATTATTTTTAATGTCCTCAATCGAGTTAAAACGCATTCCGCTGAGCGGATATTTAAGTTTAGAGAAGAGAAAAAGTCACACGGAGCCATATCCGGCGAATAGGGTGCTTGAGGGATCAATTTCTTAATATGTTTGGCCAAAAAGTTACGCACGATTCGAGTCGTATGAGATGGCGCGTTTGATGCTTAGAATATCAATCCAAATATGTTGAGATGATTCATAAGAGATGTTAAGATTGTCTGCTGTCTCTCTAATGCCAACATGACGATTTTCAAGTATGATTTTTATAATTTTCTCGATGTTATCGTCGTTGGGTAAGTTTTAAAAGAACTTACGGTCTTCACTAAATGCTTTATGCCACTCAAATACTCTGATTTTTGAGATAGCGGAATGTCCATAAGCTATCTGCAACATTTTCAATGCATCCATTACAGAAATTCCATTGGAAACATAACATTTCACACAAATTGATTGTTCAATTTTTTTATCCATAGTAAAAATCGGCAGAGTTACTTTTCGTGACACAAACAAACATCTGCCATGCATACACTAATTGACATATCGCGCTCAAACTTGTACGTCATATACGGTTTTACCAACCTAAGAAAAAAATATTTGACAATATTTTTCTACATTTCACGACATAATTTTACAACGTTTAATCCATTTTAATATTTATAATATAAAAGTGTTCGGTTTCACATAATTGATGACTATGATTCTCTGGATATATTATTGGTTTCCAAAATGCAATGTAATATTCACCCAGTAGAGACAATCTTCATCCATCATTAACCAAATTTCAATAGGTTCTTTTAAAACCTTCTAAACCTTATTATATTATTATAATTGGCTGAAAGAAAATACCAAAACCACGAAACCGCAATACCTGAAATACCAGGTTAGCAGCCTGTTCCGTGGCGCTAAGAACAAACCCAAACTGGCTATAAGGCAATAATGGAACGCCGTTCTTGGAAGTTGAAATCGTTTAAGTTCGAGGCCTGAAAAAACGCTCGCCTTAACATTTTATAGTGCTGATATTGACGGCGATTTAAACCTGAATAGATTCTCTGTGAAGGGAACGGTGCCGAAAAAAACGATCCCAAAAAGTTCGTTCGAAAAGAGGACCAAGAAAAAGAAGAAGACCGATATAATTACTTATTTATATTTTAGTTGGCGGTTTGAAAATTAGACTATTTTAAATATTTCAACTAAGATATGCAATAGAAAAATTGTATTTTGTTGTGAGATAATGGTGTTCAACATGTTATTTGCTTTTCCTATTGAAAATTTTAGTAGTACTTGATGTTAAGCCCAGTTATTATGATACTAGTTAATCTCCAATGTTAATATCACAATTTTCCAATGATGTTTTTATATCGGGTTTTCAAAGTTCGTAGAGTTTGTTTTACGGAAAGAAAAACGCAAATAGTTCAACTTTTTGCCAATTTAATGGTAGGTCCATAATATCTTTTTGTCAAATATGAGCTTCTTTATTACCAAAAAATGTCGACAGGTTGTTTTTCACCTCTTCTCCCATCTTAAAATATTTCCCATTTAATCCATTTTGGAGAGAGTGGCATAGATAGTAGTCTGAAGGTGCGATGTCCGGTGTGTAAGGTGTTGTACGTATCACCAGTTGCCATCCGCTTCAGTAATGGAATCAATATTTAACCTACGTAGATCTCCGGCTGTAACATCCTTTATTTCCTGGGCATCAGTGCAGGAACGATGACCCGAGCCATCACTGAACCAACAAAATCAGTTTTACCCCATCGTCTCCTCAGCAGAACTCTTTACGTAAAGGGCATAAATCTTATTTTTTGTTTAAACAGCGTTCTTGTTGTTTTTTTTTTTTTAATAAAACATGCACAGTGTGGTGTAAATGCATGTTATCGGCCGACATTTTCAGCTTGAATCAACTTATCTAATCGAAGGCAAATCGAAGCAAATCTGAAAGGGCAACTAATGAAAAATCCCTACGTGCTTTCCGGACAATCCAATAGTATGTTTAAATTTTGATAAAGACATTATGACATTAGTAATTAGTACTCAAATAATTATTTCAAAATGATGTGTAAGAAAACACAAGCTGAAGAAAGTACGTGTAATGAATGTAGATGATGGATTGTAGAAGAAATTTAAAAAAATCAATCTATGTTGAAAAGAAATTAGAAAGATATCTTCAAAAGATAATCAGGATGCATAATACGTTTAAAAAAAATCATACTAAAAAAAGAAACGTCCGGTCAGGCAATTCATATCGACATGGTAAATGTGTTTGAAGACGCTGCTCGTTATCACGCAACTGTAAAATACTGTTACTGAATTTATTTGTTATTACTAACTATACATTACGAGGGTTGTTATTTATGTATCTGGAATTAGAAACTATTATGTTGCTAAGAGCCATCTGACATATACATTCGTAAAGTCTGACTTTGTTAACTGCATACGTACTCAGAACGTTTTGTCATTCAGACGCTATTTGTGCTGTTTAGTGACTTGAAAATTTCATCTCAGTTAAAAAATGGAATTAACTCGTGAGAATTTTCCTGCGATGATTTACTACGACTTTAGACACGGGTTAGTTCAACAACAGTGCATCGATCAACTCACTTCGGATTTTGGCGATGAAGCACCATCTAAAACCACTGTATATCACTGGTTTAGAGAATTCATTTGTGGCTGTCATTCGCTCACGTATGAATTTAAAGATGGTCGTCCAAAATCGATTGTTGTGCCAGAAATCATCAATACTGGGCGCGAACTGATAAAGCAAGATCGTCATGTGACATACCGTGAGATTGAGGCATCCTTGGGCATTAGTATAACAAGTATACACAAGATTTTTACATGCATATTTAACCGTAAAAGATTTGGACATGTTGGATTCCGCATAATTTTACAACAGCTCAAAAGAGGCTCCTGTCGATTGGTGCAAAGAAATGCTCAAAAAATACAATCGTGGTGCGTTAAAAGCCTTGTATAACATCCACACAGATGACGAATCTTGGATCTATGCATATCAGTCCAAAAGTTAACAGCAGTCAAACAGAATGAGCCAAACCCAACAAAAGTTGTTCGCGCAAGAAGCACTTCGAGCCAAATGGTCGCCTGTTTTTTGGAATAAATGGGTATGTGGTTACAGTGCCAATAGAGATTCTTAGAACGATCATTTCTGAATGGTGCACAACCATTTGTTTGTCAGAAGTATTTGAAGAAATAAGATGAAACAATCAGTGACGCAGGATCATTCTTCACCATGACAACGTGAGCTCTCACACATCGGACCTAACAACTCAATATTTGATCGGTTAAAACATCGAATTGGTGGTTCATTCGCCGTACAATCCTGCTTTGGCACCCAATAATTTCTTTTTCTTCCCGACTTTTGTAGCTAGAATTTTTTTTGATTTGGCCCATCTCAACTTATATACTAAAGTATTGTTTTATCTTAATATAATTGGAATATTTTGATTTGTATTCTAATTGTGAACAATAACAGTGGTTATAATCTATGAAAAAGCTTTTAGACTAGCGTTAAAGTTTAAACAGCGTTTATTTTATTGAATATTACTGGAAACCATTGTTCAATTCAGTGGTGAATGGTTGAATCAAAAACAGATTTTAGAATACCAAAAAAAAATATTCAAAGAAAACAGAGCGCTTTGGAAGACCGTCCGTATTACCAAATAATCAACTTATTAATCTTACTTAAAATTTAGTATATATTGATTAGAGATTAACATTTTAAAATACCGCCTAACAACGAAATATAATTTCGTTTTAGTTCACCTCTTATTTTTACTATCTGAAAACATTACAATTTTATTGCACGAAGTGATAGTCATTTTGCTGGTATTGATTCCTTCTTCACACTACTTAGTGTGTTATTATAATATGGTATTAATATCGATTTCTTGATTTGCTTCCAAGGAAGTAAGGTTTAACTAAGTAACTAATTTCTAGTCGGCGGGTGTAAGGTCGGGAGAGTATGGTGTATGAACCAAAGCATTCTAATCTAGTTGTAAAAGTTTGTGTCGGGACATGTAGTCTTGCATTGGCTCGATGGAACGCAGTATCTTTTTGTTGGCTAATTCAGGCCGCTTCGGGTGGATTGCTCACTTTTATTTATTTAGTTATGAACAGTAGTCCTCCGAATTAATGGTCTGGTTTTCAGGTAACAGCTCATCATAAACGATTCCCGTTCAGTGTCACCAAATGCATAGACTTCTTCAAATGCAAACTCACTTTTATGTTGATTGAAGAGATATTTACGCTGTGTAATGATGTCTTATAGTATTAATTAAACACAATACATTTTCTATCACCTATAATGATCGGCTTGAAATTGAATCGATTTTGTTACACGTCAATAAGTTCAAATGTTGATTGCTTGACATAATACTTGACAATTATCATGGTTCTTTTGGTCAAACTTGCTCCATCTCTGTATCAGGTCCAGAACTTTTTAGACGACACTCATAATATGAATTAAATCATATATAGGAATAACTCCGCCTTAAAGGATGCCGTGCCCATGAAATGTTTAAAAGTACCGTATATAAAAAATGTCAATATTTAAAGGTACAGTATACCGTTTAAAAAAAAATTGTCTGTTCAAAAAATCCTGGAACGCCCTTAATATAATAATTAGAGAATACCTTAAGTACCAATATAGAATAAGTCTTACCAATATAGAATATTAAGTAAAAAATCTTATCAAGATTAAAAATTTATTTTTTCTTTCCATCTGCTAATTTTTGTATGTTTTATTCGTAAGTCATAACCAATTTTCATCATGAACTATGGGCAGCAAAGGGTTAAATCAGTCAGAATCAACATTGGAGATTGTTTGCAGCTCTTTGCTGGACTTCTATCATCTTTTGTACTCTATGTTATCGTAAACTTCATTTTCGGTAACTATCTGCATCCAAAATAAATTGTTTTTTTGATGATTTCACAACGAATGGAGATAGATATCCAAATGGTTACGTTGGAGTTTATTGGTATATACAATATCAAAACAATGAGTTCAGAAACGTATACCCAGATAAAAGAATCTGCAGCAATATCCCTCAGTGATTAGTTAGTTTTCAAACCTATTTTAGCAGGCCCCTTTTGTTTGATAATGAAAATATTCCAACACATAATAATTGCACAATCAAGTTTGCCCAGAGAAAAACAAATGCGCATCAAAGTGCTCTTCATCTAAAAATAAATTAAACGCACTTATATACCAATCCAAGCTACCCTGTTACTAAAACATAATTATAATTAAAATATATTTCAACAATATGAAAGGAGGGATTCTATTTCAAATCAGATTAGTGTCAATAAATCTGAATTTTTATGTTGTTCTATAACAGTTGGATAGAAACACATAAAAACAACAATAAATAAGCGTATAAATAGGACTCATTTTGGAAGGGTTGAACATTTTACGGTTCATTACTGTCTAGTAGCAGCATCAATGGTAATGTGTGTAATCGAGAGTAGGAAGGTGCCTCGATACGAGCGCCCTCCTACAGTGAAATTAATTTCCTTTTGTCGTCTACCTCATTCAGCAACACTGTTGCACGGTCTTTTGTTGCCGAAAAAACAAAATAAATAGCGTTCGCATTCGATAAACACACTATTGTCTCACGTCCATCCGTTACTTATTGAAATGTTTTTTTTTATGTTTCAGACAATGCCCGCCCCTCCCAGAGCATTCCAATCACATGACCAAGCAGTAAGTATTAATAATAGCCACTTAAGCATCGGATTTATCATGGCAATTTCAGATCAAAGTGACGCGCACTGCGGCATCTAGATGCCGTATCGATCCATTTCAGTTTATTGCCGTTTATTTTGTTAATTTATTAATGAGGGCTAACCAGAAACCATCTGTATTTCTTGCACCAGTTCAATACTTTTACTTAACTAGCTTAAAACAACTAGTGCGTTTGGCGTCTTCTTAATTGATATCCTTTATTTACACATGTCTCTTATTATTATTATTATTATTATTTTTTAATATAAGTATGTTGCTTATTTGTTATTGAAATCACACAGGACAACGAATTTAAACTTTTTTGAGGTAACATTGATGGAAATAGGTGTAAATACAGTATTTTGTAAACCTAAATTCGAAAATAAGCTAATTACTTCAACACGTATAGTTTTTTTACATGGGGTCGGTGGTGGGGAAAAAACGGAGACGACATATTTTTACAATCAAATATTTATTTAATATAAACATGTAAAACGTGTTAAATATATGCAAAGACATTACTGAGGTTTATGCAAATAAAAAATATATTACTTGAGATGTCATACAGCGACAAAAACTTTCCCTTTTTTCTCTTGTGTTCTGCGGCATCATTTCTTTTTAAAAAGCAGCAATAGGCGCCCAACATAGATTCCAGATAGATTCCAATAGAGAGTTCCAGCGTCCCTGGTATCTTGCTTCCATCTTCCTGATGTCCTGGTGAACCCTTTCTGCTTGTTCGTCGCTTACTGCATCAACATTTTCCGGAAAAAAATCAAATCAGAATGTAAAAAAATCATATGAACATTATGAACATGCGTTTTCAAGAGTTCATCTATGAGGTTTTTATAGTTTTCATCTTTCTTGTTGCCCGGAAATCCTTTCACTATACTTACAAAATACTTCCAAGCTGCCAGTTCCTTTTCATTTAACATTTCTGGAATTCACCTAGAAGCTTCCTTATTTGCGGTCCAATAAGTTTAGTGTAGTTCTTAGTTTTACATCACTTAATAGGGGAAATATTTTTTTTTAGATACTTGAAATCATTATCTTCTTTGTCCATGGCTTTCACAAAGTTTTTTATTAGTCCAAGCTTAATATGAAGAGGAGCAAGAAGCACCTTTTTGAGTTAATAAGGGGGGATATTTTATGTTTGAAGTACCAATCAGGAAGTTGTTAATTACCGTGAAACATGCTGTCTAGGTTTGGTTTGGTTTTTCTGTATTAGTGATACAAAAGTAGCCATCACTTACATGGTCGATAGGTTCTCTCTACACCATAGAAACAGCAAACAGCAGAGATTTTTTTTTGCGATGCATCCACTGCACTATATGTGACAACTCACATACCAAATATGAGCTCAACTTTTATCTTGATCTCCAATTTGCACTTAAAACATATAAGACAGGCTTTTTTGACTTCCTGGGATATATATCTAGTTGGTGACTTTAAAATAAATCGTCCGCATATATAACAAAACTTATCCGCTGGATTTTTGTAAAATCGACGACTAGAACTTATAAAATCGACTTCAACTCTTAATTGTACTGTAAACGAGACAGAAACAAACTAGACTTTAGAAAACAATAAAACTGCCCTTAAAGGTTCATGGAATATTGTGGATATATCCCTCTATGGTCTTGTGGTTATTCCTACATTGTCCAGTTTAAAGTCAGATACAAATAATTTCAATAAGCCCATGATATAAAGGACAAGCATGTACTTGAAAATGGGATATACTACGCCATTACTGTTGAAAAGGTGTTTTAATAACTACCTAAATGAAACGCAAAAAGAGCCTTATCAACAATTTTACAAAACTCATGTCGACTTGTGTTAACTATTATTAAATTATTCAATCTTAATTGAATCATTTCTTCATGATTAGCGAAACTCCTGTCGGAAAGTCAAAAACTAGTGATTTGGTGTTTGGTGGTAAATTTCTTTGAGTTTAATGCTTCACACCAAACGTTCCTAAGGAAGATATTTTTTTATTAAACTCCTAGAAAGTTCTCCAATCTGCCTAGTGGGCAATATGCATTTGAAATGGTACAGGAGAATGGCATGTAGACTAGTCTAAATTTTTTTTTGTCTATGTTAGTTTATATGCATTTTTTGCGTTTCTCTAAAGTGTAGGTCTATCTGAATCCTGCAGACAGATCGTATGATAGCTGACGCGTCAATTTCATGACGCGCCCACTCTTTCTGACACTCTTTCTCTGTACTTAACATTAAGACGATTAATAGTTTCTTTCACAGATTTCAGGGGGGATGCCACGTTGGATGACTTCATTGGGGACGTAGTAGCATCAACGATGGTTCGTAATATTTTTTTTTCTGGATCCTTTGTTGAATAGAGATGTTGGCATTTGGATCGCATGTCTAAATAGGTTTTAGAATGGCTTTGTATTGTTGTCTTAAGTGCGTTTAATGATGACTTTGAGCTACGGCCAATGAGTCAATACATTTGGCTTGGTTTACTACACCTTGCGACTTCCATCGTCGGTCCATATATTTGCCGAAATGTCTGGTATCTTCTGATTGTGTAAGTGTTACGCGTCGGTAGGTTTAGTTTCATTGGCCTTGATGCGCCATGTTTTCAACCACTAAGGAATTTCAATAGAAATAGAATAGAAGAAAATCTGCCGGATAAGCTCTATTCACACAACAATTCAAGAATATTTAAGGCGGATTAGTAAGGTCAACAGAAAAGGTATATGAAGTCTACATAGTCTATGAGAAGAAAATAAAGCAAATCTTTCAATCACTTGTAATTTGTTATTGCAGCTGTATAAAGCTCAACCATTTCTTGTGTGGAGGCTTCAGGTGAAAAATTAGGTGAAATCAGGTGAAATTTTAGTTAACCAAAATAAGGTTTACACCTTAAAAATATGTTTTTATTTCTTGAAATTTAACACCATAACATCAGCTTTCTAAGAAGATGGAATTAAAATGGCTAAAACAAGCAAAACTGATAAATTTTGGTGTTCGACAAGGGAATTGTGACTGAATGCTTAACTGTCTTCAAAATCCTAAACTGGTAGGAATTGAATTTCAATATAAATGGCAAACATCTATACCACTTGAAATATGTGAATGATGTAATGATGATCGCTAAAAACATAAAAGAGATTAAAAATTGACAGCAACAAGACAAAACTACTCACCAGACAAAATATTAATAACAAACTACATAAACCACATTTTTATTCATTTTCCTAGAGCATATATAAAGTGAAATTACGACAATCAGCTTTTAAAATGCTGTCTTAGATATTATGCTCAAAAAACATGCTACGCTTACAAAATATCGAAAAGAAAAAATATGTAATATGTGCATTCTCCTGGAGATAAGTTAAGAAATCACTCTCTTTTACACAGAAAATACTAACATAAATAAAGTGAAGACAAACTGCCATTGAGAAAACAATATCGTATATAAAGACAGGGGAAAAAAGACAACAAAATTAATTAAGGAGCAAACTAGAACAAAAGGTATGATTGACACACATAAATAAAAGTGGTGCATTTTAGTGGTGCACACAGAAATAAAAGTATAGACCCAGAGAGGGAGGAAGAAGACATAAGAAAAATGGCAGGAAAATGGGGGACAACAAGAGGTTGCAGAAGCAGAACAGAAAAAAATCAAACTTTGATTAATAGACTTCATGGATAATAGACAAGGGGTGCTCCTACAGAAATTATCTGGATAAAATCAAAGAATGGAATGGTAGATATGACTTCACTCCTCATTTGCCTGCTATCACACTCTTCAATAATCATTTATTCTGATTTTTTTCAGCCTTTATTGCTTCAATATTTTGGAATTCGTCCAAAATATAGATGAAATCAAAAATAAACAATTTTTTTGATCAAATGTTTTCTTCATTCTACAGATTTGGAACAAATATTGTGCCTGTTAGATGGGAAGATATTATTAATAAACACGGTGACTATATTATTGAATAAGAAAATAAATATTACAAACATATTTTGTTTGAATTTATTAAAAATAGCGACTTTACTCTCCGGTGATCATAATTATTCCAACAAATTAAAATAAAATATTTTTTTTTAATTTCGTTAATAAATTACACATTATGCAAAAAGCAATTTAGGAATTATTTGAATATTTTATATTTTAACGTCAAAGAGAGAGAAAAAAGGGCCGGTTAAGTAGGTATCAATAAATACCCGTAGAATTAACAGAAAAAATATCAACATCAGCTAAACAGAACATTCCCATGGTTATGGGTGGGCCTCGCCGTGCCCCCTTTGAAGTAAAAAGTATCCTTCTTCTGGGAAGAGATTAATAAATGGATTTTTCTCCGAAATCCTCGGCTTTTTATCTCGCCCTTTTTTCAGTTTCCTATGAGAATTTTTAGGTTTTTTTAGTCCCTACCATAATGTTTAGAAACCTAAAGAGCTCAATGTTATCTTATAATTTTCAAATAAATCATTTTTTTCTTTTTCCAAATAATTGAAAATAATCTTAGAGCTTTAACAAGCAGTTTTTTAAAGATAATTTGTTATATTTGACAGTTGTATATTTTTTTTCGTGTAACATTTGAGGAGGAGAAAATGGTGTTATAGCGTAGGCTGTCAACATGAATAACATCTTAGAAATTATCAATCAACAATCGTTACATCCTCAACAAATTTGTGTTTGGTGTAATTTATGATCCGGAGAAGTCATAGGTTTGTACTTTTTGGAATATATAAGATTGCAATAATTTGTACAATTTATTTACACTTTTCAACAATCAAACTACCTGAAAACTAGTTGGTATATATATATATATATATATATATATATATATATATATATATATATATATATATATATATATATATATATATATATATATATATATATATTAAGCTATTAAATTTGGAATTTTCATAAATCTATTATCAAATCTGTACCCTTGTTCCACACAAAATGTTCTAAAGGGTTTCATTTCATTGGTTTTCTTTTGGTTTCATTGGGTTTCACCAAGGCAATTCATTGAAATATCCAATTTCTCTTAGACTACATTTCATTTTGCTCGACTAATTAGATTATGTTGTAAAATTTTATATTTACTATTAATTCTTAATTTTTTTCCCTTATCCCTCCTAAATGAACTGTCAACTACTCTTAAAACAAATTCCCTCAATTCAATCGATATATGTATGATCGATCATCCTTTATTTGCAATTTGGTGCTCTTGCATTCTAAAAATATGGCCTAACTGTCAGAATCTTTGGGATTTTGCATTTCGTATTATATCTTGTTTATTATAATACTATTTCAACGCCTGGTTAGTTCTTGTCTCCTACGTCATTAATTCTTTAACCTCCAAAAAGTTTTCTTCCACATCCTCAATATTCTCTCAACGCCAATAATTCACCTGCAAATGTGAAGGTAATCTGACAGTAGTAATCAGTGGCGGCACGTGGGTTTTTAAAGTGGGAGGGCGTAGAAGAAAATAGTGCTGCTGACGATTTTTTTTGCTTTCAACTTCCTCCTTTTTACTTTTCGTGTTATTGAAATCCTATACAGTAGGTGAACCAGGGTGTTTGTTCTGAAAATATGTTTGGAAGGGCGGCGCCCCAACGCTCTCCCTCACGAGCCGCCACTGGTAGTGATGTGAAAATGGTCATATAACTGTTTATAGAATATTAATTTTAGATTGTGAGATACCGTTTTACAATATAATAATCCTTTAAGGGAGTGAATGCTTCGGTCGCCTGCCATTATCTTCTCGTGAACTTCTGACCTTATGCTTGGTTTTTTACTGAATACTATATCTAAAAGTGTCGATCCACTTTTCAGAACTCGATGGAAAAAAACTCTTGTTTTCTGTCTGGCAAACAAAATTTCACAAGTGATTTTTCGCCTTTCAATGTAGTAGGTGAACCAGGGTGTTTGTTCTGAAAATATGTTTGGAAGGGCGGCGCCCCAACGCTCTCCCTCACGAGCCGCCACTGGTAGTGATGTGAAAATGGTCATATAACTGTTTATAGAATATTAATTTTAGATTGTGAGATACCGTTTTACAATATAATAATCCTTTAAGGGAGTGAATGCTTCGGTCGCCTGCCATTATCTTCTCGTGAACTTCTGACCTTATGCTTGGTTTTTTACTGAATACTATATCTAAAAGTGTCGATCCACTTTTCAGAACTCGATGGAAAAAAACTCTTGTTTTCTGTCTGGCAAACAAAATTTCACAAGTGATTTTTCGCCTTTCAATGTCTCTTTCTGTGACTGAGACTGAGATGTGACTATAATTTTGCAATACAATGTTTCATTCTCAAACTACTTTACTATTTACTTTACATACTATTACTTTACATTCTCTATACTGCTTTAAAACTATGGTATTACAGATATTTATCCTATATATCTAATTTTACATTTATTTTTTTATTGGGGTAAATTTTTTAACAATATTTTAAATAGTGGGGAATTTCCGAGATCTGTCTGATCATTTAATGACTGTCTGACGGATCTTTTTTATATTTAAAAATTTCATTCGCTTCTAAAATATTTAATTTTTTGCTTTTTGGCGGTGTATGTAAAATTTTTGGAAAATATATGTCCAGTATCTATGAAAAATCACGATCATTAACCGTAACATCTAATATAGATTTTTATATATATATACATATATATATATATATATATATATATATATATATATATATATATATATATATATATATATATATATATATATATATATCATTTTACAGTTTTGTGTAATAAAAGGCTAAACAATATGGGTAACAATGGATCTCCTTGTGTATAACCATCGTTAGCTTTAATTTTTTCTGATAGGTTTCCTTATGTTATATTAATTATACATATTAACTGAAAGTCAGAAATTCATATAGAGAAAAATATAAATTACATGCATTTATTTTGTGACTTGAACAATTTTATCCGTATAATGTATTATCTTTTAACCATTTACTTAGTGCAACCTTAGGACACGGACTACAGTTGATATTCCTCGTATAAAGAATGTTTTGTGTAAGAAACGGCCCTATCTAAAAACAAACAACGAAATATTTTATCTTTTCTTAAATGTAACACTTCACAAAATTCTAAGGAGAAAGCCGAGTAGATATTTAACGTTATGGCGTTAGTTTATTTACTAGTACGGGATGAATCCCGAACTGTGTTAATATTTTTACTCGCTATGTGTTTAGTCTTGATAAAATAGAATTTACAGGAATGATGATCCATTTTTCTGAGTCTGTGAAACTTGTGATCTCCAGAATTTATTATGCAGTTTTTATGATGCAAGAACTTTAACCTAATGGGAGGGAGAACATTGTTGGTTTATATAAAGCCTTCATTTAATCCCGAAGTTCAACATAACCAGCAACATCCAGCACGACAAGTTGGTAATCATTAACTCGAAATCACTAATTTTTTATAAATAGTTTTTTTCTTTGAATTATATACATAGTTTAGCACTAATAACGAAAATAAACAGAACATTTAACCAGTCCTACATTATTTTCAACGTAAAGTAAATAGAATTTCTTTTATAGAAAATTTTGTCCTGGAATGCACACAAGGAAAATTATTTCTTTTAAATATTCAAATTTTTTTAAAACGTTCTTTTAAAATAATTTTTCTGGCTCAAGAAGTATAGAAATTATAACATATCTTATAATTATATAATTATATTATATAATTATATAATTATATCAGATAACAGGGAAAATTTTAGTAATATTTTTGGTAACAAATGAAACCACCTTTAAATAAATTAACATAAAGAAATAATAGTTCCTAAATTTAAATAATTCACTAGTCACGTATAATTTTTAACCGTAGAACATTGGTTTCAAAATTTTAAACTGTATATGTTACTCTAAAACTTTAAAAACTAAGCACCAAATCACTATGTTAAAATTAACAGGAGATGATTCAATCTTTGTTGATACATCTCGTGATGAGGCTAAAAACGATGAGGTCTGAGAACAGGATATGTCGTTGGGGGCCAGATCTGTAGAATACTATGGGTGAGGAAGAAATTCGTAGTGCAACTCGTGAAATTTAGCCATCGTCTCCAATGATTTGTGACACAGAGCATTGTCATGGTGAAACAGCACTTATTTGTGGTTTATTGGGAGCCTTTTTAGCAATCTCGTCCTTCAAACGCACCCATAACGCTATGTAATATTCGCTATTGATGATTTTGCCTGTCTAGATATAATCGATTAGCAATATCCCATGCGCATCTCAAAATACAGATGCCATAATCTTACCTACCAATGGTTAAGTTTTTGGTCGCTTTGGACAGCTTTCAGCGACTATTGTCCACTCAGCTGAATGCCGATTTCACTCCAGAGTATGGTAATGGATCTATGTTTCATCCTTTGTTACATTCCGCACGAAAAAATCTTTAATATTTCGCTTAAACAGCTTGCAAATGTTCATGCAATTGGTGTAAACACTTCCTTTCGCTATCTTCCTGATATCAGCTAACCCCTACAGCTTTGCTTGACGATTTTGCGAAATAATTTTGTAAATTTTTCTGATATTGTCTGGTCTAACCATCTCATTTTGACGTCCAGAGAGTTCAGCATCATCTGTGCTTATACAACTATCTTTAAATTCAGCATCCCAATCAATTATGGTTGATTTTCCTGGGCCAGAGTACTGGTAATGTTTATCATGCCATTGTTTTGTTTAAACAGTATTTTTTCTCCATCATAAAGCAATGCTTAACACAATTCACTTTTTTCCATTGCTTTGAAAGTAACAAAAGTAGAAAGCACATCAACTCAGAAACTAGTAATAGATTGTCATGAAATTTTGACATATGACGTTTGAAAGTTAATCGACCACTGAAAGAATATTTTCGTAAGTGACGCCATCTATATGTCAAACCGGAGACTTATTGACCGATGTTTTAGAAGTGATGTTACTCATCAGTTGAATAGTTCTTCGAAAATAATTCGGAATGAATTTAAAAAAATACCTTGTTTTTGTTAAGCACTCATCTCAATATGCAATATTTGCAGTATTTCTCTACAGTAAGTACAATATATAAAAATGAAAGAAAAGAAAAATCAAAACAAACATATAATTAAAAATTTTGCCTTTAATCGCAAATCAAGTGTCAGTCTCCAAAACAGTAGCAAATATCTAACAACGCCAACCAAAATTTCTTTATCTGAATTTAAGGATTTGTGGAACATTAGCTGGTAGCTTGATGCATGTCTCTCGAGTATAAAAAAACTAACATTAATATATTCCCGTCAGAGACAAACATCAAAGTGAAAAAACCAATCTTGGTTGGTGGTCATAAAACACAAACTCAACCAACAAACAACAACAACTAACAACAAACGCAAACATACAGTGCTATATTGAATCCATGAGAAGTCCCTTAGAAATCTATAAGACAGAAAAGAGAAGAAGCGTGATTCATACACAGCACTTATAACAATGTATGTATTTTTGTGTCGGCTGTCAAATGAATATTACTTAACTAAGCATTGAACACAGATGCATTTTCTTTATAGCCACGAAGAAATGTGCTTTTCCTATGTATTTTCACAAGCTACGAAAAATTCCAAACGGGAGTCGTGTACACTATGAGCTCATAACTGAGAAAAGAAATAGACGATTTTAATATTGTGTCGTTACTTTCCAGATTTACAAAAAAAGCCTCCTGCATAAGATTGTGGCCTGTGACGAAAAATGGATCCTCTACAATTATCAAGAGAGGTGTAAATCATGGGTTAACCCTGAGGGCTTTCAACCAGTACCGCGAAATAAAATGCCAAAAAGGTTGTTGATGTGTGTGATATGGTGGGATCAGCTGTGCGTCGTGCATTATGAGCTGCTCCAATCTGGTCAAACGGTCAATGCTGACCATTATCAACAGCCAATAATTCGTGTCAGTAATGTTCTGGGCGAAAAAGGCCTTATATTGGTAAGAGAAATATTCTTTTTCCTGTAGAGCTACATCTTCGACCTCTTTTAAGTAAACCTAAGATCGCCTCTCTCTTAGTAAAGCTAAGGCCAATCAGAGGGCGACAATCTGAATGGCATCGTTATATAATTCCTCACAGTTATTCCCTCAGTACGATGGATTACGCCTTGAGATTCCGCATTCCTTAAGAGGTTTGATCTCAGCAAAAGAGGTAACTCTGGTAACCATCACCGAGTTGGGCTGGAAGGTTTTATTACACCCGGCTTATTATTCAGACTGGGCCTCTTCGGATTTTCATCTTTTTCGGTCCCTGCAACATCACCTGTTTGATGGTGGCTTCACGTCTCTTAAGGATGTTGAAAAAAGCCTTAATAACTTTATCAAATCAAAATCCCCCAGTCTTTTTTTTTTCGATCGGGAATTTCTATTAGTTTTTCCCCGAATAACTGTCTAAATTGGACAAAAAAAGACCCAAAGTTAAGTCGAATATGAAAAACCACTATATGTAAATGCATTAATTGTATAATGCGACAGTAAACTTGTTTCCCTTTCAATTATAGTCATCATAAACTATTTTTAAAACTAAGAAACGTGTAATTCAAAACGAGTATTGAAATATAATGATCACTGTATGCAATGTTGGAAATATAGAAAAAAAACCGAAAAGGAACTTGTCTGTACTAACTTCATTAGTATTTTATTATAATTGTAGGATATCCTCTTTTTAGACTCGAGGCCGAGACCGTACATTTAATTCATATTTTTATCTACTTCCTTTTACAGGTTGTGTAAAAAAACACATAGTGTCGATTAGCGCATTATGAGTTTTTGGTCTGCGAATTCGTATTCATCAATGAAATTTCGTTGGCCTTCCTTCATTTTTACTAGACGATGTTATTTCAGTTTTTGTCTGAATGAGTTTTGTTCAATATGTAAATGATCAGGATGTTATAAAACAATAATCAAAACGTCTGTCATCATAGTCGTTTATTAAAACGACTAATTATTCAACAAACAAAAGTATTAAATATATAAATTAATTAACTTTAAATTTCGTGCTTTATAACTCCGTTTCAAAAACTAATATTTTCTAGGTAAGAGTGTAAAATCCGACAAGAAATCATCCCTCTATGCGAGCTACGGACGGATATATTCTAGATTACTCACTCGACAGTCTGCAAACTTCAACAAAAGGGCACATTCAACAAAAGGGTGCTCAAAAACCTAGGGTTGATAGCCCTTCATTCATGTACATATTATATTTTTTTAAATTTTGCTCAAGTTCTCAAAATGGACATGCTCTGGCCTAGTCTTTGAATATAAAACTACAGGAAGAAGCATATGATTGATTCTGTAAGTGGGACCAGAATGGTAGCTGCATATGGCCGACTACTGTTTCCGGTTTGGCAGTGGCGTAGGGCAGTATTAATAAAAACAAGAAACTGATAAAAGTTGTTTAAAACAATAAATTATTGTATAATTATCGTTACTGTATTAAATTAATGAAAACTTACTAGATACGGAAGAGAAATGTAAAAATTTAAATTAATGTAAAAAATCAATTTTTTTAAAGAGTAAAGTGTCTTTTATGATGCCTATACGACATCTGGGAAATGGCACAAATGGGTCCGACAGAGATTGAGGATAGAAGAACGTCTAGAAACAAAATACATATGTGGAACGTTGTATCAGAGAGCGAAGTTTTGAGGAGATCCGTAACAAAGTGGAAGGTGGGGAGAAAGGATGATTATGATGTGGAGAATCAGAAAGAACACTCGAAAATGAACCAGAATGATTTGCGTGATCCAAGCAGATCTATACGCGCCTAATAATATATATATATATATATATATATATATATATATATATATATATATATATATATTTCTATATATATATATTTTTCTATATATATATATATATATATATATATATATATATATATATATATATATATATATATATATATATATATATATATATATTCTATATTATTCTATATATATATATATATATATATATATATATATATATATATATATATATATATATATATTTTTTTTTTATTTCTAAATAATTGATAAATTTAGAATTAAATGTGCTTACCTATGCAATGTTACTCCTGAATTTAAATTTTTTCGTGTCTGGGAACAACCACAAGACGCACAACTAGCCATATTTTGTGTTTTTACACATTATTGCTTTTATTGTCAATATAATAAGTATTAATATGTATTAACACTAGAACACACAAAAAGTGTGTTCCAGTACACTTATTCGGCACTTATTGATTCAAATTTCTAAGTTGTTGACACCAACTACCTAAATTCCAGATCAATGAGTCAACTGTGGTGTTTCAATATGGCCATTTCTGTCTCCATTTATAGGCGCATAAAGATAGGCAAGGCTCCTTCCTGTTAGTTTTATATTCAAAGAGCCTAATAAGTTACATCACCTCATAAAATAGTAATTGGATAGCTCTCGATAAGAAGCAGCATTTAAGAAATCATATTATTTATCTAATTCATTTCAAGAAAAATGCTCTTAAATATGTGAAAATTAGTTCTATTTCTTGTTGTTATTGTGCCCTCTCCTTACAATAGCTGATGATTTTCATTAAGTTTTTTTACTGCTGCTCTAAAGAATGCGAAGGTTTTTAAGGAGTTTTAGGAGTTCTACTACTATGCGGAAAATAATTTGAGAGAAGGATAGAGGTTTCTAGGCGAAAATTTTGATCTTAAAGTAGATAATGAGAATCATTACATTTTCATAAGTCATAAAAATTGCCCGTTAATTTTTGAAACTAACGTTCTAAAAATCTTTATCCTCTTCTCAAATTACTTTCCACAGAATAGAAGAATGAGGGAGCCGTATTAAAATATTTTATTTCAATTTCAATTTCACCTTGTTTCTAAGAAAATATTAACTTTCCAGAATTAATTTACCTAGCATTTAAAAGGTATGTAGTCTGAATACAGACAATTGCTTTATTCATAATTATACGTTGATGAGATAAAATTACTTTAATTAATTAATTAATTAAATATTTAAGAAAAAATTACGTGGTAAAAAAATATAAATAATTTATATTACAAATCATAAAAAAACTTAAAGGTATAATTCCCTAAAACAGTTTAGTCTATATATTTACTAAAGCTTAGTATTTTGTAGCATGGCCCTTCTTGGCATGAATTAGATGTCGGTATGCTTCCACAGGTATTGAAAATCATCTTGTCTGCGTTTTTTGTCACAATGTCTTCTTGTTTGCTATTTTTTACTAGGAAAACGTCGTTTTAACTCTCTTCCAAAGGTTCTCGATCGGATTTAGATCCGAAGATTGTGAAGGCCACTTTAACCCTTAAATGTGTTCCCTCACGAACCACTGCTTCACCAAATGAACTGTATGTTTGGGACCATTGTCTTGTTCGTAGAGCCACTGTAAAGGTATATTATCTTCAGCGTAAGGTTATTAAATAAATTTCTTTTGTCATATTTTCTTGTATCCAAACAATGATCCGACTCCGTTATAGGAAAACCAGTCCAGACTTTGAAGTTTTCCAACACCGTGCTTCCCAAAGTGTTACGTAGATTGAATTATTCATTAAAACGTCTCATCTAATACAATTTGCCATCAGAATCAAATACATTAATTTCGGTTTCATCGCTAAAAAGTTACGATGGAAATCATCACTACAGTTTCTTTTTGCAAATCTTAACCGCTGCTTTATATTCTGTTGACTTAAAAACAGAACTTTCCTGACTACATCACCGTATAAGTTCTGTTGTAAACGTTGTCTTTGATTCTGGTGCTGATACTTTTATAACAACAGAGTTAGCAGATCCTTTTAAGCCTCGGGTACAATACGATTATCCATTTTGTACTCATTTTTCTTGGACTGTCTTCTCTGGTTTTTGTTCTTTCAAAACTTTAACAATAACACATGTTGACCGTTGATTGCATTCTTAATAAATGCCTAATATATGTTTTCCTTTCTTTGGTTGACCCTTTGTCGCTTCTTCAAGAAGCAGCTATGTTGCTGAAGTTACTTATATTATTGAAATTTTTGAAATTAATTAAATTTTTGGGAAAAATTGGATATATTGTTGTAGATCCAATCAAAGATAATGTTTACTATTCGGTAATTGCATTGAATAATGTTTCGTTTTACAATTGGTCCAAAGAAAAAGGTATTACGAGGTGAAATACAAGCCGTTATTTTTTTTATAGCTTTTGATATTTCTTAATTCAAAATAGGCATCCCTTAGTCACGCTGGAAAGAGTATTAATTTTGAAAACACTTTTAGTATGTAATTTTGGGAATCGACTTCAAAACTATATTCCAATCCTACTAACATTTTCGAATCCTAGCCAAATCAAGTAAATATGAGGGAAAGCATTTGCAAAGAAATCACGTATATATAGCTAATTGATTAGGTTTGGTTTGAATTCTCAGAAATCTCGCTTACTTGTTCAGAAATTGCGTATAGTGAATTTATGAATTCCAATGAATTCCTGGTTAAGCCTGGTGAAAACATTTTCTGGTGAAACGTTTGGAAAAACTTCAACCACCTTTTTGATATTTTCTTTAGTTCGAACTATTGTTTGACTTTGTAATAAAGATTTTCTCTATTTCTCCCTCTTCTTCCTGTGATGCTACAGTCCGTCAGTAAGCCTTAACCTCTTTCAAGCATCCCCTCCAACCGGATCGATCTCCAGACACCCCTTGCCAGTCTTAAATATACACAGTAATTCTTATATTCTCCTGTCACCACGTCTTTGATTTATCTCTTTTTTGTTACCCCCTAAATACGGCAGAGAAATATAAAAATTTAAATTAATTACAAAAATACATTTTTTCAAAGAGTAAAGTGTCTTTTATGAGGCCAATACGACAAAAAGTTATTAAGAAATTGGAATCTCCTGTCATAAAATATCATTTCCAAAAATTGGTTAGGTAATCAGTTGGATCTTGCACCGAGTCAATGTTCATATTTAAATTAGGTATATATATATATATATATATATATATATATATATATATATATATATATATATATATATATATATATATATATATATATATATATATATTGATCGAATGAAAATGAAGAAAATAGATCGATCTCCCGCCACCCCTTGCCAGTCTTAAATTCGCAGTAATTCTTCAGCATCTCCTCTTACATTCTCCTGCCACCATGTCTTTGATTTATCTCTTTTTTGTTACCCCCTAACAGCTCCTTCGTGATTTTCTGTGGTATTCGGTTTTCTGTTTCTCTCATACAGTCTGCAATATCCAGATCTTTGTATAAGTTCTTGACTTCGAAGTTATACCTCATTCTCCAATTATTCCATTGAATACTCCCTAATTTTTTTATTGAATAATTTTCTGTATACTCTTAAATACTCGGCTCTCTCGTAATACCACGTCTCCCATGACTCTCTCTACTGTGCCGGTATCTTGCAAGCCATTTATAAAGGTTATTGCAATTTATTGCTTCACTATCATATACAGTCTGAATAGTTTGAAGTTTCTATGGAACTCTTACACCACTTAAATGAAAACTTGACCATTTTTGCGACAGGTGCTTAAGAAGTACTATCACACTACTACTACTGTACTATTTGATGAGTCATTAAATAAAGCGTGTATTGATTCAAAGATGGTGTTAATGGTTATAGAGAGGTCCAACCACACACTTTTTCCATTGGAATCTACCGAAACAAATATTAATGATCCCTGTAGTATGATCCCTGAAAATATTATATAAGTTCGATATATAATGCCAAAATACTGTTTATATTTATGATAAACATTCTTTTTTAGATAAGCACGCTATCTTTTGCAATATGCGCAGTAGTTTCATCCTGGCACTTATTTAACTTATTTAAAAGTTTTCAGTATGAATGTCGTATAAATATTGATATATCTATAAACAAAATATACATCTAAGTGAAATAAACAGAGGATAACAAACAAACCATCATAAAAGACAGAAAAGCAAAAATAGACGAAAATGAAAAGAATAGCCGTATGCTACACGGCTTCTTTGACCAACAGACAAACAAACACTAACTTTCTAACGACAGCTTTCGAAAGGAACAAGCCCAATGAACGACATTCGGTCGGTCGGTAAGTTACTGAAACAGTGAATAGCCGAATTCCTGGGAATGGCCTCGGGTTCCCTCAGGAACCTGTCTGGGATGGTGGGAAAATGCCGTGGGAAGCGCCAGATCGAACACGACACTCGTGTCCGTCTATAAAAAGGCAAGTCAACAGAGAGAACCGACTAAGAATTTGTTACATTGCAGAGGCGTCCAGTTAAAGGTGGATTGTTAAGCTATTGAAGATTATCCAATTAGTTCTTGTCATCATAAATTTATTATATTGATATGTATCTTATAATAAGTGCACTACAACAATTATTTTTATGGCAATATGTCTTAAATTACACGATTAATTATAAGCCCTGACTGGTCAAGTGCCATCATCTTGGATAACAGAATATTTTCATACAAATTTCTTTTTTAATATGATTTATCTTAAAACCTACAAAATTTAATAGGTTGTATAATTAACATTCTTTCTATTGCATGTGCTTGTCGTTCTAGACACTTATAATTCCCCTGGAATTAATTTTGTTTCTCGACGAGAAAAGTTACTGTGCTATATATACAAAAAAATATTCTCTGAAAGGGTTCAACTAAGTATACAGCTATTATGTCCCCAACTTAATTATCTTTCCAGAACATCAGTTCCAGAACCTATTCGAATCTAATTTTTTTTCCACTGTACAGTTATTTTAAAGCCCGATCTTTCATATTCAATACGAACTATAATATGTATGAGCCTACTATGAATACAATCTGAGAAATCAGTTGCACACGCGATGTCGTTCGAAAAGCTGAACTTTTGAGGCACTGCATTCTTTTCGCTTTTCAACTGAAACAAAAAGTGGTGAAAGCTCAGAACATGATTAGTGTGGCTTTGGCAGAAAATCATGTTGCATTACAGCAATTCTTAATGGGGAATTTGGATTTAAATGATGTAGAACGTCCGAAACAACCAAAAATGTCGAAAGTAAAGAATTGGAAGCACTACTGAAAGAGAATCTTTGTCGTAGACTGCTAAAGTTCGGGCAGGAACTCTGAATTATTCCGCAAGCTATTTCTAAACCTGTACGAGAGTTGGGAAAAATTCAAAAGGAGAGTCGTGAAGCTATTGCTCTTCAGATTCAAGAAAAAGGACAGTATGCATAAATTTGTTATCCGTTATGAAAAGTGGATCCTCTACGATAATCCAAAGGTTAAGAGAGATGAAAATCGTGGATTCATCTTGGTGGACCATCAACCAGAATAGCAAAATCAAATATCTACGCTGTAAACGTGTTGTTGTGAATATGGTGAAATCGGCTGAGCGTTGTGTATTATGACTTGGTCCAATCTGATCAAGCGATCAACGCTGACAGTTATTAACATTAATTGATTCGAATTAATGACTCTTTGGAAGAAAAAAGACTTTATACTGGCAACAAAAGAAGGGAATTGATTTTGTTTTAGGACCACATGCACAAGAACATCTTGAAAGAAGATTTTATCGCAACCGGCGTATTCTCCAGATTTGACCTCTTGGAATTTTTATTTCTTCGGCTTCCTGCAGCATCACCTTGCTGATAGCTGTATTACACTTCTTAAAGAAGTCGAAACAATTCTTAATAACTTTATAACATAAAAACCGCGAAGTTTTTTTCGTCCTGGGATTCCACAGTTCATTCAGCAGAACAATGGTATACAGGAAAGTTAAAATTCCTGAGTTTTTAGCTTATTTAGTAACAAAAAGACGAAAAAAATGTTACAACAAATAAACAAACAACAAAAACAAAGATATGTTAATTTATAATGAGCATAGGTCGTATATTTAGAGAAAACCGAAGTTAAGCGACGTCGATCGCAGTTGATATCTGCAAGGGCCACCTTAATATAGGCAACCCAACCACTTAGGGGTATAAGGTAATCAAAAGCCAAGGGCTTCCAATAATAATGGTTGTATTTTCACAAATACGTACTGAAAAAGAGATTCTCCCAAGAATATATTTTGTTATATTATAATATGTGCCAGTTACAGTCCGACCAATAAAAAGCATCCACAGAACCTTCAACATAAAACTATATTGAATAATGTACTAGAGCAAATTCCAGTAATATATATGTATCTAATTTTCTTATGCCATTAAATTAATTCAGCGGTATTAAATCCAGACAAAGTTTATATTTTCTAATATTGATATATTATACAAATTATTGTATAAGTAATGTAGATATGTATGCAAATCACTCTACTTATGAAATAGTTATTACCTTTTATTTATAATACATGCAATTATGCAAAAAAAACTATATCATTTAACCGTAAGGATAACTGAAGAAATTCCATGGAAAATGGCATAACCGCGACTTTTTAGTGGACGTATTTAATGGATTATTTAGTAACCTTATCAAAATTAAACAAATGCCTTAATTTATGTTGCTTGTAATTGCAATTACGCTAAAAGTTATCGTTCTTTTGTCGTAATTTATAGTGCTAACAGTAATTATTCAGTTGCTGTATCTGTTTCAGTAATAAGGGTGCATCAACAAAAATTTTGCACAATTTTTAGCGAAACTAAATTTATTTTACTCTAATCAACTCATACTCTCGTTTGAATAATCAGACAGGCCATAAGACTAATCCATATATTTATATACAGCCATTGCCAAAAATATTGAGTATCCTATAAAAATCTGATATTGTTCTGGATCAGATTTTTTTATATATAAATATAACTCCCAATTTTGGTGTACAACACTAAACTCGAAGACTGAACATTTTTTTATAAGTCCTAGAGAGATCTACAATCTGCCTAGAAATTAATAAGCCTTTGAAATAATTAGAGGGTTATGGCTTGTAGAGTATGACGCTAGTAAGTGATCTCCTTTAAAAAATAATCTAAATCTTAAATCTAGAGTTTATCTGTGTGCTCTAGGTCTAAACTTATCATGTGGTCACTTACGCACTTCACTGATATCGCACACATATAACTGATTGGCGAGTAGATTAGGGTGCACACTCTTGTAGAGTATTTGACACTGAAACGATATGACCTCTTTGATGGATTCCAGAGGGATATCGTGGTGAATCACCTCGTTCGGGACGTAGTAAGGTGTGTCAACCATAACACTTAACAGTTTTTTTTTTGGCATCTTTGAATGATGGCGACATTGGAGTTACTGGCAATACCCCACAGCTGAATTTCATAAGTCCATACGGGCTTAAGAATGGACTTGTATAGTAATATCTTGTTTTTCCAAGGATAATTTTGATTTACGGCCAATAAACTAGTACATTTGGCTCAATTTAAGACCAAGTTGCTTGCGTTTGGAGAAAGCAGTGTAAGAGATCACCGTGTATTTTTAGCGGAGGACGAAGTTGCGCGTGCCGATGTAACACATAACTTATTCTTTTCTTTTTAAAATTATCACACCTTCGCCTTTTGTCAAGACTTGTTTTTTATTAATTACGCCAAAGAAATAACTTCTTACGTGCGTACATAAGTACACACAAGTTTTTTTATTTATTTTTTCCACCGTATAATTATTTTATGGTACCGTATTTCAGCTTCAAAGCCCAAGGACGAGCCGCATCACGCCGAAATCAGTTCTCCATATCTAAAGTTAAAGTCGGTCCCGGTTGATATCTGGAATAGTGGCCGTAAAAGAGGCAACCCTATAAACATACACTGTAGTGCTGAGTAATACGAGCCTACTGTAAATATAACCTAAAAAAGTCAGTTACAGACGTGATGTCATACGAAAAGTAATATTTGAGGCTCTGCCTTGTTTTCGCCTTTCAAATGTAAAATAAATTAAGGAAATAAATTGCGAGATAATTCTGTTTTGGGAGATGAGGCGGTTAATAACTCTTAATTTTTTTAAAAAGAAATCAGCTTGAATTTGAAAGAAGGGTTTTTGTGGGAAGAAGCCATTTTTTGATTTCTCCATAATTGTTGAAGTGTTTCATGGAAAGTGCGTTAGACATCGATGAAAACAAGTGGTAGTCGGAAGGGACCAAGTCTGGTAAGTACGGCGTTCATTTGTTGACGGCAGCGAACGGTATTAACTGTTTCACCTGTTTTCAGGAGCTCGTGGTACACTAGACCCTTCTAATCCCACCAAATGCACAGCATTGTCTTCTTTCCAAAGCGATTCGGTCTCGCGGTCGATGTTGATGGTTGTTCTGGCTGAACCAATGATTTTCTGCGATTTGAATTCTCGAAATATATCCATTTTTCATCTCCAATCACGAACCGATACATAAAAGCCCTTCTTTCATGCCGAGAAAGCAAAACTTCGCACACCCTTTTTCGCTTTTCTGTTTGGCTGTCGTTGAGCTGATGTGGTACATACTTTACCTGCCTTTTGGATCTTTCCCATGGCAGATATAAGATCACAAATGGTTCGACGACCAACATTTAATCTCTCTGCTATTTCTTGTTGAATTTACATGTCGTCTTCTTCCAACAATGCTTGAAATTTGGTATCTTCAGATTTTTTTGGTTGATCTGGTTGTTCTTTGTCTTTCAAGTCGAAATCACCACGTTTGAATCGCCCAAACCAATGCCCACAAGCGTCTTGCATTGAGATATTGTCACTATAAGTTTCCACAAGTGTACGATGGCTTTCACGCGAATGTTTCTTTTGATTGAACAAGAAAACCAGTACGTGCTGCAAATGCTCTTTATTTGGCTTGAAACTCGACATGTTTACCATACGATAAAAAATATGACGTTTACTCGAAATCGTTTAAGCATCAATGGTGTTTTGATTGGTACTGTCGTAGCAACACAATGACATAAGAGATTCGACTGTTAACTGACCCTTGATCCAGCGCCATCTTTTAAAATTATAAGTTATTAACCACCGCACCTGGCATACAGTTTTTGTAAGAAAAGGTTCCAGTAATTCCGAACGGAAATTTTAAAATAGATGAAGAAGATGTGCGTGGAAGTTAATGCAGAATGATGAATTGGATGCACTGGAAGAAAATCTTTGTCATACATTGTTAGAGCTTGAACAGGAACTCGGTGTAACACCGCAAACAATTTCTAAACGTTTACACAAACTATGGAAAATTCAAAAGGAGAATCGTTGTGTTCCCTATAAACTCACAACTAAGTATAAAAGTAGAGATTTTGATAATGTCGTGTCATTGCTTTCCAGATTCAAGAAAAAAAACTTCGTGCATATTGTGACCTGTGACGACAACTGGATCCTCTACAATAACTAAAAAGATAGAAATGATGGATTAATCCTGATGAGCCATTAGTCAGTACTGCAAAGTAAAATATCCACGCCAAGAAGATACTGCTAAGCTTTAGATGGGACCATCTGGGCGACATGCATTATGAATGGCCTCAATCTGATCAAACGGTTGCTGCTGATCGTTATCAGTGTTAGTTACGATTCGTGTTAGTTACGTTCTGGAGAATAAAGCGGCTTTATATTGACAAGAAAAGAAATCAAGGGGGAGTCAGGAAATAATTTAAGGAAAGGGAGTCGAAGAAAAACAAGGAAAGTCATTTTTCTTCATGGCAACGCACCACTTTATAACAAAATGGACTTTGAAAACGATACCTGAATTGAGCTTGAAAATTTTATCACTCCCGGCGTATTCTTATGACTTGGTCCATTTGAATTTTCATCTCTTCGATCCCTGCAACATAATCTGGTTGATAGCTGCTTCGCATCTCGTGTGAAGTCGAAAAAAGCTTCGATGACTTTATCATCCAAACCATCAAGTTTTTTTTGAACCTGAGATTCGACAGTTACCTGAAAAATGGAAAAAGTCATTGAATACATAATAAATTGTAAAAAGAATTGATTTTGAATATATTATAATGACTACAATACAGAATTATATTTTATAATAGTGTCAGATACAAAGAACGAAGTATCTAAATATTCTATATATTGTTATTTTGAAGATTTCTAATTTACACACCCTTATGAAGCCCATAATTGCTATAATGCCACAAATTATCGTTCTTCCATCATAATTTATAGTGTTAGCACCAATTATATATTTGCTGGCATCTATCCGACTAATTTATACATTCATTTTGGCGCATTGTTCATTTTGCATTCGAGTAAACAAATGTGGGTTTCAACAATGAATATGCAACAGGACATGTTGATTGATCGGTAAAAGGAAAGAAAAAATGAACATCATAAAGTGTGATATCGCGATATAAGTAAGTGCATTTTTTTGTAATTGTAAGGACTGGTTATTTGTGATGAATTAGTGAATGCAAGAATACAAGTACCGGAAGAAACCTTTCCTTTCTAATTGTGAATACATTGTTATGAGTAGTACCAAAAAACTAAAAATGTTAAGCCAAGGAAATGACGTTTTAATCTTGATATTTATATAGAATCAGATATACTTTAATTAGTATAGATAAATTTGATTAAATCAAAAGTAGGGGGAAAGGAATTTATGAGAGGAAGGAACGGAAAGGAAAGGATTTACGATTAGAGGCGCATCAGCATCTAAGGCTATTTAGCGACTGGACCTACAGCTTAACGTGGGTTCCGAACCACGGTCATCAGCTATGAAAAACACCCATCCGAGCGCTGGAATCCAACCAGCTACCTTTAGATTGCCAGGCAGGCGACTAACCCACCAGACCACCGCGGCCGGCAATGAGAGGAAGGAAATAAATTTAAAAATTAAGATGAAAAAACATATAACGGGTATATAAATAAATTCTTGAATAAAACACAGATGGCGTTGTGAATTTGCCTAGGTCTAGTCTCATTTCAGAAGTATAATTTATATAAGTATAATGACATTTATATAAGTATAATGACATTTATATAAGTATAATGACATTTATATAAGTATAATGACATTTATATAAGTATGACATTTATATAAGTATAATGACATAACATTTATAAGAATGGAGTCGTACACAATACAATAACGGGGTAAAATTGTAGAATTAGTTCATGAAAAGGGTGTTCAGTGAAAAATGTTTTTAGAAAATTACGTGATATTTACGGTTTACACAGTCGTCCGTCTGAAAGTACAATCAATCGAATTGTTCAAAAAACTGGTTCGGTGGAAGATAAAAGAAGAGCAATCTTGATATTTATAAAGAATCAGATATTCTTTAATTAGTATAGATAAATTTGATTAAATCAAAAGTGGAGGGAAGGGAATTTATGAGAGGAAGGAAAGGAAAGGTCGTTTACAAAAGCATATTGATTTGGTACGTTCACAATAATTTGGACTCAGTGAATCCACAACATGGCGTATTTTACGAAAGAATTTAGCTTTGAAGGTATATAAGTTTCAAATAACACAGGAAGCAATCATTCAAAACGGAAACGGTTCGGTCTAGAGGAAATTCCTCTGGACCCCTGGTTGCGTAGGCATTTTGAGCAATGAGCGAGCTGACTCTCCTCTCTTCTAAAAGAGGACATTTTTGTCTGCCCCTATTGTATCATCGAAAAGCCTGCTCCCCTATCCCTAGGACTACTTGACAAGGACACTCAGGGAAAACTTACAAAACTATACGCCGTATAGCTTAAATTTTTACCTCACATCCTCCTCACTCTTGAGCGTCACCTTCTAGTAAAGTGGGGCATGTAAATAATCGGGAATAATCATTCTTAGTGATCCTTCTCCTGTATATTCTTCATGCAGTGTTGCTCAGTCTGTTTGTCGTATCTTTCTATAACTAATTGTGCTTTCACAAAGACTTGGACTCCTCAGGAATCAGGACCGATTCTCTTTTTAAATTCCTCCTTATAATTAATATAACCTAATCCCCTTATATTTTAAATAATGTAGGCGACACATAACATCCTCGGCGTAAACCTTTAAATACAATAGAACTTTCTGATAGTGTTTTCAATACTTTTATTAGCATGCAGTTAACGTTATTTTTCTTCCTGTGGTGCTAAAGCCCATCTATGAGTTTTGATCTCCTTTAACCTTCTCCTCCAACCGGATCAATCTCTAGCAGCCCCTTACCAGTTTTTGATGTGCAGTGGTTTTTCAGCATCTAGTCTTACATTGTCCAGTGTCCTATGTCTATTGTCTACGTCTTTTAAAGCTTCCCCCAATTCCCCCGTTTATTATTTTCTTTAGTATTCAGTTTTCTACCATTTTCGCCCATTTGAGTTGCCCATCCAGATAGTTGCTTGAGTTTAAAGTTATACCTGATCCCAAATTCCATTATCATTCACAGCACCAAACATTTTTCTGAGTACTCTTCTTTCATAGAGTGCATAATACTGCAAGCATTTCTTAGGTTCCCTTTGTTTGGGCCCGTGTCTCTCAACCATAAGTTCATGGCCGAATGAGTGTTTTATAAATCATTTCGCGTTTATTTTCGTGATCACTTTCGCGTTCCTTTGAATGCGTTTAGGACAGAATGCAGGTAGTGAACATCTTTATTGCCCTTTATAATACAATTTTTGATATCTCCTGTGATGTTATTTTCATCAAGTTTGATTCCTAAATACGTAAATTCCTTCACAACTTCAATATTGTTATGACTGATTATCGAGTTCGACTCTCTTCTTGGATTAGTTCTTTTTTCTCCTTTGTTTTGTCTATATTGATATCTAGACTAGCCCTTTTGATTTTCACCTTTATTTCATTATCATCATAGTTATTCTCTGAATAACTGTTTCGATAGTGTAAATATGACTAGGATGTAGTTAACGTTAGTTTCCTCTAATATTTTCCATAATTTCTTAACTGGCACTTTTCATGTATCATGCACTTTTGGGATATTAATAAAGACGAAATGTATTTCTTGATTGGTCTTTTTTACAATTTTTGGTTTTTTTTTAAATCTTGTCAGTTCTTCCAGCTCGAATTAGAAAATTAATTTATTTTTGGATCAGATTTTTTTTGTATATATATGCAAAATATATATATATATATATATATATATATATATATATATATATATATATATATATATATATATATATATATATATATATATATATGTATATATATATATATATATATATATATATATATATATATATATATATATATATATATATATATATGTATATATATGTATATATATATATATATATATATATATATATATATATATATATATATATATATATATATATATATATATATATATATAAGTTAATATGAACACTCTGTATTCAAGCATCATTATACTGTAATGACACAACATCGATAATTTGTCCCACCGGATATTGCAGAATTAAATCCATTCGGAATCATTACAAACATGTGTAGTTGCAATTGTAGGCTATTTTTTTTTTCATTGAGTTTATTTCCCACCCTAAGATAACCTACTTAACCGATAATTCGTGTAGGTTCATTGTATATTTTTGTTCATTCATTCATTTTAATGCACATATTTTCTAGTCTTACCTTAATGATATAGTCGTTAAGTTGACATTGTTTATGAATATAATTATTTGTGAGTTCCCACTGCAACGTTCCCTATATAAAGACAGATAATTTTTTCAATAACAGATAGTAAAAATAGATTCGTAGAATAAAATTGCAGAAAAAAAACTCAGGGTTAAAATAAAATAAACACTGAATCAAGAAAGTTTAGTAGAAATAAAATAGGCGCTATTACTAAGCTAATTGAACAGTTCGCGGAGCGACACCTATAAAGCAGTAAAAGAACTATATAATCTACTACATTTTGAAGTTTCATATATGAACTTATTCTTTTATATGAACATATGTGAAGTTTCAAGTAGATCTGTCAATTCATTCGTACAAAAACAGCAGTTTAAAGTAAAGCTATCAGTGTTATTTTTTAAAATGGAAAATATTAAAAATCGTTCAGTGATTTATTTGTAAAAAAGGTTTAAAGACAATAGAAATGGTAAATGTATTAGCGGAGTCTGCTCCTTGAAAAACAATGATTTGTAAGTGGGCAGGTGAGTTTTACAACGGGCGCACAAGCCTTGATGATGATCCTCGTTCTGGTCGTCCGATAAATACAACTACTGACAACTACAAATTGACTTTGAGTGAAATTGCGAAAAGTGAAAAACGGGTGTTTCATATTTTGAAAAATAAATTGGGCTTGAGAAAGCTATATACAATATGGGTGCCGCATTTGTTAAACTCTGATCAAAAACGACTTCGAGTAAAATTTTCTAACCAATATCCAATATGGATCTTTTTCGAAATAATAACATCTATTTTAAATGTTGTTTTGTAACTATGGATGTGACTTGGGTTTACCACTATGATCATTAACTGCGACAACAAATCATAGAGTGGACCGAGCCCGGTTTTTCGGCTCCGAAGCACACAAAGTGGTCAATATCGACCAAAAAGGTTATGGCATCAATTTTTTGGCACGTAAAAGGTATTTTGATAATTGATTAACTTCAAACCGGTAAAACAATAACAGGATAGTATTACTCAAACCTTTTGGATCAATGGGATGTAAATTTCGTGAGAAGAGATGTAGTTTAGCGAAAAAAAAAATTTATCAAGACAATGCACCGACTCCCAGCGGTGTTCTTGCAATGGCTAAATTGAAAGAGTTACAGTACGAATTGTTGGAGCATCCACCATATTCACCAGATCTGACCCCCCTCCGACTTTCATAGGTCCCCAAACCTCAAAATATTCCTACTTGGCAAGCGTTTTTCATCAAATGAAGAAGTTATATAGCCGTAGATGAATATTTTGAAGAATATCCAGAAAATTACTTCAGAGATGGTATAAATGAATTGAAGAATCGCTAAAAAAATGTATTTAGCTTAAGGGAGAATATACGGAAAAATAAAGTAATTTTTTTAACTGTAAACTTATTTTATCATTTCCGCCACGCGAACTCTTTAATTAGTCTTGTATAACTGTATGTGTTTTCCATGATCTTCTTCGATTTTTCTGGTAGTTTAAAGATTCCACTTTTATCCCATGTCTGGATTTAGTTACAAATAACCTGGTTCCAGTGGTTTTAAGGTATACTCAAATCTGGAAAACATACAGAATTAAGAAAATTAGTGCAAAATTCCAAATAGATGATCAGATCCCATCCAAATTCCAATGACTTGATTCTATAAAATGGTACAATCTTCTGTAGTCCTCTGGAATACATTTAGGTTTTTTTCTTTAACTAAATCTGCGATATTCATGTCTTTTGCATCATTCAATTTAACCAGTTGTACAAAATACTCACTGGTGTCGATACTTTGATTTGGAGACAACACATTACAATATACGACAACCTGTCAATCTCACTAGATAATAGCGTGACTTGCTTTGTTTACAAAATAATATTTGCCATCATCTGCGCTAACTCAAACAATCATAATCTTTTTTGATTAATAGCACAGTTCAGAACTGACTTTTTATTCTCAGTAATGTGTTGTTTAAGGTAAACTTGATTTCATTACGGTTCTTCAAGACATATCAGGACCATTGCTTTGTTTTTGGCAGGTTTTTCTTGTTTTGAAAGATAATTCAGAGCTGTTGCGACACCTAATATGCAAAATAAAATACAATTTTAGTAATGGAATTTTAGTATTGTACAGCATAGCGCAATTTTGCTGACACCTGTTTTTTCTGATGTAATTTTGCTGCCTCTACTGATTGATATTCCAACTGGGACAGTATTCTAGTGCTATTATTATTGCCCATTTCCCAGAAACATTAACTAATATAGGACTAGAAAGGACACAGCCTTGATATACTCCTTTGCTTATTTTGAAACAGGTGGACATTTTATCATCGATTCTGACTAAAGTATTGTTATTTATATAGAGTGGGTTTATTAGGAAAATAATATATTCCGGTACTGCCATTTCTCGAAGTACAATCCAAAGATAAATCTACTTAAGGGTTTCAAATGGTTTTGAATAATATAAAAAACAAAAGATAGCTAATACATGATAACCAGAGAATTTCTCAACCATCTGTTTTATAAGGATTTGTGGAAGATTCCTCCTGAAGGTTTTATGGAAGTAGATCAGGTTTCACTCGTTCTTGAATTACAAACAACATAATCTTGCCGCATATACCATGGTGGTGCTCAGTTTGAGCACCACCATGGAGTTTGGAATCTACCTTCAATTTTTCTAATTAAACATGGATGCCATTTCTACATTGAAAACATGAGACATAACTAGCCTCGTATAAGGTGTTCTAATACCTAATCGATTATGTCATTCCATTAATGTATAGATGATTATAACGATGATTCATCGAGATAAACCGACCCTTTATTAATAATTTCAGGCTAATCCACTGATTGAATCATCTATAACAATGAATCGTTTATAATTTCTTGCTGTAGATACATCTATATTCAAATTTAGTATTTACATTTACATTATGATATCAGTGCATATAAAATTACAGAAGCAAACCTCTTGTTTAAAGTTGAAATATCTCACACAATGTTGGCCACTAATTTATCGCCATAATAAGACCATATTAAGAATATACAAACAGAATCAGTATTTATTATGTACCAGCTGTCTGTCTTCCATCCGGCCTACTGCGTTTTATTTAGACCGATCTTAAGAATCCCCAAACTACGTTTTAAATTTGTTTGTATATAGGGCGTAATCGGAAAATAAACAAGAATAAATATTGACTAATCGTTACAAATACTACGTTCCCTGATAGGTAAGCCAGTACGTTTCCGTAAGCTATTTCCATATCAAGATGTTCTTTAAAGATATCAATATTATTTTTAGAAAAAAAATTATTTTTTTACTAAACTATATTTGATAATAATTTTAAAATATTGACATATATTAAAGTTAAATTACTTCGACATTCTTCATACAATAGGGTGAAAAGTATTTACACTGATTTTCTCACTTTTATTTACAAAAACAAATGAACTGATGATATACAGGCTTTTTAACTAATTAATACAGTATACATTTTGGGATTTGCATACATTGGGAAAAAAGTAGTTGAAGAAGTTGTACTGATTTAATTCGCTTTGCGGATCTAATATGACTTTTAGTTTAGTTTTAGTTATCGAGACGACATTATGAAGCGTTTTGCCTAGTTTCCAAGTCATGCATTTGCCAAGTTTCCAATGCATTTCTATGAATGTTGGGTCCGAATTGGCAGATTCAAGCACATTTCACAAGTTATCAGCGGTGTTTTTGATCTTATGCCCAAAATATCAACAAAAATGGCATGAACAAATTCGTGAGATACATTCTGTGAAAAAAATACCGGGAATTGATCATTTGAAAAGCCCGCTTAAAGGGATTGTCAAAATTCTTTTTATCGCTAATTTGACACAACTGTTCTCTATACTGATGCGGAGTTTGAACGTCATCTGTCATTTAGTTTGTTTACAAAGCCCGATTTGGCCAGTTTATCTCAAGTTTATTTTGCGATTTCTACATGGATAAAAAATAGAACAAAAATTTGTCTAAAATTTTGCATTGCAAATGGAATTTCGTATGTCGGGTCGCTGAAAATGTTGCAGAAGGCTTACGATGAATCGACTTTATCCGAAACACGTGCTTATGAGTGATGCACTGCATTGAATAGCGGTCGAGATGTGGTGGAAGATTTGCTCACTCTGGTCGGCCATCATCTTCAACTGAAGTTAACATCGCTAAAGTGAAGGAACTGGTGTCTGAAAATCCTCATTTAAGTTTGAGAAAGAGAGCCGCTGATCTTTCTGTATCTTACGAATCAATTCGAACCATTTTAAGTGATTGTTTGGGCATGAAACTCGTTGCCGCTCGACTAGTGTCGAAAGATCTGAATTTTCTTCAGAAACTCAATCGCGAAAAGGTCGCTGAAGACATGCTAGAACGAGTCAATTCCTGTGATGAGACATGGGTATACGATCCAACTCGTATGCAAATTAGTCAACCAGCTTCGGACTGGCGCCTTCCAACTGAGCCGAAACTGAAAAAACCACGTCAAAGTCGATCACAAGTTATGGTGATGTTGACTGTTTTCTTTGATTATCGCGGTGTTGTGCACTCGGAATTCTTGCTAGAAGGCATTGCATTTGAGAGCAAATTCGTCGAAAAACGCCAGATTTGTGGAAAGAAAACTTTTGGATTTTGCATCATGAGAACTCACCATCTCACAAGGCTATTATTGTGAATTTCTGGCCAAACACCATCGAACAACCACCGTATTCACCCGATATGGATCCGGCCGACTTCTTTCTCTTTCCAAAACTCAAGTTACCACTCCGAGCCATCCGTTTTCAGTCAATAGAAGACATAAACGAAAATTCGCGGCGAGAATTGAAGTCGCTTCCGGAAAATGCGTTTAAAAAAATGTTATGACAATTGGATTATTCGTTGACATAAGTGTATTATTTCGGAAGGGGCCTATTTTGAAGGTGATACAATAAATTTGGACAAATAATCAAGATTTTTTGTCTTATTGTCCAATTCCCGGTACTTTTTTGACAGAATGTATGTCCTGCCAGCCATTTCATTATCCTTTTGTTGTTGTCGATGTTTTCGTCAGTCAAAGACTTTAAAGTTCCTTCGAAACGAAACAAGTCTTTAACCACTTTTTACCACTCATGTAAATATTTTTGATACAGATCTGGACCGATCTCCAGCAGCTCCGGCAGTAATTCTTCAGCATCTCATTATTTTACCACCGCAACTTTAGTTCACGATTCAACAGAAGTTTTACTGGCAACATAAAATTCTGGGTAAACTCTTTGTTTAATATTCTTATTCATTTTAAAAATACACCTACACTGCTGTGAACGAACTGGTCGATAAGTGATGCCAAAATTGACAATTAAGACCATCGTTACCAACTTACAGAAAAAAAATCATACATTTTATACGGACTTTTTAAACAAACACGATATTTATTTGACAGAATGTACTTCTACTTAGGTAAAGTTTTTGACAGTTGTTTGAGCTATCAAAGATACATTGGTTTACAATTTTCACAGTTTTACTTATTCTTATTCCTGTGGTACTACAGTCCGTTAGTAAGTCTTCAACCTTCGCTTCTAACCGGTTCAATATCAATCTAATCTGAGGTTGTGTACGAGGCGTGCTAACAAATAAACAATGAGACTTAAGACGTAGCGTTCGATCGAGCAATACCGTTGGCTTACTCTTCGGAGGAGTGACAGACCAACGTCTGATGCGTCTTCAGTAGTAGCTTTAACTACTTTTGCAAGTAGTTAATTCTCAAAAGGCTGAAACTTAATTGAAGACGAGCCTCGCACTAAAAGGCCCGCCTTCGCAAAAAGTGATGAAAATATCCATATATCCACCAGAACTTATGCGTTCTGTTCATCGGTTGACGGCAGAATGACCGAGATTGAGTTGAATTTAACTCACACAACCGTTAATCTGATTTTGATCAATAAATTAGGTATGATATGATATGACAATGATTGGATATTGAAAACGATCCTCATTTTGTGGGACGTATTATTACTGGCGACATGTCTTGGATTTTTGAATACGACCGAGATTTTGTCAAGTAAAAACATCGCTGTGGCCCACAACCCCCTAATTCACCAAACTTGAATTGTTGTGACTTTTTCCCTTGCCCAGGATTGAAAATTCTCCTCAAAAGGCACGGTTTTGAGACATTAGAGAATATTGAAAGGACCGTAACCGACCACCTGAAGGTGATTGCGGTATCTGACTGTCAGCACTGCTATGAAGAGTAGACAAATGGTCTCTATGGCAACTACTCTATTTACTCATTACTCTATTTACTTACACATCTCGCATAAGGTTTCGTAGCAGCAATTGTTTTCCACTGGGACTGCTAAATCCACGCCCTATCCACTTATCCTGGAGGATCAGGGCCTCTTCGGTAGGGGCTGTCATACGATAGCCGACGGGTTCCGGATTTTAGGCGGCGGAGATTCGCTTTTACCCTCTTCCGTTAGCTGCGTTACGAACATCCTAATGCCGTACTACAAGGCCCAGAGCACACACGACGAGGATGTGAGAAGTGACCAACCCTGTCGGCTTGAATGTGTGAAGTCCATACTCTCGGTTATTTCTTCCCATCGTTTATTTCTGGCTTTGCCACCTTGCTGAAAGGGACGATTTATTATCTTTTGCGTCATAAAGTAGATGGAAGTTTTCCATCCAGGTAGAAAGGGTCTCATCGCTGGAGTCATTAACACGATATCTCCAGTTAGTATGGTAACTGTTGAAGTATCCAAGGTACACGGTCGGGTGGTCGCCTCCAGGTAATACCGGGTCCCGCCAATCTGCACTCGATGGTTTATACACACTGATAATGTTTGTGTTGGAGATGTTTAATTTTAGTAGTTCTGGCGCACTTGCTGGCATTTCAGTCAGAGCTTCAGCAGTGTAGTTGTTGAGGCCTTGTTTCACATACACTGCAGCTCCGTATGTTCTTGAAAGAGTAAATGCAGCAACACTGAAGCCCATTATCCTGCCTCGGCTCATAAATTGGCTTTCTGAGCCTATATGAACTTCCTGGAGGCATATAGGGTAGACGTTGTTTTCTCTGGTCAGTCTTGCAAGGTACTGACAGCAGCAGGGATATTGAGGGAATATCTGGAAGCAGATATTCCCTCAATATTCAATTGCAGTACCGTGACTGAAGGTCGGAGTACCCTTGTCATGGGATCATAACAACGACCATTTTTTCACACACTTTGGAGGAAATTTACGTTCAATAGCTTCCTTGGTAGTATGTCTAGTTGTGTGAACTTTTAGCCGGTAATACCGTTGCCTAGGGTACCGTACCACGGGAAGGTAATTCACACGTACACCCCCGCTAAAGCATCTGGAACCCTGGCTAAAGAACTAATCCAGGTAATTTTTGAAGTCTTCTAAGATTTTTAAGCGATCTAAACAAATGATAGTCGGAGGGCATAAAGTTGGGAGAGTATGATGGATGGACCAAAACATCCTCGTCAAATCATAAAAGTTTGTATCGGGTGGTCAAAAATACTTGTGGTCTAGCATGGTATCGATGGATTGCAATATCCTTTTTGTTGGCTAATTCAGGTCTCTTCTGGTAGATTGCTCGCTTTAATTCATCTAGCTATGACCAGTATTTCAAAAATGACCTTTTTTATAGGACCAAAATACCCTTTTAATACTACCAAATGGCTTCCCACCCACCACCATAAGCTTCCACTGATGGCTTTTGAAACAATGGCTTTTGCGTTGATTGAAGGGGCAATTCCGCGTTTACACTATGATCTCTTATGTCGCCAACAGAAATTCGGTCTTATCAAATTATTCTCAGTTAGCTCATGCGGCACTCATACATCGACTTTGCCAACCACTCCAATTTGACGTAATCGCCTTGAACTTTTGTTGACGGATTGATTCAAAGAATTTATCTGATCTCTAGAGTTGTTCTACGCCGATCACTTTCAGCCGGTCATTCAGAACGTATTGCAGCGCTAAGATTAGCATTATTTTCACGAAACTTTCTAAATCACCCATGGCAATGTGAAATCGTCGGTAGCACATATCTTCTTTTACGTCTGTGAAGCATTCTTACCTTTTCGGAGAAACTAAAGCATAATATGCTAAAAACGCTCCCTATTCTGACATTGTTAATGCTCAACACATTTTTTAAAATCACAATCAAATAACATCATTTTTTTAACGCTGAGATTCGCTGAAAATAACATCAAATCTGTACACATAAGTAAAGCGAAGTAAATAGCGATGTAATACCATCTAGCGCCAAAATGGAGATATTAAATTACAACTGTAAATAGGCATTTGAAAACTTTACTCTTCTGGTCAACCAAATGACTTACAGTCTTGATCGCTTTTCCGTCTTCAATTTATTATTAACGAATGCAACACGGAAACGGTAAAATGGATCAACGGCATTCGCACGGGGAATGGAATGAGTCGGAACGCTTAACCTAGTTTGTTGTTTTCCCGCTAGAGGCATTCGCGGCGCCACCGTCTAGCCACCGAAACGCCTATGGCAACTAGCCGACTGACAGACTTTTAAAAATTAAATGTCCTCTAATGAGATTACCGCAAAGGTCAGTGACCTTTCAATAGCAGCCAGGCAGACACGACGCATGTACTGACACTTAATGTACGGACGTACTACATTATTACTTCATTCATACTGAGCTCAGCTCTTCCGCACATTTTTATTTTTTTTGCATACGGCTTGTGTTGCCAAGGGCACTTATTTCCGGACAGAAACAGTAGATGATGGATTATTTCTCTCTTCGTTAAGAAATATCATTTTGCTTTTTTTTTTATTCATCTTCCCCACATTTTAGCCACACATACAAACATAGATCACTCTTTTTGCCAGACATTATCTAGTAATGATATTGTAATTATGTCGTAGATTTTTTAACGTTTATTGATTCTAAGGTTACTACGGTCTTTTTCCGTTATAACAATACAAACACTTGTCTTGTAAATCGTTGCTTGTAAATCCAAAAGTGTGTTTGATTTCACCTATTAGATTATAATTTCGGTTATTGAGGTGTCATGTTTAAATGATTAAACTGAAGAAACTGGACAAAGTAGGTTTAGGCCTATGAAACGAAATAATTAAAAAAAAAACAGCGTACCGCCAATAATTAAAAAAAAAAGAAACCTAAAGTAGAGAGTGTTGTCTAAATTTCCACTTTATTACGACTGTTTGGAACGTTTCGTTAACACTGTAGCTTTTTTAAAAATGAAAATTATCAATATTAAAATAATAATATAAAAAGTATTTAAATAAAGTATATATACAATTAGGTCGAGTCATAAACAACTTTTTTTACCATTCTTATTTCGCCACATTAATTTTCCTTTCATTAATACATTATTTTGTATTCACCACTATTATGTATAACCTTCTCCCATCTTCCTGAATGGAAATGTGCTCTTATCCACCCGCTGCAAAAGAAGGGAGACAGAACAGATGTGAACAACTACAGAGGAATCTCATTACTACAAATCACTTACAAAATCCTCTCAGCATGCCTTCTCCAGAGAACACAATAACAGTTAGGACACAAAATTGGCGAATAGCAGGCAGGCTTTCGCCCTGGTCGCGCATGCACTGAACAAATATTTAACTTAAAAGCAATACTGAAATACAAAGCTATCAAGGACCTCCCAATCATCTGCAGGTTCGACCGAATCAACCTGTAAAGTGAAATTTATGGGAGAAATTTCCGAACCCTTCCTGATTAAAACTAGAGTACGCCAAGGAGATGGGTTATCTCCACTCCTCTTCAACCTGGTCCTGGACAAAGTCATAAGGGAATGGGAAAAAGAACTGAAAAATCTAGGACACTGGAAACCAATACGACTAGGACGACCCAAAAACAACATAGAAATATCATGCCTAGCCTTCTCAGATGACCTAGCCGTACTCGTAGACAATGAAAATAGGGCAACCAAACAGATAGAAATCCTCAAGGAATGTGCAGAGAAAGTCGACCTACAAATCTCCTTTCAAAAAAACGAATTCTTCTGCTCAAAATTAGATGTCCAAAGTTTGAACACCAAATACGGCAAAATAAATAGGATCACTCACCTCAAATACCTAGGAGAGATTCTCGAACCCACAGGAGGAGAGAAGATAGCACAGAAGACTTGATTACCGAAGATGAAGAAGGCATACGGCAAGACACATAATATCTACAATAAGAAACAAACCAGAGTAATCAAACCAGAGGTACTATACGCAAGCGAGACACTTACACTCCACCCATAAAGCGGCATGGAAAACATACTAAAAGAAGAACGCAAAATTATGAGGAGAATTCTCGGCCCAAAACTGACAAATGAAGGATACATACTAAATTCTAGAAAGACCACAGAGAAAATGTCCAACTGTCGGAAGACATAAGTAAAAGAATGTTGAAATTCTATGGACATATCAGTGGACTCTCACCGACTCAACTCAATAACAGAATTATTACATGCATACAAGGAGTCAAAGCCAGAGCTGATTTGGGAAAGGCACAAATGGGTCCGACAGAGATTGAGGATAGAAGTATGTACAGAAACAAAATACATATGTGGAACGTTGCATCAGAGAGTGAAGTTTCGGGGAGATCGGGGACAAGGTGGATGGAGGAGAGAAAGAGAATCCACGGAGAATGGATGAGAGAGGTGTGGAGGATCAGAAAGAACACTCGAAAATGAGTCAGAATGCTTTGCGTGAATATATATATATATATATATATATATATATATATATATATATATATATATATATATATATATATTCTGTCAAAAAGTACTGGGAATTGGTTAATAAAACACAAAATGTTTATTATTTAATAATAATTGTAATTTGAGTTTTGGAAAGAGAAAGAAGTCGGCCAGAGCCATATCAGGTGAATACGGTGGTTGTTCGGTGGTGTTTGTTGAGTTTTTGGCCAGAAATTCGTTCACAAGGATAGCCTTGTGAGATGGTGAGTTATCGTGATGGAAAATCCAAGAGTTTTCTTTCCACAAATCTGGCCTTTTTCCACGAATTTGCTCTCTCATACGCCGCATAAGGCTAAGATAATATTCTTTGTTTACCCTCTAACCTTCTGGCAAGAATCCCTAGTGCACAACACTAGTGCGATAATCAAAGGAAACAACCCACATCATCTTAACTTTTAATCGAGTTTGACGTGATTTTTTCGGTTTCGGCTAAGTTGGATGGCGCCATTCCGAAGCTTGTTGACTAGTTTGCATTTCAAGATGTGTTCATTCTGCAAGTAAATACCGTTCCATTATCCAAATTTCTTAGTATTTAGATTACTCTGAATTAAAAAATGAAAAGCAAATATTAAACCAAAGATAAGATGTTTAAATTTGAAATGGAGGACCTTCTATTGCGTCACTCTTTTCCGTCATTTCCACTACATTTCTCGAAGAGGATAATAAGCTGACTATGTGTACTATAATACGCACCTGAAAACCTGGTTTCTTGACAAAACACTGTATCCTTAGACCTGCTGAAATTTTTGTCGTAGTATGCCCAAATCTGAAACAAGACTTGATAGCTCGAAATTGTTGTTATTCATTCTAAGAATGCGCTAGATTCGGTTCACGAAAAGAATTGCTAGGCTCCACCAAGTAACTCTAGGAGAGTTCAAATTTGTACCGAAGGCGCATCAGATGTTCGCCTACATCCTCTCCAGAGAGAAAGTCAACGATGTTGCTCGATCGAGCGGTACTCTACCAGTCCCATTACTTTATTTACATACCACCTAAATTAAGTATACCAGAAATCGCCACAAAAGATGCCTTAAGAATTACAAAACAAAATTCTTATAAGTATATTGATTAATAGAAAAAAAAATTAAAGACTATGTTTCTAGTTTGCGTGTTATTAACACCTCACCCAATAACGTAGAATGACTAATAAAACAACTCTTAGGCAAAATTTGATTTTATTTATATACATAGTCTCCTTCAAGAGTGATACATTGATTTCAACGCTTCTCTAATATTTCGATGTCTTTTTGCAGAACGATTTATCTTTGGCCTCAAAATAGACTATCTCTTTCCCTGAAGCTTTCTTTTTAGGTCTGCAAACATATAGTAGTCCCTGAGAGCCAGATCCGGTGGATGTGGAAGCAATTCATGCAATGTTACCATTGTTGCGAGCGACTTGTGACACGGTGCATTATTCCTGATGAAAGCGCACTTTTTTCTTTTTCATTTGGGGTCGAATATTCGCTATTGATATCGGTTGATCGGTAATCAATGAATAAAATACATTGCGCATCTGAAAATACGGATGCCAAAACTTTACCAGCTAACATTTGCGTTTTTGGTTGCTTTGGGTAGCTTTCTCCAGTTGCTGTCCACTCAGCTGACTGCCGATTTGACTGGGGAGTGTAGTGATGGACCCATGTTTCATTCATTATCACTTACCGCATGAAAAAAATCTTTTTATTGCGCTGAAGCAGCTCCAAACAGTGTGCTGAATCATCGACACGTTGCTATTTTTGATCGACTGTGAGCAAACGCGGCATCCACTTCGAACTGCTCGGACATTTCTTCAGACAAATGTTCATGCACAATGGTAAATACATTGCTTTCTGATATCTTTAAAGTATCAGCTATCTCACGTGACTTCAATTTACGATCGCCCAAAACTATTTTGTGGACTATGTTTATGTTTTTTGGAATAACTGCAAAATTTGAGCGCCCAAAGCGTTCAACGTTATTGGTATTTGTACGGCCGCGTTTAAAATCAGCAAACCACTAATCTACCATTTGTCTCGAGCCAAGTCCGAATAACACTGGTCAAACCATAGCTATTCATAAACGGTATTTTTTCCTATTAAAAACAATGCTTTATTAAAACACGAAATTCAGATATTCCCATTGTTTTCAAAATTACAAGAGTAGCGTCACTAAAACCACTAACTTGTGAACTAAACCTCAACTTGTCATGAAATTTTGACACGTGTCATTTGAACGTTAGTACTTCCTAAAAATCATATGGATTTGCCAATACTGGCGCCATCTATATGTCATCCTACGAACTCCTTGAGTGATGTGTTATATCAATATCGATAATTTCTAATTTGACTGATATAAAACATTAATTTTCATATTGGAATGTTTGGTTTCAACGTTATACTCAAGGGTATTTTCCACAAAACATAACTTCTGGTATTGCAGTCCCTCAAAATGTGAATTGTGAGTCAAGAACTATTCAATATATATCTAAATAATTGCCCTGTATTAACATGGTTGACTAAATGTATGTCGAGGGACAGCAAACAATTTAACATTACATAATAACATTGAAACCTAACACTTTTTTCTTTATTTTCAGAACCAGACTACAATTGATTCTTTTTGCCATATATGGTAAGTAATAGTTCATTTTTGTAATACGCTTATTGATTTTTTCACTTGTCGACTTTAATCTAAATAAAATTACAGTTTTTTAAAATTTTATAAATGGTTGCCCAATAAGAGTGAGTAACTCTAAAATGAGGCACAATGAAAACTACATATGATAATCCAATAATTTTTATTTTGTCTTGAACATCAAGTAGTGGCATTGTGATTTGAAAATAATGTCGTTCAAAAATACCTCTTGGTTTCGTCTGGGGAAATGCATTATGGATATCTAATTTTCGATTAATCTTTCACACATATCGCGAGGTATATTTTCTTCTTCCATGAGACCCAGAGTAGCTGCAAAGACACATACAAGAGCTTCAAATGGCTGGAGAACCACTTGACTTGAAAATAAACCAGAAGAAGAGTCAGATCATGTTCAATAAATTTACTGAGGGCAAAAAAAATATTTTAGGGATGGGTTTGGAAGTTGTGGATCACTATATATATATATATATATATATATATATATATATATATATATATATATATATATATATATATATATATATATACATATATATATATATATATATATATATATATATATATATATATATATATATATATATATATATATATATATATATATATATATATATATATATATATATATATATATATATATATATATATATATATATATATATATATATATATATATATATATAAATCTTGTGCAGGGGATTTCAATGGAAGCGAATACCGTCCAGGAGGTGGAACGGCGCGTTAAATATGGCAGGCTCAACATAGTGTTTAAAAACAAACTACCACTTTGCCTGAAAAGAAAAGTATTTAATCAGTGTGTCTTGCCCGTTATGATATACGGAAATGAAACCTGGAGATTCACATCGCAATCAGTTCAAAAACTTAGGGTAGCGCAGAGGGGAATGGAAAGGTATATGCTTGGCATTACTAGACGGGATAGAAAGACCGAAAACACGATAGACTGATAACATCATTAAGTATATCAGAGGAAAGCTCAGGAGGCTTAATAATAGCCCGTCTCACACCATCAGTGCTTTGAACTCAATGCTAATTTTTTGATAGTATTATTGTCAACTCCGAATCAATATGTAACATATGTATTTTTATTAACTGATAATTTTAAATAATACTAAAAATTGTTTGTGTCTAATGCAGCATTTAAAATATACACTAAATATTTCCAAACAATATAAAATTTGGTCATTTACACAAGACAAAAGCAACCATAAAAAACAAAAATGTAACACACTACTTAAGTAGGAAACATGCTGAAGAAATCTTCATCCTGCATTGGATTGATACAGACTGCTGATGATATATTCAATGGTGGTGTTAAAGTCATATTAATAATAGTAAGCATTGGCAACAATGTAAATCTTAAATATAGTACGATGTAATTAGGAAGAAGAGGTAATACATAACCTATACAGTCCACTAGTATTTGAATGTACAATTTACCCTTCCAATTTGGGATTTGATATACAAAAACAAAATAAATATCAAGAGCCAGCAAATCCATAACATTTTTTGGTCCATTACGAGCCGCACAACAAGACAAGATTGTGGTAAGAAGCCAAGTTTGCCCACAAATACAAAAAAGGACACGTGATCAAAACCCACGTGGGCGACTAGAATACCAGAATTTTCTAGTTCCAGAACAAACAGGTTTAGAGTGGATTAAAATTGCAGGTATCCCATTTACATTTATCGCTTTATCCTGTTAGACAAATTTATTCAATTATTAATCTATTTATTCAATATAATCCCTTTTGTATTTTCCACCATATAAAAGTTCTAAAGCCTAATTTAGAATTTGTAATACAATCTGGTTGGACGTCTTTGGGGTTGGAATTCATAGATGGCTATTTAATGATTTACTTTTCTCAAATATACAATTAGGGCAATGGCTGAGCAAGCCAATTACAAAACTTAATTAGAAATTGAGCATCTATTAAACAAAAGCTCACAATCTTAGGGAAATTTATTAATACAATAAAAATTTCAGAACCAAAATCGAGTTTAACTGATATAGAACTTAGATTTCAAAATGGTTCTAAGTTATTCCAGAAGTTTGACAAAGTACAATTAACAATAGAGTCACTTTGTGAGGAATGTGACTTACAATCACAATTCACTGAAAGAGAAGAGTTCGAGGAAATGTATTATGTTGCCATTAATTGTTTATTGAATATATCAATGAATTAAAAACACAAACAAGCTCTCAAGTAAATCTTTTACCACAGGTAAATACAAATTTTGATACATTATAGAATGTTTTGCTACCAAAGCTTAAACTACCTACATTTTCAGGAGATCTTGAGCAGTTGTTAAGTCTTATTCAGTCAAATTCTCAAAAGTTTCAGTTTTTAAAGGCTTCATTAGAGGGTTATACTTATTGAAGGTCTTGAACATGATACGGCCTATGAAAGTGCATGGCAAATTTTAAGTGAGAAATTTGACAAAAAGTAATTTTTATTGGATACACATTTTTAGCAAATATTAAAATTGCCACAATTATATAAAGAGAATTTTCATCAATTTAACCAAGTTTGAGATCAAGTTTCTAAACATTTACATGCAATTAACTCTACAATTAGACCAGCATATTTTATTTGATTCTTTAATAATTCATTTTATTTCAAACAAACTAGATAAAATAAATGCTAGAAAATGGAAGGAATCTGATTAAAACTCAAAACTATCAACATTAGATAGATTTTTAGAATTTATGAAGAAAAAGGTTGATTTATTGCAGTCTCTCGAGCAATCACATATTACTAGAGCTAGTGCTCCTTCAAATACAAATAAAGTTGCAAGAAATCCACATACTAATCATTCCCATATGAATTTTGCTCAGAATAAATCTTGATTATCACACATTTAAATGTAATTTCTGTAAAAAGAATCATATTATTTACAAATGCCATGAATTCTTGGATCTGCCCATAAATGAGCGATGGGAAAGTGTTTGGCATCTTAATTTATGTCAGAATTGTTTGCGTATTGGTCATACTTATGACAAATGTTCTCTTTCCCCATGTAAAATTTACAAATTGCAAAATAAAGTTTTAAAACATAAAACCTTATTACATAAAGACAACAGAAGTCAAAATAGAAGCCACTCAGGATCTGTTTCGGATTTATAATATGCTAGTAAGGCCCACTACTAATTTTCGAACTCAAGTTCTTTTGTCTACTGTTGTATGTACGGTTCAAGATTCATCTAGTCATTTCCATCAGTGTAGAGCTATGTTAGATTGTGGAGCACAATCCAATTTAATTAAGGATCAATTTTACAAGGGACTAAAGATTCCATGTGATGAAACCCTTATAATTGGAATGAATCAAATTGTTTCCCAACTTAATAAACGGTACAATGTATCCCTATTTTCTAATTTTAGCAATTTTCATTATATTAATTTTCAAACTCAAGTTCTTTTGTCTACTGTTGTATGTAGGGTTCAAGATTCATCTGGTTATTTCTATCAGTGTAGAGCTTTGTTAGATTGTGGAACACAATCCCATTTAATTAACGATCAATTTTACAAGAAGCTAAAGATTCCACTTTGGTTATATTGTCACAGGTCGTATCCCTGTTGATTTAAATCATATAGCTGTTTGCAATTTTTCTAAAACATACATTCCAGAAGATGAACAATTAAAGCGATTTTGGGGGTTGGAAGAAATTAAAGCCTCTTCATCACAATCATCAGTAGATTATTTGGAATGTGAAAAGCAATTCCAAAAGAACACATTTAGAAACGCTCAAGGTCAATTCGTAGTAAAATTTCCTATGAAACATTATTCACATATGCTAGGCAATTCCAAACATACAGCTATTAAATGTTTTTTAAATTTAGAAATTAATTTTTCAGATTCATATTTCAAACAATTATACCTTGAATTTATTCATGAATATCATTCTTTGGGACATATGACCAATGATGTTGATGATAAATCAGAATGTCTCCCATTACTTACCTCATCATGAAGTTATTAAAGAGAATACTGTAACAGTATTCTCGTATATTTAATAGTAATATTAAATTGAGGACTATTTTTGATGGCAGTTGCCCAACTTCAACAGGGTGGTTGCTAAATGATCTTCAATATGTTGGTCCAAAGGTTCAAAATGATATGATAGACATCCTATTACGTTTCAGAACATTTAAATACATAGTAGCTTCAGATATTTCGAAAATATATCGTATCTTAATGCACTCAGATTATAGATCACTACAACAAATTATAAAGCGCGAAACTTCAAATGATGATTTTTCAGTCTACCAAATAAATACAGTGTCATACATAACCAGTTCAACTCTTTATTTAGCGATCAAATGTCTAAAATAATTAGCTCAACAAAATGTATCTCAGTATCCTAAAGCATGTCAATCTATTCTCAAAGGTTTCTATATCTAGATGACCTTCTCACAGGTTCCAATGATTTAAAGGAATTAAAAACAAGATGTAAACAAATATATTCAAGTTTGGAATCAGCCCATTTCATTTTGAGAACATGGGTAGCAAATGATTTCAGCATTATTTCTGATTTTAGTATCTCCATTATCTCCAATTCAATTCAACATCTTGGAGAAAATGACTGTTGTAAAACTTTAGGTATTCAATGGATCCCTAATTTAGATTGTATGAGTTATAAGGTTAAATAGTTGTCACACAAAAATATATTTATAACTAAAAGATTTATTCTATTCATGATAGCTCAAATATATGATCCCTTAGGTCTTTTAAGTCCTGTTATTATTACATGTAAAATTATTATTCAACGTCTTTGAAGTCTTTGTATTCCATGGGACAATCCAATTCCATCAAAGCTTGAACAATCTTTTCTTCAATTTCAACATGGATTATTCAAACTTGATAATTTCAATATTTCCAGAAACACTATTCCACAAGGTTATTCTTTAACAGATATTCATTGTTTTTGCGATGCATCGAAAGATGCATATGCAACTTGTGTTTATTTACCCAGTCAAAATAAGTATTGTAAGTTTGCAGTCAAAATAAGTATTGTAAACTTCATTTATTATGTTCCAAGAGTAAAGTCTTACCATTGAAAACTCTTACAATTAATCAATTTAATAAGAAAGGCATTGTCACCCCAAGTTAAAATTTTTGTATGGTCAGATTCACAAGTTGCATTGGCCTAGATTAAAATTAAACCTGAATTATTACAAGTTTTTGTTTCCAACAAAGTTTCCAAGATTCAATCTTTAACTTCTGTAGACTCTTGGAGTTACCTGAACTGAAAAGAAAAGCTACAATATTACATAGTGCTTCAGTAGAGCCTTTTAATCTCTATTTACTAGATTTTCAGATTTACTAAAGTTAAGACGTGTTGTAGCGTTTTGCTTTCGCGTTTTATAATAATTTAAAGAAAAAGAAACAAGATTTTGAAATGGGTTGACTTAGTATTCCAGTGTTAAATAATGCAAATGATGTTTTAATTCGAAAAGTTCAATCAGAATGTCTTTCTTTGGAGTTCAATTTATTGAAAAAGAATGCCATTTTAAGTAGGAAACATACACTTCCCTCTTTAGCCCCATTTATTGATACCTAAGACATACGAGTAGGAGGAAAATTAAAAAATGTTTACTTCTCATATCATATCAAACATCCAGTACTTCACTCAAAACATCCTTTTACAAAATTACTTTTTGAGCAGAAGTATAAATCTCCGTTGCATAAAAAATAAAAATGTGACACACTACTTAAAAATGCAAAAAAAATGTAAAATCACAAGTAGATAATAAATAGACAATAGCGAAACTAGGTGTGCATATTCAGACGATTGTTTTAATTTAAAACAACTATCGTCATATTTTTAGACATTAAATATGAAAATATATACGCCGACACCCACATCGTCCAATATAAATGTGTATCCTTGCGTTTTGTGTTTGTGTTAAGCAATAAAGAATTTAGGACGTTTCTTAGGAATTTCGTATAGTTATAAATAAATATTATATATATCCGACAAATTGTACTTGTAATGGAACAACAAAGCATTGTTAACTAGGCCAAATGGACGTTTCAAACGTTTTGCTTACACTTGAAGTCAATTCAATCAAGTTTTATGGAGTCTTTTTACTAATTGGAATATTTTTTATTACTTTTATTTCTTACACTGTTTGTTTTTGTTTCTTATTATTAACTTTTATGGTTATTAAAAGGGCAGTAAGGACTAATTGACTACGAATCAATGATATTAATAAATATGGCGTCATATATACACTACACTCATAATTTGGTCTACACTCTTTATGTTCGAACCTATAATATAGAACATCATTGATTCCATTGTTATTGATAAGGATTAAGAACTGGGCATCATAAATACTCACAAAATATTTGTTAATATTTTATGTGTTTTAAGTATGTCTACAATAAGTAGGGTAGAGCGGAGCTAGTTTAGTTGAGCATCTTTTCGCTTGATCTCCTATAACTTTAAGAGTATGCATCGGATTTAATTGATTCTTACTCTGTTAGGTTCGTAATTTACTCTTCTCCAAAACGTCTAGCGGTGTAAAAACGATCCAAGTACAAGTTTAAAAGTTATTGTCGGAAATGCAAGAGTGCTCCAAGTTGCTCAACGTGCCCCACTAGTGGGGCTAGTTGAGCATGGGTATGGGGCTAGTTGAGCAATGGCTAAAATGGACTTGATGACTGTATAGAATGATCTGAATACAAAATAGTTGTAACCAACAATGTAAATATTTATTTATTATGATTATTAAATACTCATATTTTTATTGTATCTCTGGAAAAATAAAATTAAAATTAAACAAAATTACATCTTTCCAATCTTTGGATTATTATTACACTTTTTATATTTAAAATTATATATTTAAGAATAATTATAACGAAAGTAGATATTGAATTGAAAGTAGTAACTAAATATGAGATCAAGATCGCTAGATGATAAATAATCCCAAATTATTAATCATCTTTGTGTCTATCACAATTAATACAAACATGTCTCTTTAAAGTCATCCTGTTAATATTAAATTGTTTGGCTGCAGCATTTACACTCATTTTTTCCTCCTCTACAGCTTTTGCTGCATCACTCAATTGTTGACTACTAGTAAAACCTTCTGAGGTCTTATATGCGCATTCTAAAATGTAATAATAATCATTAATACAATTATCAATATAAGTAATTTTAATTGGTAAACTTTGTGTAGCATCATCACATGCACAAATTAATTGATGATTATTAATTTATTAAGGAAAAATTTGATTTTATACAATGAACATCTAATGAGGCAACTAATCAGTAACTAATCAGTGGAGGCAACAAAATAAAAATTAGGTTTTAAAAAAATCATAAGAGAACAATAATTAAGTAATCTTTAAATAATAAGTAATTAATACTTTATATATAAATTTATTATAAATTTAATTAATACTTTATATATAAATTTAATATAATATTTAATATAAATTTAATTAATACTTTATATTTAAATAATAATAGTAAATAATAAGTAATAATTTAATCTTAAAATTATGATGACCTGTAATATTTTTTTACGCCGAAAAAAAAACAAAGCGTTCTCTTATTTTACCGGAGCACGGGACAGCAATTGACAGTCGCGCTATGTATTCCCCTCTCATAATCCCTTCTTTTCGCCATTTATATCTTTGTTGTAGGTTGCTTAGTTTAACAGCATAGTTAAACAACCAAGCCAAGAAAGGAACAAAACCTGGTTAATTATCTGGAAGACAAACTTGATGAAAACAACATCACAGGAGATATCAGAAATCTCATTATGAAGGGTAACAAAGTTATTTATTCCCTGCATTATGCCCTAAATTCTAAACTTATTCAAAGGAACACGAATGTTAGGATCTATAAAACACTTATTCGGTCAGTAGTCAGCCAGCTTGGAGTATTTGAAAGAAAAGTACTCGGAATAATTGTTGGTGCTGTAAATGACAATTGAATTTGGAGGATCAGGTATAACTTCAAACTCAAGCAATTGTACAAGGATCTGGATAGATGTTTTAGACTTTGTGAGGGTTCAGAGACTCAGATGGACGGGACATGTAGCGAGAATGTCAGAATACCAAGTACCAAGGAAAATTATGCCGTGGTGAATAGACGGTAACAGAAAAAGAGGTAGACCAAAGATACGATGCCAGGACAATGTGACAAGAGATGCTGAAGAACTACTACACCTCAAAAATTGACAAGCTGCTGGAGATCTTCGATCCAGTTGGAGGCGAAGGTTGAAGCAGATCAAGGCTCACTAACGCGCTGTAGCACCACAGGAAGAAGAAGTACGACATGATTGATAGTTTGTGATAATTTATTGGTAAATTTGGAAATACTTTTAATAATTCTTGTGCCATTTTTTCAAAAATCTGGCTAGAGTTCTAATCTGGTACATTTCCAGCCTTCTCAACGCGTCGCAACCCTGTCACATTTTTGACATTAGTGCTCGCAGATATCTTGTTTTCATCAAGATTAATAATTATTATTATATATAATTTTTTTATGTGCATTTTTCTTACCGATTAATATTATTTTTTTTGTTTTTCTTTGGGATTTCGGTCAATTGTAATAATAACAATATTTTGTTAACGTTTCGGTTTTTTTTTATTAAACCATTCTCTTTTTATAATATTTTAATATACTATATTTACGTTATAGTATTAATTATAAATTATTAGTTGAGATTTTTTAAATATGTTTTTTTTTTTGTTTAGTTTTTAGTTAACCGAAACCCCAAGAAAAAAAAAACAACAATATATATATATATATATATATATATATATATATATATATATATATATATATATATATATATATATATATATATATATATATATATATATATATATATATATATTTCTTTTTCTTTATTTGGATTTTTCGCCACGATCTAAAACTTAAAAATATCTGTTCTTATGTAAATAAAGAATCACTGGCTAAAAACAAAAAACCAAACCGGAGACAAAATTCTCAATGATTCTTTTTTGTAATAAATTTGCCTAACGAACAAAATTTTAAAAATATAAAAATGTTAAAAAAAAAATATACAAACTTTTAACGTTAACGTTTCGGGAAGTATTCTCCTCCCGTTTTCAAAACGAATTCAAAAATAAAGTATATTAATTTCTATAAATTATGAAAAGATAGAAAGTAAATATATTTTTTATGTATGTCAATGATACTTACATTGACAATTTTTTTTTGATATTTTTTGAGTTTTAGATCGTGGCGAAAAACGCAAGTAAAGAAAATAATATAATTCAAAACTATTCAGACTCAAGAATTGATTTGGTACAGGGATGTTGAACGTTGAAAAATGTTTATACCATTGAATTAGTTCTTAAAAAAATATCTACTCACTGCATACCTAGAATTTTAACCGACCAAAACCGTATTAGATAAATCAAAACCGAAGGAAAAATTTACATTCATTAACAGAAATCTGGAAAAATTTTAGCATCATCAGGAGATAATAATAATAAAAATAATGCTTTATTAGCCCAACAGGATATCCCAATTACAGAGCTAATTATTAGTATCTGATGTAATCCATTACAAAATTTAATAACTACACTAATATCTTACAATATTAAACAAAGTACCATACTATAATAAAAACAAAACAAAATTCAAAGAGAAAACGAAGTAAACCGATAAATTAATCACGTTATAAATTAATTACATTATAAATTAATTAAGTAATTGTCTATACTCAAAATAAAGTTACACTAGAGTGGGTATTACCTTTAAGAGAAATAACAAAAACAAACTCAACTACTGACTCATGAAGTAATCGCATACACACGGCAATGTGGGGCAGAATGAACTATTATTCATATCACAATCCGCTGAAATACTATTAAAAATAGAGCACATAGAGCATAATGGTGATTTAATGGAAACATTCAAAACCAAATTTAAATAAAATGATAATGCAAGTATAGACTCCACCCTCACTATTCGAAAGTTCAGCTGACCGAGCAAGCATGGACAATCAAGTTTGTTATGCAACAATTTATATCAAAATTTCACAGAATAATAACATTTTAACTCTCAAAATTATTGATAATTAACAACTGATGACGATTAAAGCCTCTTCCAGGGTAAACGCCAAAAGATTTAAAGTAAAGAAACTTTAAAAATCGCCGTTGTACATCCTCCAAATATTTCTTATATTGTAGTATAGGCTCCACACCGTAGAACCATACTTCGTTTTAGATCTAACATAAGCATAGATCAAACCCTTTAGAGCATCACAATTATCAAATGATTTACAATTACGTACTATAAACCCAACCGATTTAAAAGCACTATTCATTACATTATTTAAAAGTTAAGTTAGTTTTAAAGTAGTGTTTGAGAATGTAAAATCGTTTTACGAAACTATAGTCACACAAATTTAAAAATAAAAGTGATGGATAACAAAATATAAAATTGTTTTATTCCTTTTTTAAAAATGAACTATCACAAAGTATCGGACAAATCAATCAATAATTTTCACTACATTATGTATATGATTAGCAAAAGAAAGCTTTGTGTCGAAAGTTATTCCTAAATCTTTAAAATTAGGTAGTTCCAAAATACAGGCGTTTATGAAATAATTAAACTAAAAGTTATTCAACTTATTAGGAAATGTTACCACTTTGCACTTCTTAACATTTAATGGAAGCCCATTCAACTGACACCAATTATTCACTTTTTCCAAATTTCCCTGCAGTCCCCCACAATCCTGGATGTTTTTTACAATTTTAAAAAGCTTCAAGTCATCTGCAAATATGACCCTTTCACAATCCAAAAGTCAGGCGAGATTATCAATATATGTCGGAAACAACAGCAGACCAAGACAAACCCTGGAGTACCCCCATATATACATTATATATAAATGAGTGGTAGTTCTTATAATTTACATAATATTGGCGATTAGTGAGGTAAGATAGTAGGAATCTATGCAATTTATCACTTATTCCAAACTATTGAGCCTTACTCAAAAGTATAATCTAATCAATTCTATCAAAGGCCTTAGAAATCGCCATGTAAATTACATCGACACGCTGTCAAGCTTATAAAGCACTAGCAACATACTGAGTGAACGTTACTAAGTTAGTTACCATAGACCTGCTCTTTACAAAACCATACTGTCTTAGTGAAAGCATACCCCTAATCGCCAGATATACCCGATTATATAGCAGAATGTGACAACACTGCCACTGGTCTATAATTTGTGATCAGATATCTGTCACCTAGCTTGTAAGCTGGACATACTTTAGTCAATTTCCATGCTTTAGGAAAGGTGCATGTTTGCAAGGGCAAGTTATAAATTTTTGTCAAAGGTTTAGAGAACACAGACAAACAAACTCAAACCAAAAATGCTGGAACATTATCAAAGCTTGATGTTAATTTTGGCTTCGATTTTTTTATTGCATCTTTAACTTCCTGTTCTTTAAAATAGTCAATAACTATATGATCAGCAAAACAATAATTACTAGAAACACTAGCGAAAAACTCACCAGAACACAGAAACACTGGCGAAAAACTCGCAAACGCATTGAAATTTGGAGTATCAAAAAAATTGCCATCATAAAACATCCTAACCGGTATTCTAGTTGAGTTACTTTTACTACTAATATACGACCAAAGCACTCCAGAATCATTGGAAATAGAGTTCTAAACAGTTTCTAAATAAATTTTATATGTGGTCTCAATTTGTAACTTAATAACTTTTCTTAATTCCTTGTACTTTAAGGAAATGATTCAGTCTCTGTTTAAAATTGTTATTTGAAAAGCGTACGTTCTTTTTGCGCCACCTGTTATAGTACAAAATAAATTTATTATTTTTATTTTTCATAACTAATATAAAAAAGTCCGTTTAATTCAAAATTGCGCTGATTTTTAATTGACACGCCTTGACTGGCCACATAATTTTCGAAAACCGTCAAAATAGATTCGAAAACCAGACGATCGTGTGTTTTGCTTTTTCACATGGAAAATCTTACGTGATTACAGATATATGTGTATTGCTAAGGTGATTTTTTTTGTCAAATAATAAAAAAAACGTTTCAATGCCAGACAAACGTCATTGTCTGCTGTGTTGGTGCTTTGTGTGCTATTTTAGTTATTTTTTGTGATATTTTCAGTTCACTAGGAGACATAACAATGAAAATAATATTTAGAGTCGACTCTTTGAGCTAGACTTAAAAATAAAAATGGTTAATATGAACTGCTGATTAGGTAGCTAATATCAGTTTTTTTCTTTGTAAGTAAAAGATTTTTATTTAATCATAATTAAATATAGTAAGATTATTGTAATTTATTTTTTTAACTTGTATAGAATTTTTTCCACCGCAAGAACCTAAAAAATAGTAATATGAGGCTGTAGTATCGAGTAAATAATGTGAATAAGATAGCATCTCCCATCTCGTTTCTTGATTTTATTGAGTTTTTTTGTATATCATATTATTTACTCACGCCTTTTCTATTGACTATAAGTTCTTCCTCGTGTGGTGCTACAGCCCGTCAACCTTCTTCAACCGAGTCGATCTTTAGCAGCCTCTCGCCAATTTTTGTTGTGCAGTAATTCTTCAGCATCTCTTACATTGTCCTGCCATCGTTTTTTTTATAACCTCGTTTTCTCTTACCCCCTATTTGCCACTCCATGATTTTCCATGATACTTGGTTTTCTTGTATTCTCGCCACATATCGAATACCTGTTAGTCAAATTTCACCTTTACTACTTCTATTTACCAACATTTGGTTTCTCTTTACGTATTCAAGCAACTTTAAGTTGCCAAAATTTACATAAGTTCTTATAAATATTATTCTTCTTTATTACAATCTTTTCGTTATATTTTATAAATCCCCGACCTTTCATTTTTTTTATATTCTCTTCAGGATTACCCGTTAATTACTATTTTATTATTGGATTTGTGTACTATTTTTATATTAAGACACTTTTGGTTTCAAGTTTGAAAATATAGTGTCAACAAACCTCAATTTTATTAGTAAAACAATGCTCTAAAATTTTAACAAGCAGTTTTCAATAGATTCTGCGGTGATATTAAAAACAATGACAGTATTTTTTGTTTAAATATTTAGCCAAATCGTATGTTGTAAATCCAAGAGTTGAAACTATGGGACGTATAGAACTTTCCGATTTTTGAATCTTTGGGAGAGAGCATACAGTCTAGGGCAATAGGGTTGGATACCGTATTTCTGTAGAAATTAACAGGCCTTGAAACTCTCCAGATAATTTAGTTTTTGCTTCTGTTTTGAACATGTCGTATTTTGAAATCACTGTTAAAACGATTATTTTCATTTAACAAATGGGAGACATAATTAGAATATTTTTCACAATGTTTGTGATTCCCAAGATTTCCTTCATGATTTTTATTTCTTGATAAGTTTGTTCTAATGTTTGTTTTCTTGATTTCTAATGTCTGGCTATCTATTGTTTGCTGTTTTTTTTTATTTAACATTGCTCTAATGCTACACATTATGATGTAACGCCAGAGGAGATAATGTTGGGAGTATGGGAGGGAAAGATACTAACCATGATATTTGGAGGTAAAACAGTTGAAGACAGATGGGAGAGAGGAACAAACAGGAGCTCAATGAGCTTTTTAAGGAACTAGCCATCATAGGAATTGTGAAATTCCAAAGATTGAAAAGGCTGAGTCATATGTTAAGGATGCAGGAAGATCGAATCCCAAAAAAAATATGTTACTGAAAAGTAGCAGAGGAGCAGAGACAGGTAAAATCAAGGTGGAGTAAAGAAACAGGGAGATATCTACAGAGAATGAAAATTATTGACTGGAAAAGTAAAGGTACGAATAGAGAAACATGGCGACAAACAATCAATCAAACCAAGGACCTACTAGACCTGTAGAGCTGTGCATTTATGTGTGTGTGTGTGTGTGTGTCTATATATATATATATATATATATATATATATATATATATATATATATATATATATATATATATATATATATATATATGGAGTTTTTGACTTCTTTGGACTGCGTCCAATGAGACAACAGTAATGTCTGAATGATTGTGGCGTGTTCATATATTTTTTCTTTATTTGGGTTTTTTGCCACGATTTAATTTTATTATTTACATAATTATTTATATATTATATATTTTATTATTTACTTACTTACATAAGAACATATATTTTGATGTTTTTTTAGTTTTAGATCGTGGCGAAATACCCAAATAAAGAAAAAAAAAACAGTAGTCAGGACCGTTAGGTTCCACAATCTCATGTAGAACACACAACAACCTGCGTCAACGCCATAATGAGCGTTGGTGATTGCTTGACCGGGAGGAAGCCCCCACCCATCCCTTACTTACCATTGAACGCAATCCGAAGAAGTCAAAAAAACTTCATGTATAAGGCGTCCGACGAGAAGTCGGCGAAAGTATGGGTTGTTTGATTGTGGAGAGGGACCCCCTATTCTTGGCGAGAGAGCATATGTCATATAAACATGTGCCTTCCAATGTAAGGGATGGTGGGGCTTCCTCCCGGTCACGCAACTGACCAATGCCTATATATATATATATATATATATATATATATATATATATATATATATATATATCTATATATATATATATATATATATATATATATATATATATATATATATATATATATATATATATATCACGCATTGGGAATAAGTAATGTCTGAATGATTTCAGCCACTATCTAAAACTCAAAAAATATCAAAAATACCTAAAATATATAAAAATATAAAATAAAATATGTAAAATCGCATTGGGAATGCCAAGTGTGACCTTGGCATTCCCAATACACATACGATCGGATGTACTCCCGGACTCATAGTCTGTATATATATATATATATATATATATATATATATATATATATATATATATATATATATATATATATATATATATATATATATATATATATATATATATATATATAAATACTTTCTTATTTCCATTGATTAGTTCTGAAACAAATAATAAAATATTTCAGTACCAAGGATTCTGGACAGACACAATAAGCGATAATGTAGCCACAAGAAAATGTTAAATTTGATCCAAATAAGTAACAATTAAAAAATACGACAGAAATTATGCAACAACATAGTTAAACTTAATCGATTCACTATAAGATCTTTAATAAGTCCAGTTCAATGATTGGAACGATCATCGTTTTCTATAGTTAGCTCTCATCCAGTTGACCACCATCAAATATTTTTTTTTATTTATTTGTTTTTCGATTGAGTATAAATAAATAAATAATATTTAAACTACGGAGACGGGGTCACTGAATGTTATTCCCCCCTGTGAACGTTTTGATGTCCGCCTCGACTCTTGGAGATGCTCTGAAAATAAACCGGCGCGCCGTTACGTCACCAGAGACGAATACGTAACTGCTATTTTATTGCTTCCTTGGAAAAGGAATGCGAATAAGCGACTAGCGGCGAAACAGTTGCCAGAGAAATGTCTCTTATATACAAATCAATGTTTTGTCTGCATTCCAAATATATGGATTTTGTACTGGGAACTGAGTCAGACTGGCCTACGAACAGTTTGTCATCGATAGGATTTGGTCCGAAAGTAGGTTGGGGATGTGTGGTGACGAACCAACAGGAACGTGTGGTGTTGTTACTGCTTACTAAAAAACATATTTACATCCACTGAACAAATGATTTTAATATCTCGTATAAAATATTGATTTAACTAATCAGTTACGAGGATCGTTTGAAAAGTTCTCGGTCTAATGTAAAAACAGCGCAACAAACTTACGGTGACCATGTTCTAACGCAAGACGTTGTGGGCGTGGTGGGCATTGGTTGTGGGCATTGGTTTAGACTTGAAAGACAAAGTTCTCTCTCTCTCTCAGTTCTTAGACAAGACTCAGTTCAATTGAAAAAAATTGAAGATACCGAATTACAAGCATTGTGGAAGAAGGCAATATGCAAACTCGACGACAAATGTTAGAGAGGTTAAATGTTGGTCGCCCAACTATTTGTGTATCACCTACATCCCATGGGAAAGATCCAGAAGGCAGGAAAATGGGTACCACATCAGCTGAACAACAGGCAGATGGAAAGCCGAGAAAGGGTGTGACTTTGACATTAGACAAATACTTTTTTGCATCGAATCGCCACGGGAGACGAAAGATGGATATATTTCGAAAACCCAAAACTCAGAAAATCATAGGTTGACGCAGGACGATCATCAACCACAAGACCGAATCGCTTTAGAAATAAGACAATGCTGTGGATTTGGTGGGATCAGAAGGGTGTCGTGTACCATGAACTTTTGAATTTGAACCATGCGTTGATCGAAAAGCGACCAGAATGGGCTATAAAATACGGAAAAGTATTTTTACACTACGACAACGCCCCCATCACACACAGCGAAAGTGGTCAGAGACACCATTTCCGCGCTTGGCTGGAAACTCTTGCCCCACCCACCATACTCACCAGACTTGGCCGTTTTCTACTACTGCTTGGTGAGAACATAAACACACATGAAACACTTCAACAATTATGTAAATGTCGAAAAATGGCCTGATGATTGGAGCATATCAAAAGATATCTGTTGTTTATGGAAAGGCATCCACAAATTACCAGAGAGATGGGAAAAATGTGTAGTTAGCGGTGGCGCATACTTTGAATAAACCACACCTAGTACTGCCAAATTATCATGATATTAGTTTTACATTTTCTGGAAAATGGCTACCATGTAGTTAGAGCTATTATAAAGTGCTTTGATTTAGAATGTTTAACTCCAAAGGGCAACACAACAAGAATTAGATGCCACTTTGACATTTTGACTGATGAATTTAAACTTGGTTGTACATCCACTGAAGCGATGAATGCTCGGGATATACAAAAAGTGCTGCTAGTAACCCAATCTACCTGCAACAAAAATCTGCAATGTCGCATTATATCTTACCTACATATTCCATGATGTTTTGAGAATGAAAAAGCTTTCCCCTCGAAAACTTCTCAAGAATATTTAACTCAATTCAACTCTGCTGAGCTTTGACCTTTTATAATAGTACGTGACACATAAATTCACTATTACACGCCAGAGATGAGGCAACAGTCTAAATAGTGGGCGAGAGTAAGTGAAAGCATGCCAAGGAAAGCGAAACGGTTTCGATTTTCTGGGATTTTCGTGGTATGATGCTCCTAAACCATATAGCAACATGCAGGACCATAACCTAGAAGTATTACACTTCTACTGGGCCATCTGATTTTTTTGCTAAACGTCCATATTGGGCCAAAATGAAAGTACTCTTTCATTACGATTATGCTATTCTGCACAAAAATCTCGCTTTCTTGCTGCAAAACCCTATGACGTACGATTCGAAGTGCTTCAATGGCTCGTAATGAATACTTCAAGTGCTCAAGTAATGAGGTCAAAACTGAGATAACCACTTATATTACAGAAAGGCATTATAATGAGGGTATTAAAAGATGAGACGTCGTTAGTCAAAGTGTGTTAAATTGCAAGTTACGTAGAAAAAGATATCGCAAATCTGGTTTTTTCTTTTAACTTTTCGAACGACCCTCGTATAAATCGTTATTTCATCCATTATATTCATGCATAATCATTTCAGAATTGCCTCTTTCTTTTCTTACTTAGTCTGAATTTGATAATACATAATCTGGTAATTATAATGAGTCCTTGTTCTTAGATGTACAAAATTCAGTGATTCTCATTTGAACTACGTTATACATGTACTCTTGAACAATAAGGGTCACTATCACACGTCGCAAAGTCTGGGCTGTATGCTGAATAACCGAACCCCTCATTTCGAAAACCAACTTATAAACAATCGAAAATTAAAATCTGTATAAAAAGGACACTTGTGCCTCTTTCGAGTGAAACGGAACGCAGCTGTCAGATGTAACATAACCTCACTTTATCTTTATCGAATGTAGAATCGCCAACTTCAGGAAATTCCTTATAAATCTAGAAAAAGAGTGTCCAGTGTAGGGAACATTGAAAACTATAAACATAATACAATAAATAAAGCCAAAATTGCTTGGGAATCTCATAAAAGCCATAAAGGGAAATATGTGGCACCAAGACAAACAGGAACTGATTGCAGGTTAGATGTCAACATTATGTTTGTTTTCTCACGATGTTACCTGTGTACCATTTATTTTATTACTACAAGATAATGTTTATCGTTTTCTTTGTTTACAGATGTAATTTAAAATGTATGGAGGATATATCTGAAGATGTCATGCAAACTACTATCCGTTTTGTTAACAATTTTGATAGCAAAAATGCCCAAGACACACACTTGCAGGCATTGATTGAACGGAAGGAAATACAGAGAAAACTGTTCAGGTCTGATGAACATATGAAAAGAGAATTTACCTTCTTATATCACATTAAGATAGAAGGTATAAAAAAAGTGTGCAAAAAAGCATCCATGGAATTTCTGAGAAACAAGTTAGACGTTCATGTGATTTGTTAAAAACAAATGAGCAGCCTATAGATGACAGAGCTAAGTGCCAGATCTGGCAATATCATTAACTAAAATACGGGAGCATATAGAGTCATTCCCTTTTAAATATGTACACTACTATAATAAAGATTCATCATCCTATTATTTAGATGAAAAACTCAATGTGAAAATTATGCACACATATGAACAAAAATATCCAGATCATCCAGTAAAATATGCGTTTTACTTAAAATATTTCCAGGAAAACTTTAGCTTATCATTTGGTAGAAAGCAAATGTCTGTGCACTGTGTGAAGAGTTAAATATTAAACTCTAAAAAATCCACATTTTATTGGTAATGCAAAAAGGGTCTATCAAGTAGATATTGCGATCCAGAAAAGACAAACAAATACATTTTACCAAAAAATACACGAAGTGGAAACTAAGTACAAGAATGATTCAAAGGTGTATGGGATTGCATTTGATTATATGCAAAATTTATCACTTTCATATATTCCAGTGCGGGAGGTTTTTTTATTTACGTCAACTATGGCTATATGAGTTTTGCATTTATGATCTGAAAACTGGTAAATCAGGTTTTTTTTCTTATTGTTAAGGAGTCGCTAACAAAGATTCCAACGAAGTAGGTGCCTTTGCGCTAGATTATATTAATAAAAATATTGGTAATGATGCCGAAGAACTGCACCTATTTTCAGATGGTTGTGCCGGCCAAAATCGGAATCATGTCATAGTCCGTTTTCATCATTGGTAGCTGAACAAGATAACAATGTTAGCGAGATACACTATTATATACTGCTAAACAATAGAATGTTTGGGACAGCAAAGCGACATATTCGATAAAATGACAAGATTTATACACCAGCCGAATATGAAAATCTTATAGTTGAGATATAGAACTGAAGATATAGACATAAAAAATGGTGACCGAATCATTATAAGAAACTGATAGTATCTGTGGATTCCTATACTAAAGATTTACCCAAGAACAAAAAAAAATACTTTACTTTTACTATTTCCAAGATGTCACAATTCACATTTTCCAAGTCCACACCAGGTCTTGTGACAACACGTGAATCCATAGATTGTTTAATCAGTTATGAATTCCAGCTCTTACAGAGAATGGGCACCAGGTCGCCCTTACCATCAGTAATACTTCCGCATATGCTGGTAAAGTGCCAATTAATGAAAAGAAAATGACAGAATTGAAAAAACTATGTTTTTGCATGGCCAACAACTTCAGCAAACAGTGAATATCAAGAAAATCATGATAATTAACTAATATTTCTTCTGAAAAAATCTTTAAAATTTGTGTGTACATCTAAGATTTCGAAAAAGGAATTAGTTCAAAAAAATTAATTAAAGATATCGGTATGATAAATGTTTTTTTTATAATAAATAAACCTCACAAATATATATATATATATATATATATATATATATATATATTTTTTTTTTTTTTTTTTTTTTTTTTTTTTTTATAGGAAACATATTTTTGTTCATCCTGAAAAGTTTTAATGAATGGACTTTTCGAAATAATGAATTTAATTGAACTAGATTAATGAATGATTTCGCCCTTAACATATTTATTCCCCAGTATATTGTATAACAATAGAGAATACACTACCCAACTAACAGTTCAATAATCAAAATATCATAACACAAATAAATTGAAATTTTGAATTCCAACCATACAAAATACTTTCCAAAGTTAAGATGCGAAAACACTACATTCAGCCTCATATGAACAGCTTCTTTGTGATGAAACCCGACCTGAGAATGTTTTTTTTTTGATAGGTGACTGACTGTTTCTAAAAGATAATTTATTTTGACCACGAAAGACACAAAAATAAAACTAATTTAGAGCTGATTGGCCTAGTTGCCAACCAGACCCTGAAATCTTACGAATCATTCACTGCACCTGTTTAAAATGACCATCTGTATATCGGAAAAGCTCGTGGCATCGTCTCGCAAGGTGCATCACCCCTTTTTCACCAGCAACCGTAACTATTAATAACGGTACAAGAAATTTACTCAGTTTCACCTGTTCGAGGGAGCTCTTATTATCATTTATATGGTGATTAAGGCAGATCGGATCGCGGGAAATCTGAATGATCACAAACAAACAGGATACTTCAAACCGTTTTTATTATGTATGTTCTTGCGCGTCGTTTACTCGAAGCATATTGATAGTATCAAATGTACTTTAGATACATTTATGCTTGGAACAGCGGATATATTAAAGACAGTATGGATAAAGAACCCTAAAATTATTATTCAGGCATTTACATTTCATTAACTTAAATAACAAACAAGTTTGTAACGAATAAATGTTAATTTGAAATGCAGAGATTATCTCTTTCTATTGTTAATTTCCACTGATGTGTGTTTCTCAAAATAAAAGGGGTATTTATAATGTTTTTAGCCAAATGAAGATTCAGGTTTCAATTTCCAAATCTGCATCTGTTCATCTGCCCATCTCATTTACGGTCTTCTCTTTCCTTTCAGACTTCCCCATCGTCTCCAGTGTATGACGATCTTATTGCTCCTTTTTATGCCCTGCGAATTTCTATTTTAATCCCGCTAACCCCTCTCTCACGTTTTTCTCTTTGTCGAGTGTTACTTTTATTTAGGATATCTACAATTCCATCGACCTTTGAGCTTTACTCATCCTATCCTTGTTGGCTTTTGTGAATATCCATACATGTGAGCGATATGTATGAACAGGAAAAACCCTTGTTTTCAGATATTGTGGATATTTCTCGTCTTTTAGAACAAAACTTAGTTTTAGAAAGAAATTTAGTCAAAATCTCTCAATGAATCGAAATATTATTTTTATTTCTTCGGTTGGATTCTTCTTTTTCAACCGTTTAACCTATTCCCGTGCCCGTCTGAAGTCTCTTCTCCACGAACAACAAAAGTTGGCATACATAAATTAAAGCGTAAAAAAAATGTTTTATTTAATAGATAATGATATCATTGTCAAAGATGTCTTTGTGACGTCATTTTGATTATTATTTTTAAATAGCAACAGTAGGCTAGTAATACCTCATTTCAAAGCTGTTTCAAATATATTAGCATGTCATCAAACTTTTTAAACAGGGTCTCCCTGTAAAAGATATACAGGGTGCGGAAAAAGTTCCCGTACTTTTTTGTTTATGCATTTTTGGCTTAGTTAATTAAGTTATTTATCATTTCTGATGGTTTTATTGATATCCTTGTTTAATTTTGGTCCAGAATGTATCGTAATTATTTATTTACTTTCAGTTACGTTGAAGTTATGTCTCGTGAAAATCAGCGTGTCACTGTGGTTGAATTACACAAACAAGGAATGAAGACGCTTGACTTTATTCACACGATTGGTTACAAGAAGCAAACCGTCTACGATGCCGTGAAGCGTTATGAGGAGACCGGCGGGACTACGGACCGTCCTCGAAGCGATCCTCCAACCACCGCGACCACTCCGGAGAACGTCCAGAAGGTCCGTTGCCGAATTCAACGAAATCCGGAGCGTTCGATGCGGAAGATGGCGAAAGAGCTCGGCGTTGATGAGAAAAGCATCCGTCACATCGTCAGGAGGAATCTGGGACTGCGCAGCTGCAAGATCGCTCGCGTCCATTTCCTCAACGACGCGATAAAGGCGAAACGACTCGAGAAATCTCGTCGGATGCTTCGTCTGCTCGGTGGTGCTCGCCTGTCGAAAGT
>JARFXV010002084.1:0-136582 GCA_031761425.1 Cosmopolites sordidus
TAATTACTAACACTACAAAAAAAATAAACTATACTACATTTGTTAGCATCGTTTGTAGGCAAAAATAAGGGGGAAAACGAGTATTTTTTAACGCGGGTTTTCAGCGTGATGGAGCGATAATAAGGTATGGAACTAAAAATGGAAGCGATCCTTACCTTTAAATCTAGTGTATTCTGCCGATTTTGGATAATCGTCATAAAACACTTTGACGAGATCTGTTCCGTTGCCCTCAGATTTTATGGTTGATCCTAAAAAATTTCCACCACGTTTTTCTTAGGTTCCTCGCCTGTTTTCCAAAATATCGGAGTGTAATTTTTGAGTTTCGATTGACATCTGTCAAAAAAAAAACCTGTCATTTCTGTTGCTATTGATTATTAGGCCTAGTAAAAATGAGTATCTCTTTGCATATTTTTGATTTTAGGCTATTAAGGTTATTCATATTTTGTAGAGAGGTATATACACCCCTGGTGAAATTTAAGCGTACAACTAAAAAATCGTTGGTTCGCCCAACACACAACGTTCTTCTTCAACATCCCTTCTGCATCTACTCCTACATATAGGCCTTCGCTTGAGTTTGCCAGTTGTTCCTAATTTGGGCAACCTGGAACCAAATTCTTCCTTTGCTATCACCAGCAATCAATTCGTATTAATGACACTGGAGGAAACAAGGCTTTATACTTGCAAGGGAAGAAGGGAAGTCATTTTTGCTTCAGGTCAGCACACTGCCCCATACAGCAAATATGCCTCTAGAAACGATGATGAAGTTTGGGCTGGAGACTTTATCGTATCTGCAGACCTTGGCCTCTTCAGATTTTCATATTTTCTGATCCCGGCAGCATCGCCTGATAGATCTGGCATTCGGCAGGTTGCCTTAGAGGTGGGTACAGAACGTGAGGGAGTTTACTAAGTTTGAGTTAGTTTTGTCATAAAATAAATGTCAAAGATAATCAAAAAATACCGACAATTAAGTTGAGAATCTTGAGAATAAATACTCACTAGTGGATATCGTCCTGTTGATAATTCATCACTGGTTTCTAAGGTGCTCTGATAGGACTCGTCAGCTGAAGACATTTTATCCACGCTTCTGCTCACTTTTATGTCCAGTGTAGCGGTCACTTCCTGATCTACTCTGGGCACAGTTGGTATTTTTGATTTTTCTGTTGAAATAAACCCAGTAACAATTGATATACATTGTTCTAATTTTCTTACCATCGTCTTTGATGTTGCACTCTGGCTGAAGCCGTTTGGCATTATGAAAAGGACAAGCCGTAACCCTGAGTCTCCTTATTCAATTTTTGCAGAAGGAAACTGACTTTTTGTTTGCTTTTCGAGGAATTAACGTTCGAATGAATAGACGGGTTTTTCAAGCATCCCGATCTCTTCTTTGGGAGGTCGTAGACGAATTCCACGGTAGCGAAATTGTAGATGGAGGCAAATGAAAATGTCAGTGGTATATCGACTAAGAAAGCCGTGGGACAAATTCTAAAAGAAATGTTATACATTACATGAGGATAGCCTAATAGTTTGATTCATGTATGTATAGAGGGTGAGGTATTTTTGGTCCTCGCTGCAAGTGAATACAAGTGATAATATTTGGTAATTTTTATTTTTTGCTTGAAGAATGGAATATGTTTTTGAAAATAATGTTTCTTTACCATTTTCATCTATATCTATTATTCTTAAGTTTAGTAGTCTCGTTAGACAGATTTTGTTAACAGATAAACTTTTTATTATTGGAAATCGTACATGATTGTTTTCATTTTATATCTTCGTTTTGGTCTGGTACTTTTTGGGACCTAAAAAAAAAATCTCCATTATACATTCTTTTTGATGTTGATAAAAAATACGTACCCAAAATTTAGGTCCCAAGAAAAGACTAACCATATCAAAACGAAGATATTTAATGTGAATGTTTTTATTAGCCAAAAAGTTTATATAGTTACAATTGAAACATCTGAAAGTCACTCAAATTAAAATCGTATTACCTGCAGCTGTACATTTCGACAGGACGTTCTTCGCGAAAATCGGCCAGGGTATCCAAGAAGCTCAAAACGTTGTAATAAGATGGACTCCTCCCCAGGGCTATCGATCTTGGAGTTGTCGTTCTCTCTGAACATGCAGTTCTTTGTTCTTTTACAGTCGGTATTAACGGAGTAAGAAGGACTTCACTTTCAATCTCGACCTTCGAGGATTCTTTGAAGATGGATTCTGTCGGGGTGTTCAATTGCATTTGTTCTGCAAGAATCTATTACAAAATGCGTGATTGGTAGGGATAATGGATTCGACGTTAAAGTTAATAAGTGTTTCCTATGTGTTAAATAAATTTGATAGTTTATTTCCATGTCGGGACTGCCGATAGAAAGGAAAACTTAAAACTTTGGAATAGCTGCGATTTTTTAAAAATATTGTATTATTATTAATTATTTACACGCACATGATGCAGTCGAGTACATACAATGTATTAGTGTATAATAATAATGTAAATGTATTAGTAACTCGATCTCTTACCAAAATCGACATTATTAATCAAAACACCTATCAGTTTGCTCTGTGTCTAGCTAATAATTAATTATTTGTCAAACAAATATTCAGGATTTAAAATTAATTTGAAGAAAACTCGCGAGGAAACATATTTGGTATTAGGTCCTCTAGAACGTTTTTGGTCTTTTTAAACTACCTATGCTATTAATTAATACAATCATATCTTCGAAGTAATATCTCTCATTTTTAATGTCATAGAGGCACTTTTTGACTTTCTCATGAGGAGTGGCTATCAACCAGGTGATGTTGGAGGATTCGGAAAATATAAAAATCCGGAGAGGTCAAATCTGGAGAGTACCCCGGGCACGATAAAATATATTAAACGAATTCGGTGATCGTTCCTAGAGCTCTTTTTGCTGTAAGAGGCTATACGTATCTTGCAGCAAAACAACTTTCATTATGACATTCCTCACGACATTTTTTTCCTCCAAAGCGTCATTAACACCAATCAGTCGCTGCTGATAACGGTCAGCAGTCGCCGTTTGCCAGATTGGAGCAACTCCTAAAACACGACGTCCAGCGGATCCCAATATATATATATATATATATATATATATATATATATATATATATATATATATATATATATATATATATATATATATATATAGCAGTACTTGTTGATGGCTCACCAGCATTTACCCACGATGTTCTCGTGTTCCAATTATCGTAGAAGGTCCACTTTTCATCACTGGTTACAGTCTTTTTTCAGGAAGTTGATTTTCTTAAGTTTGGAGAGCCATGGCGCAACAAGATCAAATTTCTACTGTTATTCTTATCTGTGAGTTGATAGAGAACCCAACGACTCTTCATTTACATTTTCCCATCTTGTTTAAATCCCCCATTCGAGCTCTAAAAGCATACAATGAGGATTTTCTTCCAGCAGTGGTTCCAATTCTTCCTCCTCCGTTTTTTATAGGTGTCTCAGATGTTCTGCATCATATGTTAAAATTTCCAGAAATTGCTGGAGCCGTTTATTATACTGTACTAAACAGTATTATCTCCCAAAGCCGCACAAAATACTACAGCACTGCTCGCTCCCGCAGTCTTTTTTCCAGTGTTGATTTTCGGTCAACATCGCGTCTCCAATGATTTTTCAGGTTATATTCACAGTGGGCTCGTTAATATATGTCCCTTTGAGGGTTGAAAAATGATGCTTTAAAAAAAAGATGGGGGCCAAAAAATCTTTTTTTTGAAAACTGATTTGGGATGACAAAAAGAAAAATATTGTGAAAGTTAGAGTCTTTAATACTTATATTAAGAAGTGTATATCTTCATCGAAAAAATAATATTAACCTTGAATAACTTTGGGAGGAGTGAATTTAACGAAAAATGTTAAGATACTTTTTTTGCAGTCCATTCAATTTCCTTTAAGAATAGGTGTTGTATTTTTTTCAAATATTGATTATGTGAAATATTGATATGATAATTTTTGTAGAGATTTCAATGTATAGCTCAAATTTTTCCAATTGATGGTTTAGGAGTTTGGGACGAAAGATTGCTATTAAACAACCGATTAAACTGTTTCAAAAAAATCGATTATTTTTTGTTTCTTAAAGGTATCGAAAATATTGTTAGGTATAAAAATACTGTGATTAAGAGGTAATAGTAAGAGGGATTATGAGGCATCGCAAATTTCAATTTCCTATTTAAATAACAGGATTTTTTTTAATTTAGAATTTTATGGCTCTTCAGCGGAACATTACTGTAGAAAGACTGTTACACACCGTTGTAAGAAATTGAACGTTCTTCAAGAAAGGTCTCTTATAAATTTTCGATAAATTTACTTTTTCAAAAGTTATTCGAAGCTAAAGTTGAATGCACAATAAATTTTTTCATTTTTTACTTTTTCGATGATTCACTTTTGATTTCGTTGTAATCAATGAGAATTAATAATTTTTACTCACCAAACTTTTTTAAAAGTAAAAGTTGTTTATTATAAAGTAGTTCCTTCTATTTAAAAAAGTAAAAATATTTTGGAATCTATTTTCAGCTAATAGGATTTTTTTTTCAGAAAATATTTATAATTAATGCTAATTCTTTTGCAAATATATTCGGAAATTTGAAAGATTCTTTTGTAATATATTCGAGAAAACATCTCGATTCGTAAAAATAACTGATTTCGACTGAATTATCAAATCAAAATTCATTAACAGTTGAAAAAATATTCTACTTAAAAAATAAGTATAGTAAAACTGTAATTTTCAATTTGAATAGGGGCAAGCTTTTCTAAAAGTTAGTCAAATATAAGTAATTTTCAGTTGAAAAATTGAATAATTCTAATTTTATAATCAATTGTAAACAATAAAAATCCGATTATTAAGAAAAATTTCAATTTCACAGTTTAATTTAAATAACTCACGATCCTCCAAGTAGTTTCGAAAAATGTGTTAATGAAAATTTATAGGAAATGGAATGATCTACAAAAAAAGTCGAATAACATTTTTCGATAAAATTGATAGTTTCATCGAAAAATTGAAAAAAATATTGTGCAATGTAAATGTAATAGTCTTATATGTAATTTTTTTTTTCGTCATTTCTAACAATATTTCCGATACCTTTAAGAAAAAAAAATGGCAATTTTTTTGAAACAGTCTATATATATATATATATATATATATATATATATATATATATATATATATATATATATATATATATATATATATATATATATATATATATATATATATATATATATATATATATATATATATATATATATATATATATATATATATATATATATATATATATTATTACATATATTTTCATGACCGTTTAATATTATTATTTTTTTATTTATTGGGATTTTCGGTCAGTGTAAATAAGTTTTAATTTTTTATTGTTTTATTTACGTTTCGATTCTACAACGAACCATCATCAGAATACTTATTTAAAAACCTACCAATATGAATTAAACAATTAATTTTTCGAATTTTTTAATGTGTCCATTTTTTATAAAATTTTTAAATGACATATTTTAAATAATAATATTTTAAATGACACATATGTCATTTAAAAATTTTCTAAAAAATTCAAAAAATTAATTGTTTAACTGATATTGGTAGGTTTTTAAATAAGTATTCTGATGATGGTTCGTTGTAGAATCGAATATATATATATATATATATATATATATATATATATATATATATATATATATATATATATATATATATAATAAACTAATATAAATAAAATAAACACATTGAAAGACAATCAGTAATCTGGGACACAGTGATAATACAACAAAAATATTACTCACCTCTTGTTCAAACTGATCTAACTGACTATAAACATCTTCCACTCTGCGAATTATTTTCGTAACATTATCATAAAATCCATCGAGATCACCTGCCGTTTTCACTTCTTTCCTTTTCCTGCACTCTGCATCTACCAGTTCCTCAAATTCGTCTTCACCGCTGTATTTTTTATCATCATCCTTATTGATTACATTATCATCATCATTATCCGCTATATCTCTATTCTGGACATCACTAGTTTCTTCAACCAGCTCCATTTCGACTTCTTCAAATCGCAACCTTCTTAACGGTGAAGTTTGAGGCGTGAAATACATTGTGTCAGTATTATTGGTAGCGATGTCGATTGACGAGTCTGATATATGGTCAAATATTTGTTCGTCGTGAGATTTTGCAGTATTTTGCGTTTCACATTCTTGGTGTTCTACTGTCTCGCACAACGCCACGTTATCATCTTTGTTTTCATTTGAGATCGTTGTAGCCGTCACTTCTAGCTGAATCTCTTCTTTTGTTGACGAGTGATTATTATCAAAATCTCCATGACTGAATTTATCTTCTTGCGAACTCAATTCTGTTGATTTACTACTATCACTTAGTTGATTACCGTTTAGACAGTCTTGTATCACTGGTTCCACGAACGCTAAATTCACAACTGTCTCCAAAAGCTTAGGAATAACGTTATCTTCGTTAGATTTCAAAGAAGAATACTGCAGATTTTCAATACCCAGGTTTTTTTCTTCTTCATTTCTGGTTTTGTGCAATGGACTAAGTCCAGATTTGGCCATAGGCGGTGAAACGTTCTTAGACATTCGATTTGGAGATATGGCTGTGATTGTGAATTTTTCTTCGCCTGAGGCTGAAGTAGAACTAAAAGTTTGAGGAAGTTTAGTCGAAGAACGATAAAAACGAGCATTTTTACTTACCTGAAGCATATTTGCTTCATATCACCACTCCTGTTTCTTGACGAGTCTTTTGTTTGTAGTTGTTTGAGCTCTTTTAAAACTTTTTTGCTACAATTTGATACCAAGCTCAGCTCTGACGAGTCCAATATTTTATCCAACCTTCTGAATAACTATAATAGTAATTCTTGTCTTTTATCGGGTCGAGAACGATCCTTATACGTACCTCATCTGATATTTTATCGATATCTTCGTTGTGCTCCTCCACTTTGTCCAACCTAGCAGATTTTTGCTGTGGGGTGCCTTTGCGTTCCGACGATTTCATCAATTTCAAAACCGTCGTTATCTCTTTCTCCATTTCGTCGAATGCGTCCATGCTTTCCGATGTTACAGGTCTAATCAAAACGTATTGCAACATTATTTTTTATACTAAACTCAAAGAGATTCACCACTAAACACCAAATCAGTTTTTTTAAACTTCTCGACGCAGGTTTCGCTAACCATATTAGGATCATCAGGAGATGATTAAATCAGATTGAAATATGAAGGAGTCAGGTCAGTTGATGTGAATCTGATTAAATCATCTGATGATACGAACATGGTTAACACAGTTTTTGTTGTCATGTTAAGAGATGATTAAATTCGCTTGAATTGAATTTCTTAATTCTTAATTAAACTTGTCATTTCTTGATACATATTTCGCTAACCAAAACGTCATCAGGAGATGAGGTAATTCTCTTGAATTGAATCATCTCCTCCAGATAATGCTAACATGGTTGGCGAAACGCATGTCGAGAACTTTATGACATGTGATTTAGTGGTTATCGGTGAATCTCTTTGAGTTTGGTGTTACACGCCAAAGGTTCCACTCTAAAAATTGATTATTTTTACACTTAAAGTAGTCTCGAAGCTTTACTTAGAAATAATGTCAATCATTTTCCTCTCGATCACTTCGATCGCCGTTTGGATATTGTTTTGGATGTTGTCGTTCTTCTGTTTCAAATCTAGGAGCTGTTTGAACATCAGTTTTTGACGGGCTTCACTGGAATGCTCTGCAACGGTAACTGGTTTAGGCAAAAGAGTTAATGAGGAATTGAAGAAATGTGCGAACTTGGTTGGGCGTATTTCGGAACAGGTGGTGAATACACTTCTGGTTGTTTTTCAATGAAATTAATCAGTTTCTGACCAACAGATTTCCCATACTTATTTTCCCAAAGTTTTCTCTGCTGCAGGCTTTTCTGTTTGGTTCTTTTCTCTTCCTTGTTTGTCAGTTTTGAAATTTTCTGCTTGGTACTTACCTCTTAACATTAAATAGGTTTATTTATGGTATTGGTGAATATATGGAACATTTTCTTACCACTTTTGTTTATCAAGGTGTCAGGATAAGTGTTCCACAGTGGAGGCACAAGGGGATGTTGGTAAATATCATGTTTCGGAATAGGAACTGATTTTGGTGACCTTTGATAGATTTTTTTAAAATAACATGTTAAAAGTGAGTTATTTGAAAAATAGTTTCGTTTTTATATGTTGTATAATTAATGTAATTAATTATACATTCTGTGAAAAAAGTACTGTGAATTGATCATTTGAGAAGTCCGCTTAAAAGGATTGTCAAAATTATTTTAATCGCTAAGTTGACACAACTGTCCTCTATACTGACACGGAGTTTGAACGTCATGTCATTTAGTTTGTTTACAGTGCTCGATTTTGTCGGTTCATTCAGCGATTTTTACAATGCTTATGCTTACGGTGAATCGACTGTATCAAAACACGTGCAGATGAGTGGTACAGTGCATCCAAAAGCGGTCGAGATGTGGTGGAAGATTTGCCTCGCTCTGGTCGGCCATCAACGTCTTCAACTGAAGTTCACATCGCTAAAGTGACGGATATCATGACTGAAAATCGTCATTTAAGTTTGAGAGAGATAACCGCTGATCTTTCTATGTCTCACGAATCAATTCGTACCATTTTAAGCGATTGTTTATACATGAAACGCGTTTCCACTCGACTAGTACCGAAAGACTTGAATTTTCTTCAGAAACTCAATCGCGTAAGTTCCGAGTTCCGACCCCCCATCCATTACCGTAACTGGTAATGAGACATGGGTATACTAGTTTGACATGCAAACCAGTCAACAAACTTCGGAATGGTGCCTTCCAACTGAACCGAAACCGAAAAAACTACGTCAAAGTCGATCAAAAGTTAAGGTGATGTTGGTTGTTTTCTTTGATTATCGCGGTATTGTCACTCGGAATTCTTACCAGAAGGTCAGACGGTAAATAAAGAATATTATCAGTGCATTATGCGTTGTTTAAGCGAGCAAATTCGTCGAAAAATGCCAGATTTGTCGAAAGAAAACTCTTGGATTTTACATCGCAACAACACACCGCCTCACAAGGCTATCATTGTGAACGAATTTCTGGCCAAAAACTCAACAAACACCATTGAACACCCGTTTTCAGTCGATAGAGGACATAAAAGAGAATTCGCGGCGAGAACTGAACTTGATCCCGGAAAATGCGTTTAATAAATGTTTTGACAATTGGATTATTCGTTGGCATCAGTGTATTATTTCGCAAGGGACCTACTTTGAAGGCGATACAATAAATGTGGATTAATAATAAACATTTTGTGTTTTATTCGTACCGATTCCAATTCCTGGTACTTTTTCGACAGAATGTATATATTCACCTTTTGATGGCTTCTGGTACGGAACTTTTGGATTCTTTTAATTTCTGAGCTGTTTTTGGCAGAACATCTTTTTTCTGTGTCGGATTCAGCTGGACATCGTGAGTATTTGAACTCGTGCAGTATTTAGAAAAATCTAGTGAAAAGCGAAGACGTTAGGTATCATCATCAACCCGAACGAAATATAACACTAAAATAATGGAAGTTTTTAAATTTAAAGAAAATTACTAGCGCCATCTATTAAAACAATATATTATCTGAAAGCTATATATCTCCTCTATAAAGCGAGATCGCCATCGTTAGAGTCGATCAACGGATTATCAAGTTATAGCGCGTAAAGTGACAGTACCTTTTGTTACCATCGTCACAAAAACACAATGGAACAAAGAGCTAATATTAAATTTTGTTTCAAGCTCGGTAAAACTTTTGCAGAAACATTTGAATTGACGAAAAATGTTTATGGTGATGATTGCTTATCCCGTACACGTGAGTTTGAGTAGTATAAGCGATTCCAGCATGGTCATAGACGACCCAGAGGCAGGTCGGTCTAAAAACAAAAAATCGATGAGTTTGTGGAAAAAGAGTGTGAATTGATCACCTACGATGCGAATTTGATTGTTGATGAATAGCTGAGGAATTAAATACGACCAAAGACGTGATCAAGCGCCTCACAGGGCCGTCGTTGTTCGTGAATTTAGAGCGAAAAAACAACTTTGCGTGCTTCAACACTCTCCGCATTCGCCTGATTTATTTCTGTGTGAATATTTTCCTGTTCATAGAACACAGATTGGCCATGAAAGGAACTTTTTACGATAGTGTTACACAAGTCTAAGAAGCCTTGACGAGGACGTTGACAATCTTAGCAATTAACATTTACAATCTATGCAAGCAATTTTGAGAAAATAATTAATTGTTTTTATTTTATTATTTAAAAAGTTCCGTTATTTATCCGACATACTGTGTATGTCATTATTTCGGGAGACGAAATCCGACGTTTGCCATTAAAACGGAGCCTGCAAATTGTTATTTCTAGCATTTTTACATACTTTTTGGTGACCAGGAATTCGTATGTCCACTCCTTGATTTGTCCAACCGTTGAGGTTGTCTTGCACTAGCCATTTTTATTTCTTTCTCTATTTTCCTCAGTATAGGATCGTACACCACTTTTAACGCTAAAAAAAAATAAATTCTTAACTAAAGAGGCGCATAACTAGAAAATAATTACGTTTGGTTTTCTTTCCGTGATCTTTCCATTCCCCCCTTTTAACGTTCTCTTTGCATTCCTTCATCGGTAAGAGAGGAAGTTTTTGGTGGAAGTCATCTTTTTTAAACGGAGGCCGATAATTATCGTAAAACACATGAACTAAAATATTAAATACTGGAGTTCAGCTAGCGTAGCATATACTTATAGCGTGGTTAATACTTAATTTTTTTCTTAAAAAAAAACACGTTTAATTTTGGAGAAAGGTAATAAATGGTTTATTCAAAGTATGCGTCATCGCTAGCTACACATTTTTTCCCCATCTCTCTGGCAATTTGTGGATGCCCTCAGTTAAACCGTACACCTTTTGAGGTAGTCCAAACATCAAGCCATTTTTCGACATCTCCGTAATCGTTGAAGACAAGGTTGTGGAAAGACAAGTTTGAAAACAAGTGATAGTCGGAAGTGGCCAAGTCTGGTAGATACGGCGGGTGGGGCAAGAGTTCCCACCCAAGTGCGGAAATGGTGTCTCTGACCGCTTTCGCTGGTGTCGTCGTGCTGCAAAGTCACTTTCCATGTCTTGTAGCCCGTTCGGGGCGCTTTTCGGTCAATGCATGGTTCAAATTGATCATTTCTTGACGGTAGCGAACGGTATTAACTGTTTCACCTAGTTTCGGGAGCTCATGACACACGCTTTCGATCCCACCAAATGCGCAGCATTGTCTTTCCAAAGCGATTCGGTCTTGCCGTCGATATTAATGGTTGTACTGGTTGGTTCTCGACATATATCCGTCTCCAGTCACGATCCGATGCAAATTAGTGTTTTTTTTTTCATGCCGAGGAAGCAAAACTTCACACCCCTTTTTCCACTTTTACATTTGTCTGTCGCTCAGCTGATGTAGTACCCATTTTCCTGCCTTCTGGATATTTCCCATGGCATTCAGATAATCACAAATGGTTCGACGACCAACATTTAACCTCTGCAATTTGTTGTTAAGTACACCAATGCTTACAATTCAGCATTTTCAATTTGTTTCGATTCACCTGGACGTTATTTTCCTTCCAAGTTGAAATTACCACTTTTAAATCGTCCAAGCCAACGCCCACAAGCGTCTTGCGTTGGAACATTGTCACCGTAATTTTCCACAAGTATACTACTACTTTCACTCACATTAAACAAGAAAAGCAGTGTGTGTCGCAAATCCATTTTATTTGGCTCGAAACTCTACAAGTTTACCACACGAAAAATATGACTCGAAATTGTTTAACATCAATGACGCTTTGAAAGGTACTGTCGTAGCAACAAAATGACATAAAAGATTAGACTGTGAGCTACCCTTGTTTCCAGCACCATCTCTCAAAAACAAAAAGAATTAACTGCCACACCTAGTAACTAAAAATTATAGACATTTTAGGTGGTAGCTTACCAGGCATGATGGTATAAACATTATTCTTGGTTATAAAATTGTCTGCTCCAGAAAATATATATTTGGATAACTTCTGAATCACTTCACCCTTTTCAGATGATTCTCTGATGATGCCTTTCTATAATTTAAAGTAAATAACAATACTATACACGATGTGTCCGGAAAGTAATGTAAATTTTTTGAGCTGATTTTTAAAGTGGCCGCAGTGGGCCCCGACCGGTTGGTTCAGCTTCAAAGCGATGCCTTCGCCAGGCTGCTCCGAGCAATTGGGACGTCAGGATCGTTGTCTTCGCGCATCCCTGTTAAGTGCCTTTGTCACGAAACGCGATGGAATCGTCGTCACTCCAGTTATGCAATAAAATTTTGTTCGAAACTGAAAAATCTCTTGCGAAGACTCACTCAATTGATTGTGCAAGCTTACGTGGACAGGACACTATCGTATTCGCGTTGGTTGAAAGCGTTTAAGGAAGACCTGGAAGAGGTGATCGACAAACCCCGAGTCAAGTCTCCGGATGGTGCCGGATGGTGTCCATGGTGGATGATTGCTCTGGACATGGCTCTGGCCGATTTCTTTCTCTTCTCGAAAATTAAGACCGCTCTGAAATCCATTTTGGATCGATTGAAGGCGCCGTGACGGGGGCCATTACCGATGTTCCCGTTGAAGTATTCCAGGAAGCGTATGTGCGTGGCAGAGCCGCTGTAAAAATTGTAGATGTCCAAGGGAACTACTTCCAAGAATATTAAACGTTTGCAATATCTACAATAAATGTAATGGTTAAAAAAATTGCATTACTTTCCGGACACATCTAGTAACATTAATCCTATTGGAACCTTCAGCGTGAAACACTCAACTCGACGAGGTTCATCGCTAAATATCAAATCACTATTTTAAACTTCTGGACGAGTGTTTCCACTAACGGACACTAACATCATCACCTGACGATGCTAACCATGTTAGCATCGTCAGGTGATGATCCAGTCTTGATTGAGAATTAAATCATAATGGTTTACAAAACGCGCGTCAAGATGTTTAAAAAGTTTACTTCTTCGATACCCAGAGGGAATTTACAAACAAAATATCAACAATAAAATTATAAATTGATATATGATTAAAACTGTTCTTGTTAATATTCTCTCGCTATAATTTGTAGCAATACTTTATAACAACAAAAATATGGATGATAGAAAAAAATCTGATTTCAAACTTTCCATAAGATACACAATGATTTTTTCAAGTCACAAAAAATAATTTTGTTTCCCAGTGCAATATGAAAATTAACTTTATGAAGAAACAAACCTTATCTTCGTATGCTTCCTTTTGAAACGGGCATGTCCCTTCATTAATCGTGGTTTTGCTGCATTGTTTGCAATTTTCCATCGAGCATTTAATGCTGGGTTCAAATAATTGAGACCAGGCGTTTTGGATATTTCTGTTCTTTCCATACATCAGCTTGTACAAGTAGGAATCTTTTACGTTAACATTGACTGAACGCTGTGAAAGAATCAGTCTCATCAAAAATGTTTTTATTGAATTAGAAATATTCTCTCAGAATTTGGTAGTATCCACAAAATCAAGAATATTTAAGGTCTGTAAACACTTGGAAGATCAACTCGAATCTTATGAATAGTAGAGGTTAGGTCACCTGGTTATTGCGACTCATTGCATTTTGATCGATTATAAGATTTACCTTTATCTCATCCCTTCTTGGATATTCTGATTTGATTGGCACCAAGTCGTTTTTTGTTATGTCATCTAGTATATCGAGATGCTTCAGCTTTTTGTTGGTCATCTGGAAGTACTTTGCTCTCATAAAGTGCATTTTGCATTTGGCTGGTTCAGATAACGGTTGTTCGTTTGTTACGCGAACTTTGTAATTGCACACTGTATCTAAAAATATTAATTATTAATTCAGATATATATATATATATATATATATATATATATATATATATATATATATATATATATATATATATATATATATATATATATATATATATATATATACCCACTGAAGAACAAGTGCCGGATATTCTGGTGGAGGAAGTGACAAAGGCTATAGACTCAATAAAAAATAGCAAGGCTCCAGAAAAGGATACTATAACTTTGGAGATGTTAAAAGCTGGTGGTCGGATTTTATATAAAACACTAACAAAATTATACTCAAAATGTCTGAAACGACCAGAAGTACCCTGCTTATGAAAAAATGCAGAAGTGATTCTTTTACATAAAAAAGGAGCACGGGAAGATTTAAAGAACTACCGTCCAATAAGCTTCCTATCAAGTTTTTACCAAGATAATATAATATCCAAAAGAATACTAAGAAAACTTAAAGACGCCCAACCAAGGGAGCAAGCAGGATTCAGTACAATGGATCACATCCAGGTTCTACAGCAGGTCATAGAAAGACACAACGAATACACTATGCCATTGTGGTTAGCTTTTATCGATTATGAAAAAGCATTTGATTCAATCTCAAAGCAGGCCATAATGGATGCATTGCTTAATCAAGGTGTAGAGAAAGCCTATGTAAATCTACTAGGATCGATATATGACGAAGCTACAGCGACAGTCCACCGTTACGATCTTGAGGTTGGAATAAATGTCACGCATTAAGGAAAACGTGTGTATATATGTGTGTATGTATATATATATATATATATATATATATATATATATATATATATATATATATATATATATATATATATATATAATTACACAAAAAAATAACACTACAAAATTGGTATGCGTTGGTATTGATCTTTGGGAAGAGTTAAAACTATTTAAAAAAAACGCCGGTTTTTTGGAAAATTTTGAAACTTGAAAAAAAAATAGCATTTGTGTAGTTTTCTTAAAAAATATATATTTTTATTATAGAAACTTTTTGTATTTATATTTTTTTCTTTATATGGGTTTTTTCGCCACGATCTAAAACTAAAAAAATATCGAAAATATCTGTTCTTATGTATTAAATAATAATTGTCAATGTAAGTATCATTGACATACACAAAAAATATATTTACGTCCTATCTTTTCAGAATTTATAGAAATTAATTTAATTTATTTTTAGATTCGTTTTGAAAACGGGAGGAGAATACTTCCCGAAACGTTAACGTTAAAAGTTTGCATTTTTTTAGAGTCATTCTTTATTTACATAAGAACAGATATTTTTGATATTTTTTGAGTTTTAGATCGTGGCGAAAAACTCAAATAAAGAAAAAAAAATATGAACACGCTACAATCATTCAGACATTATTTTTGTATTTATATCTATTTTAACATGGAAAATAGTCAGTTCTGAAGAAGTTACAGTGTTAGAGATACACGTCAAATATTAATAATAAAGTGGAAATATAGACAAAACAGTCTTTAAACATATGTAAAGAATCGTTGGTCAAAAAGCAAGGTGACTTTTTAAATAAAACACAAAGTGTTTATGAATTCATCCAATTTATCTTCTTCAAATTAATCCCCTTTCGCTGAAATACACTTATTCCGACGTTTTTTTCCAGTCTTTTTTCTTTTTTTTGTGTCCGTTAAGTGGCTTCAATCGAGGGAACAAGAAAAAGTCACGTGATGCCATATCTGGTGAATAGGGTGCTTGTGAAACGTTATTTATTTGTTTTTTAGCGAAAATGAACGAATAATTATTGCAGTATGCGATATATCATTCGTAATGCAAGAACAATGCATTGTTTTGCAGTAGTAATACCTAGAATGTATCTAATATTAGATACATGCAGTATTATTAGATTACTCAGTACAAAACGTTTGATTTTGGTTAAGGTTTTAGTCGTTAGTTAACGTGGAAAGCCTTCCTGAACGAGGTTCATCTTCACTAAAGACCTTGTACCACTTGTAAATATTTTTTGTTTGATATCGTCGTAACAGTTTCATAACACTTTTAATGCATCACAAGAAATATCATTCTTAGACAAAATTTAATGGGAATTATTTGCTCGAATGTGTCCACGGTCGATAATATAACATTAAAAATATTGAATTATCCATGTCAAAACCAGATGGCGCCACTATTACCGGTATTAAGGCGAGCGTTCGTTTTCTTTTTAGACAACCTGCGGCTATAAAATGTACATTCTCATTTTTTTTTAAACAGATTTAATTTTATAAAATTTAAACCTAATAAATAAAAGTTTGAGTTACTTTGGGACTGTTTTCTACTTGGACCGCTGGACTTGTTGACGCTTTGGGCACTTTTCGCTGTATAACTTTGCGGGGTGAATGCTCGATCGTCTTTTAGGAAACGTTTACCTTTTCTTTTCTTTTCCGCGTTTTGGTACTTCTTGGACCTTCTAACCTATACATTAAAAAAATACAATACAAGCTTTCACGGCAACGCTTAGATCTTCCTCATCAGAATAATAAGTGAAATATTCCTTCAACTTAGAAAATGAAAAATAATCGCTTGGAGACGAAGAAGGCTAAATCACACCAAATCTCTTGTTTTATTTTCCGATGTACTTTTCGCTAACCATATTAGCATCATCGGGAGATGATTCAATCATGATGATCCTTTTTTTTTCCTTTATTTGGGTTTTTCGCCACTATCTAAAACTCAAAAAATATCAAAAATACCTGTTCTTACGTAAAGAAAGAATCACTGGGTAAAAACAAAAAAACCGAACGGAGACAAATTTCTCAGTAATTCTTTTTTGTAATAAATTTGCCTAACGAACAAAATTTTAAAGATATAAAAATGTTATAAAAAAATTGTTGTCAATGTAAGTATCGTTGACATACACAAAAAAATATATTTACTTTCACTCGTTACTTTATATATTTTAAATTAATATAATTTATTTTTTAGTTTAGTTTTGAAAACGGGGGGAGAGTACCCTCCGAAACATTAACGTTAAAAGTTTCTACATTTTTTTATAGCATTTTTATATCTTTAAAATTTTGTTCGTTAGGCAAATTTATTACAAAAAAGAATCTCTGAGAAATTTGTCTCCGTTTTGTTTTTTGTTTTTACCCAGTGATTTTTTCTTTACATAAGAACAGGTATTTTTGAGTTTTAGATAGTGGCGAAAAACCCAAATAAAGGAATAAAGTATATGAACACGCCACAATCATTCAGACATTACTCATGATGATCCTTACGTGGTTAGCGAAACGTACTTCGGGAAATTTGGAACAAATATGTTAATGGTTTGAACAGTTGAATGATGAGTTTTAATCTGTTTCCTACGTCCCCACAACTCATCTCGTCTACGTGTAACGAAAAAATCAATCGTCTTCTTCAGAAAACCACTTATTTTTTCCCATAATGAATCACGCATCATGTGATAAAACCTCTAGAAGATGAAGAAATCTTTTGTGTGTCTAACATTTTGACGTCTTAAAAAAATTAATATTTACTAATAAACACACAGGCCTACAAGAAAAACTTTTTTTGGTGCCTAGGATTTTAGAGCTGATTTTACCTATATTTAGGGCGCTAAATCTAAATATGAAATCAGCTTCCTCTATCTACTCAACTTTTTTATATTTACCCAGTTATCTATGAATTCAATACATCAAGTGTGAGCGTTCTAAAATTATTATACAAGGATTGGTTCCTATATATTTGCCCTATAGTCAGTCTGCTGTCTACTTAATTCGAAGAAAATTCTCTAGATGACATAAGTATTGCCTTTCCGGTAACTGAAGTGAACTTCAGTGCTTGAACTAGAGTTGGAGTTAATTTGTAAATTCTCGCCATGATGCAGGGTACATCGAAGTTGGCCTTGCGTGATATTTGTAACCTATAAAGTTAACCTAAAATACACTGTGTTGTAGATTGTTGTACTTGTGTTGTTGAATAGAAGTACAACGAATTCAAGTAGAGCAAGTTGTGTAAACCATTCTGATGTGTTTTGCTACATATATCGAGAATACACGTGAAAAGAAAACAAAAACTGTTAGTAAGTTTGTAAAGAGAGCTTATCATGGATACTTTTGATGCCAGGTTTAATGATCAGGATAAAACCAACAACTAACAAGTGGACTTATCCTGATTTAGTCTCTGCAAGATGTCCGATTCCTCACTCAGAGGAAGTGCCGATCCTAACATTTGACCAGCTACCAGAGTTCTGTGAGGACAAGTATTGTTCCTCTGACCACCCTTCTAATTCTAATGAAGATGACAGTGATTATGAGGGAATGTCATCAATTCCTCAACATTTCGACCAGGATGAGTTATTAAATGAGCTCATCAGAGATCTCAACCTTGGAAATTTGGGCTTCTAGCTTCTATTCAGAGCAAATCAAATCCATATCAGCTCCAAATACCCCGATACCAAAATCGCTGTTCGCCTGTGTAATTGTTTTATATTCTAATCAAGATCGATTAACTTTTTTTCGCCTTTCCAATATTTTAACTTAATTGTATTTGATTTTCTGAAATGTCTATGATGTTGATGAGTAAGTTATTGGACTCCGGTTTCTGACATATCGATCCAACTTAACAATAGCAGTATCATTTATTGTAATGATGCAGTAAAACAAAGAAATATTCTTGAAGATAGCAACTGACACCATAGAATTGTCACTTACCTCACCCCTTTTCTGTCTAAACCATAAACTGTCATGGTACTTTTGCGATAAATCCGCTAGAGAGCGCTGACTTTTACCAGTATTTTTTGATTTCACCAAGTGTTCCATAGGACTTCTTAAACCTCTCCTTAAACCCAACATATTCAAATTACTATTTACTAAATGATAAATTTATTTTCCCGTGTTTGTCCATATTTTTCGATAGGAAATGGTAAAGTTTGTGTAAGGACTGACGTCTTAACACCCTTTCAGTAATATTTTTACCTTTCGGGTGCGACATTTACATTCACAGTAGTGGCTGGTTCACTTTTTTCCGCTAGCCTCTTAGTTTTAGCCATCAGTTTTTGGAAAAAGATCAAACTATCATTAGCTTCTACTTGAGCTACCAAACGTTTATGAAGATCTGTGATAGCTCTCTTTCTGTACACGTCTGGCGAAGTAAAATCCATCTTTGCGTTATCTGTTAATATAAAAACAGTTTAACATCTAACTTCAATGTTGGACAATTTTATAATCCGTATACAAGGTGTAAGGAAAATAACTTTTTTAACCAACGATTCTTCACATCAAAAACCTAAAGGTTTGCGGGAAAAAATAATTTGACGCTTATTAAATCGCCAATCGAAAAGCTTCACATTTTAAACAAATATGTGTAAAAACATATTTGACTAATGAACATTGTTAAAACATTTTTTTTTAATTAAGAATCATACCCATGCCCTACATCAGCCAGAACCATGTGAACGTCACAACGGTAAGAGAGTTATTTCAATATAGCGCCAGAAAATATTTCAGTGTATGTCAGTGCGTATACTTAAGTTCCATTTAACAGAAAAAAAATGTATTTTGTGTGGGAATATCACGATATGCTTCATATTTACTGAGAAGCTTGTATTAGGGAAAACGTATTTTTGGCATTGCCGACCGTTTCAAATTTTATTCCAACTTTATGGTATACTACCTGGTATATTTTTGCATTGTAGAACCGGCCCCAAATGTGACGTGAATCGTCTTAACACGTTAAGCGTCATGAGTAAAGACCGGATTATATGCAACCAAAAATCTTAAGAATATGCGCATATATATGCACATATTTTTTTTAATTTATGCAGGATATATGCAAAAAATCCGTAAATATGCAGTGAATATGCAACTAAATTTTGATTTCCTAAATTACATTTTCATTTAATTAGGTGATTGAGTATTGAATAAAGATAAATTCAAGTTATAATATAATATACTTTATTAATTCAGTTAACACCTAATACAATGTTTTATATGAAACTTATACTAAATATTAATATTAACTCGAAAAATTATAAAACGCACTAGTTATAATATGTGCTTCAAGGTTCTGAACTAGAAAACTCTGGCGTCTATCACTAAGGAAATGTTTATACAAAGAAAACGATCTTTCTACATCTACTGATGTTATAGGGCAAAATTTTAATTTCGGAACTAAGGCAGGCTAATAGGCAATAGGCAATAGCTAAATTATTTACAGTTTTCCCTGACATTATATCTACGACCTGCCTTAAAATCTTGAAACCTGTGTTTTTTCTATCAAATTTTCTAATTTTGCCACTACTGTTTTCCCTACCTCACCTCGTATATTTTTGCAATTTTGTACACATGTCTCTATTATATCCATCGACTCTGGTAAACTTGTACACGATTCCTCTAGTTGCAAAATACTGTCTGCTATAAATACATAGTTACACTTAATATGCATTAACTGTTGTTCCACTACAGTACTTTGAAATATTTCTTTCGATTTTTGGATACACTGTGAATCATCACGAGACATTTGTGAGATTAAGTCCTTCAATTTTTGAAAATTATCTGCATAAAATAATGCCGCACGAATTCAGGTGCCCCATCTGGTCACGACAGGCTCAGGTGGTAATGGCACTCCGGGCAAATTCTCTTTGTAAAACTGCACTCTCAATGGGGCATTTATGAATATCTTTTTGACATTTGCTATTAGGTCATTGACCAACGGAAAAGAAACTCTAATAGTTTCCGTAACCCTATTTAATCCGTGAGCTGGACAAGTTACATGAATCAAATTTTCATCAAATATTTTTAAATTCTTTCCTGCCTTTATCATATACGGCGCAGCATCGGACAACAGGACAAGAATTTTATCTGTAGGAACTGAGTTCGACAAAAAGAAATGTGTCAAGGTTTCTTGAATAAAACGTTTAACTGTAAGATTGTTTGTTTTTTCCACTTCTTTTACGGCTATAAGGTAAACTTTTCCAGGTTCTTCTTTTGTGAGTTTTCCGATCATTAAATTAACTATGTAACGACCACACGAATCAGTTGTTTCGTCGACAACAATATACATATAGTTACCTCCAATTTCTTTTTTTATTTCATCTATCACGGTACCAAATACCTTTCCAACGACGTTTTTCTTAATGTTGATTCATCTGGAGCATTAAATTTTGTATATTTTTGCAGAAAGGCCTTAACTTGCGGGTTGGTTAACTTGTTTAAAGAAATATTAGCAGCCAAGAACGTTTTACATAGATCTACGTTAAATTCTAACTGGTCATGGTTTCCGTTTTTAAAAATCTCAAATGACTGCTTCAGCGTTGACTGTATGGGCCCAGACTTCTTCATGTTTCTAACCTTAGCTACGTGAGACGGCGTCTTAATATGTTGGTCTGTTTGAAATTTCTTTGAGCAGGAAACAATTTTTGAACAAGATTTGCAAAAAACTTGGTCGCCGTCCAAAGCAAGTTCTGGGTAAGGCTTAATCCAAGAAGTACATAGTATTTTCGACATAATCACTGCTTTCACTTTCACTTTGTTTGCACTTACTAACTGCACAATAATATCTGCGACTACAACAAACGACAACCTGAATAATACTGACAAACAGCAAAGTTTACAGAATAAATATAAGTTAAGTCACTAGGCGTCGGTACTTCGAGCAACGAATTTAGACTGGCACCAGTCTGTAAACTTTGCAAACAGTAACAAATATGAGAAAATAAATAAAAATAGAAGTTTTTGTACTTATTTTATTTTATTACCCCATTAGGGAAAACCCAATCTGCAGACCGGGACCGCCCGGACACGGCGCCGTGCGACCATAAAACGTAAGAAAAGAATACAGAGATCCCAAAACATGCTTAGATATGCAATAGTTCCTAAAATATGCATTTTTCCTTTAAAATCACAAAATATGCAGAATCGTGCTTCGTGGCATATATGTTGTGGCTCATTCCAATCGATTTAATTTGGCTGAGTAGATATGCCTCGTCTTACTGGTTCTTTCATAGGGACTAAAAGAGCGTGGCCCGGGGAGACAACATATAGTTTTGGTCCATAAAATTTTTAGGATTTTCTGTTTTTATTTGACATTTGATTGTGCGACACAGCTGACTTGGTTGACCCATCAACTTTTATATTTTTGTTTTATTCTTTGGTATTAGAATTTGTTCTACAACTATAATAACAACTCAAATGGATTTATATTTATATAAACATTAGAAATAATTCACAAATACACAAAAAACGAAAAAACAAATGCATACTTTTAGAAAATATTACTAATAGCAAAAATATAAATACATTTACGTTTGTATAAAACTATGGTCAACAAAAAAAAACATTTAACATTGTAAAATTTTTTACAACCTACACATTGATATTTTGTACGGGAAGCCTTATTCAACGCTACTTTTCGTCCTTGTTTAGCTTTAATATCACGATAACACACAACATAGCGCAAGCGTGAAGACTGCCTTTGCAAAATATGTTCACTCTCTGGGGCACTTTGCTCGTCTTCGGTAAATTTTATAGTTTTCGAAATGTCGAGTAAAGATAGACATAATTTTTCTTGCGACTCAATTATGGAGATTTTTTCTTGTGTAACCTCCTTGAAGACTAAGTGGGCATTGACGACCGCGGAGCTTAATAGTATCTCAACGGCAAGTTTTCTGTACCACTTAGTACCTCGCCGTAAGCAATGCGAACAAGCTTTGATCGGATCTGCCAAATCAATGTATATTTTTGCTTCATTTTAATCCAAAGTAACCTCGTGTTTCTCACTTTCTCCACCTCGTTGCTGAACTGTTTTCATATTGTCTTTATGGATGGTGCTTAGAACAAGGACGTCCCTTTTATCACGCCATTTACAAACCATAATGCCTGTGTTACTTGCTTTTGCATATATTTCATTTACTTAAGCTTTTTTTGCACAACTTCCTTTGGATTGTATTTTCGGTTATTACGTAAAGTGTCAACCAAAGCGTTTTTCTCTTCAAAAATTGAGTAGCTAACGAGACACTAGTATAGTAATTGTCTAAATAATTGACGACCAGAATCCAATAGGTTATGCATAAGAGAAAGCTCTACATTTGAAGACGCTTGTCCTCTTTCAACTTTGTCAATACCATAAACTTGGAAGTTGTAGGTATAGCCCCCTAACAACATAATTGATACACTTTGATACACTGATCTAAGTCTACCTCGGAATGGAATGATGGTTTCATCAATGTAAACTTTCAAGCCAGGAATATAAAGGTCTTGAAATCTTTTTATAATTTGTGTGGTCAGGGAAGATATTGCGTCGATCGCCGCGTCTTTTTTGAATATAACGGACTTTTTTTCCAGTATGACTTCAGTGATGGCATACTACATAATCCCATCCACATGTAAGAAATATTTTTGTTTAGTATATATTTTTAAGACATCGGTTTCATCTCGAATAAAGCGATAGACCTGTCGTTTGTTTAGAAGGTCTTTTAGCATACAAATGTAAGAAATATGTTTGCTTAATTTACATCTTCCGGTCTCTTGTCCCATCTCAGGCAGACATGATGAAAACCAAAATGAATATACGAATGTACGAACATACGATGTAACTAAGAACAAAACTAAACATTTAGTCAGGACAAGAAAAAAAAGTTGAACCTAAAATATAAAATCATAAAAAATTTAGTTTGTTTATCATTTTCTGGCGTTTTTGCATTTGATCGATTTGGCCAAACATTGTAGTCTTATTTATATTTGATATTTATAATAAGTAACGGCAAATACCAACCGATGAAACAGAAGCAGAAAATCGCTGCATTTCCATTTGATTTTGATATATATTGCCGCCTGCCTCAGAATACTGAGAAAAAGATCGTAAATAAAATGCGGCACAGTAAATACCGAGTCGCCCTATAGTATAATATAGTTTTACAGGCTACGCGACATATAACGCATATCACACAAAAAAAAAACTGTAATTAAAAAAAGAAAAAGATTTTTGAGTACAAGTTGTATTTATATTAATTTCACTCCAAAATGGAAACAGTCTGATAAAAACAATTACCCCAATGGATCCAATGTTTGGATCATATGGTGGAGCTTAACGTGTTAAGCATCTTATGGTCTAAAAAATTAGTGCTGGTAATTTCAACTTTGACTTTAAACAACAATAATGTCTCTTTTCTAACAAAACAGACCAAATTTTGCCGAAACGTAATGACTATAAAGATGTTAAATTTTATTTTCAAAAAGTACCAAATCAAAGGACAAATTGAATTCGGATTTTTGCCCGACAATGGGTATCCAAAAAACACGACGATTTTGTCTAAATGGTTGTAGCGTGTTCATATATTTGTCCTTTTTTTTTGGGTTTATCTATTCTTAGGTAAATAAAAGAATCACTGGGTATAAAAAAAACAAAACTGAGACTATGCGTATAAATTTGCCTATGCGACGTTGTCAGTTGTTTAAAAAAATCCAAAATTTCTGACCTGTTTTCCGCCGATTTGGTTGTATTTTGGATACATGTTTTAAGGAAACGTTTTAAATTATTGATTGATTTGTCCGTTAGTTTATGATAGTTCATTTTTTAAATCGAATCACTTTTATTTTTAAAAAACGTTTTTGAGTATGTAGTATTTGAAAATGTAAACTCGTTTTACGAAACTATAGTCACAGAAATTTTAAAAATAAAAATTATAGATAACAAAGTATAAAATATTTTATTCGATTTAGGAAACTTTTTGTTTAAAATGATATAAAGAATCGTTGGTTAAATTTATGAAAATTATTTATCTTACACCCTGTATACTTCTTAAAATAGTACTACCATATAGAATATTAAGATTATCAAATAATAAGTTGATTGTTTTAATAAAGGATTCTTCGCTTACGGACGGATATAGCGTATCTTCTTTCCATCTTAGCGTAAGGGTCGAGATCGTTTTCGGAAAACTGATCCTCGTTCCAGTCGTTTTGGGATTTTTTTATTTGCGCAAAGTTTTTTAATGCCTCTGCGTGGGTCTTTTTGCATGTGCTGGAGCTTTTGCTGGCCTACGAAATTTACAATCATAACTAACATATACAGGGTGGGGCGCCAAAATCGGACAAAATTCAATTTGAATTTCCCGCCGTTCTATACCACTTGGTATTCAATATATTCGTATTTGGTATTTGTTTTATACCAATTGGCGTCTAAATAGCTTGACGTGTGTACTAAACAGTCATAACCTCGAAACAGTCGCAATCAATATATATATATATATATATATATATATATATATATATATATATATATATATATATATATATATATATATCCGCTAGTCCAGGTACAATCAAGGAAATAACCAAAATTCTACAAGAAGTTTGACGAACCGAACGGATTCCGGAAGACTGGAAAGATGCTCTAATCCATCCACTACAAAAGAAAGGAGATAGAACGGATGTAAACAACTATAGAGGAATATCTCTTCTCCCAGTTTATTACAAGATTTTATGTCAATGTCTACTAGACAGAGCACAGGGACAGTTAGAACCGAACATTGGTGAATATCAAGCAGGTTTTCGACCGGGCATATCCTGCCCTGAACAGATCCTGAATCTAAAGTTGGTTCTAAGACATCAGAAACTGTACAATAAAAATCTCGTCTGTGCATTTGTGGATTTCAAAAAAGCGTATGATTCTATTGACCGCGAATCTTTATTCCGAATCTTGAAAGAATAAGGACTAGATCTGAAAACGCTGGCAATTATTAAAGCAACGTTAACTAACACGAGGTCAAAAGTTAAATTCATAGGTGACATCTCAGAGCCCTTCGAAATTAAAACTGGTGTGAGACAAGGGGATGGACTCTCGCCACTCTTATTTAACTGTATTCTAGAAAAAGTAATACAGGAGTGTCGTGAAAAAAAGTCGGCACTGAATATTGACCAGCCCATTAAACTGGGAAGAACCAACATCAAAATTGATTGTCTGGCATTTGCTGATGATCTAGCAATTTAACTCAAGATGTATTAACGGCACAGAAACAGATTGAAATCCTAAAAGAAACAGCAGAAACGGTAGGACTCCAAATTTCCTTTGAAAAGACACAATACATGACCTGCAACAGACTGAGAACACCATTTCTAAAAACAAAATATGGTAACATCAGACGAGTCTCTCAATTCAAATATTTGGGTGAAATAATCATGGAAAATGGGTTGGAAAAAGCGGCCAATAAAGGTAGATGTCAAAAAATGGAAACGGCATTGAGACTGACACAAAATATTTACAACAAAAAATGCTTATCTAAAAACACAAAACTGAGACATTACAACACGGTTATTAAGCCAGAATGTCTATATGCTGCAGAAACGCTCATTTTGAATAGAAAGAGGGACATCGAGGACATTGAAAAGAACGAAAGAAAAATCCTAGGCCCCAATCAAATAAATAGCATAACATACCGACTTCGAGAAAACCAAGAAATCAAACAATACACAGATATACATAGCGATATGAGAAAAAGAAGACTTACGGACACATCAAATGGATGAATCCGAGTAGGCTAACTAGACAAATAGTCGAATTTTATGAAAATAGGAGTAGAGCTAAAGTAGAAATAATTAAATAGATTGCGGCAATTAAAGAGGACCTAAGATCAGCAAATAGTACACAAAGTGAAATTCAGGATAGAGGCTGTTTCAGACACAAGGTTAACGTTTGGAAGGTTGGCCAGAGAGAAAAATGTAAGAAGACTGGAACAACTTGGTCTGACGAAAGGAAAAAAGCTCATAGCGAAAGAATGAAATTAGTATGGGCTTAAAGGAAGGCTAACAACAACAAACGCCTCTAATTGTACTTCGCGTGGTCCACCAGGGCCCACACGTGAATAATAGTGAATAATATATATATATGTATATATATATATATATATATATATATATATATATATATATATATATATATATATATATAAAAATATATATATATATATATATATATATATATATATATATATATATATATATATATATATATATATATATATATATATATAAATATATATATATATAAATATATATATATATATATATATATATATATATATATATATATATATATATATATATATATATATACACACTATATATATATATAAATATATATATATATATATATATATATATATATATATATATATATATATATATATATATATATATATATATATATATATAAATATATATATATATATATATAAATATATATATATATATATATATATATATATATATATATATATATATATATATATATATATATATATATATATGTATTATATTGCTAGCAAGGTCTAGAGATCGGCGAAATCGTTACGATGCAGACATATATGCGTTTATTTCTCTCATTACTACTTTGAGTCTTATGCGCATGCCCGAGAATTGAGTGTGCTTCAATTTGCATATTTTTATGTTTTTGTGTCACGTTTCTGTGTCACGTGTTTTTGTGTCACCTCCACTTACAGATATTAGCAATATAGTTGTACTATATATATGGTCGCAATATTGAAACCATGTGCGAAGTGTAACCGAAGAAGCCGCGATTATCAAGTGTTCGACGCTCGGCGTTCTGTAACGCTCTGTAAGTCCTTCGATTCTTTAGGTATCCGAGGTCCACTGTGTATGATGTCGTCGCGAACTATAATGAGTCAGAGAGTCCAACGATGATTTTGCAACACCGAAAAGGAAAACCCACTCGAAGAAGCGCGTTGTAAGGACGCCCGACTTCAATCAACGGGCTCAGGAGCTGATTTTTGAGGATCCCGGGTAGTCGATCCGAAAATTGTCATCGGTTGTCGGTGTGAGTGAAAAAATTATTCGTCGAATCGTCGAGGAGTCCTACACAATTAAAGTGAGACGGATGCTTTCCAAAGCTGCCAGGACAAAGCGAGTTGAACGCTGCAATCATCTGCTTTTGTGTTCCTTAAGAAACGATGCTGCCCGAAGTTTCAGGTTTTTTTTTTGACGAAAACATTTTTATTGTCGATGCAAAAATAAATCGAAGGAATGATCGTTCGGCTCACACATGACCATAAAGATGTTTCCATTGTTTCCAGGACAAAATTTTCGGCGAATGTTCGCGTGCTAAGTGATGTGATGCCATCGCATTTATTTAACAAAAGGGAAAACGTCAGAAGAAAAGTTTATTTGCGTGTTCTGACACATTTGGTTCAAAATTGGTTGTCAAACAACGTCGACACGTTTTGGTTTAAAGAATTGAGGCCTCCCAACAGCACAACTTAAAATCCTTTGGACTTCTATATATTGAGCAGTCGCCAACAAGTCCAGACATCCAAATGTCACATTATTGAGAGCCATTATGGAAGCGGCATTGGCCGATATGAACCGTGACGCATTAAAACGAGAATGGTGGCGGTCATTCAAGCGGGGGAAAATTCTTTATGACTATACAGAAAATGTAATTAAAAAATCAAAAAATTTTTCGTTTTACAGTCCAAATTATGTTTGAAAAAGATGGCGCCGTACTCTGTATATTATTTAGAGAAATGAATAATATGACATCATAGTCATTCTATCGTGATTTTTAGATATTCTACGGCTCGGAGAAATGAAATTTTGATCGAACATTTTACCTTTGTTTTATTCAAATATTTGTTTCCTTTTGATGATTTTCCATGTTCACATTTATCCTCTTCACATTGTTCTCGTGCTTTGGGATACTCAGAATAGGAATTGGTAATTTCTCTGTTGATGTCGTCAACCATATTCATCAGTAGTTGTTCGTAGTTTGCCAGTTTTTCCACTTCCTCCATTGTTTTTTGAAAATTATCTGTCATACATTTGGTGGACAGTTTCTTCATTGGGGACATCTTGATGCCGACAGATTCAACCGATTGATTCGGATTAAGTATCGTGAAAAAAGGCATAGGTAATTGGCAAGTTGGCGTTGATCTATTAAAGAATACATTTTTTATATAAACTAATATACAGTGCGACTAATAACACAGGTCGACATGATTTTTGTGACATTGATGAGAATGTCCTTCTTATCTTTCCTTTTAATTAAAACATCTTCACAGAAATGGCCTAGAACGTTCCATTTTCAAGTAGCTGCTTCTCTTTTATATCATAAGAACAATAAGGCAACAACAGAACATTACAGTAAGAAAGATTAGCCTCATTTGAACTTGCTATTTGAAATCTTGAAAGCCTATAAAATACTGGGGTGTTGCGTGTCCTTAAAAATGCATTTTTTATACTGTCATTTGGGTTTTTTCCCGATAATTTGGGTACAATAAGCGATGACCAAAGAGAAAGGTTTTACCAGGAAGATGGAAGCAAGATATCAGGGACGCTGGAGCCCATTTATGTTGGGTGACTACTGCTGGTATGTATGCGATGCTAAGCAAATTATTAAAAATGTGTATGTTTCTTTATTGAATAAGGGGCTTAATGTAAATGCAGTCGCAACAAAAACGTCTTAACGAAAACGCCGTTGTCTACAGTTAAAGATATTGTGACGAAGCCAATTAAAGCCAAAAAAGTTCCTAGTGATTGTGGTAAAATCAAATGTGTTGACAAAAACGACAAAGACTTAATTGGAAACAAAATTTATGCTATGTATGTATAACAAACCGTGCCTGCATTGCATTCATTGCAACAGCGACTAAGGAAAGATGAAACCAACATTCTTTGCGGCAGAACTAACTTCCGGAGAATATTATCTCTAATGGGTTTTGCATATCGGACCATTAATAAATACATTGGAATAAATACCATTGGGAATCGGACCATTGACAAATATTAATGGAATCGCAACGATGGCGGTTTGACTACTTAAACTCTATTAAAAAATACAGATTAGAAAATCGTCCCATTATCAACCTTGATGAAACATGGTTCGATACACATGAGACGCCAGCAAAAGGATGGGTAGATACATCAAAAATGCCAAACGAAAGCACCAGCAAATAAGGGAAAAAGAATTTTCCCTTGTTCTCCCTGTTCCAAATTGTTTACGGTTGTCCTCCAAAAATATTAAACATTCATCTTTGGACTACCATGACAACACCACAGGAGAACTTTTTGAAGATTGGTTTATAAATAGCTTTTTGCCTTGTAATCGACAATGCTAGTTGTCCACAAAAATAAAGTTCCTAATGCAAATAACCCTAAATTGAAAATTCAGAACATTATCTTAAAAAACGATATATACTTCAAAGTTACATATAAAAAAGACATTTAATATTAAAAAGGGATATGGATGTGATACCATTATGATGTTTTACGCCTGTATGATGATGTTTTACGCCTTCCCCTGTGTTACTGTATTTTTAATACAATTGAGCATAACAATGTTTTAGTCATACATAATAATAATAATAATAATCATTAAACAATATTTTATTTTTATCCAAAATTATTCAGAAATTAATTAATCATTCTGACTCTGACGCCTGAAGAAACTGGGAATATTTTTATTGAAATTTATTGGGCCAATTAACATTTTACCAAAAGGCAACGAAATATCTTGAACTGGACTATACTCATAATATTTTTTCTTATTTGATCTAATTTTGATTTTTTATTGATTGATTTTTTAAGATATGGAATTCTATAGAATTCACCTGATTGACGGAAGGGTTTCTTAGAATTTTATTTTCATATTGGAGTAAATTATAATAAAATAATAAATGTAGTGTTTTGTATATATATATATATATATACATATATATATATATATATATATATATATATATATATATATATATATATATATATGTATGTATTTATAATTTGATTTTTTTTTCTAGTGTTGAACCGGAAGTAAATATTTCAATTTTTTACTGCAAAATAAAGCTTAAAAATTTTTAAATTTTACCATAAAAATTGCAAAATCTGATTAAATTAGTTTAGGAGATAAGTACGTAGATGTCGCTCTAAGCGTGAGACCTGTGATTTTAAATTTGTTGACCTGTGTAATGTTTAGGACTTTTACGAGAGTAGTAAGTTCTCGGCCTAACAAAGGAAACCCACATTTCGAAGATTTTTATATTTTTCCATGTAGTCTATAGACAAAATAAGCGGTTGTCTTGACCTCATCATTTAAAGTGAATCTTCGACCAGTGAATCATTTCTTCAGGTTTATTAAGAAAGAGTACTCCATTGAAGCCAAATCCGATGAATACGACGCATGTGAAAATACTTGCACATGACGAGCACTTTCTTGTCACGAGTTTATAAGAATTCTCAATAATAGAACATAGAGGCACTATATATTTTAAAGAATTTTCATCTTACTTTTGCGTTTCTATGGATTCAACAATGCCTTCACTGACATCCTCCTCGTTTTCTTCTAAAATATCACCCACGACTCTTTCGTCTTCCTTTACGTCATCCGCATTATCACTCATCACTTCATCATGTCCATCTCCGTGTTGTTGATCGTCCACTTTATCAAATTCCTGGCACGTATACGCACTGTGACAGGATGAAATGGTTTTATCAGACACCATGAAGCTCTGAGACTTGCTACAACATTTATGAATTAATTCTAGTTATTTGACAAAAAAAAAATATAAACAGCCAATACCTATGTGAGTTCACTTCCAGTAAGCACATCCTTACTCTATGACAAATATTGTCGATTTCGGCAAAACTCTCCTTCAACATACCACTGAGATTGTTGTTGATGTCTATCAGATTTTCGTAAGCTGATTTGTGGTAGTGATCATAGTGTTCGGAAGGACTAGAGAATGGTCTTATTTCTTGACCAACTTTAACTATAGACAAAAAAGGATTATAATTATATACAGTATGTCGCGAAAACAACGAAACTTTTTAAATTTAAAGAAAACTACTAGCGCCATCTATTGAAACAATATACAGGGTGTTAGGTAAACATGCGGTAAAAGCATGCAAGGGGTTACTCCTTCTCCTATTCTATAGTTTGTCCTATGATGATTTTTGAAAAACCCCCATATTCGATATTTGTTGAAATCATTAATGTAAATAAAAGTAGGGTGTACGTCAATGATTTTATCAAGTACAAATTTTTTTTTTCGATCTCGATCACTTGGGACGGCAGTTTTATCTAGTAAGTGGATTTCATCGGGCGCATTTGTTTACATAGATTGAGTGACGTTTGGCTGTTTGAGGTGTCTTAGATAGTGAGTGAAGTCCTCTATCTATCATAATGTATACAAAAACGCCGAGATGACTGACATGCACTTCATGTATGGACTTGGATGCTGATGGCAATGCATTACAAGCTAGGCGATTGTACAGTGAACGATTTCCAGCCCGTAATGTCCCGGACCGAAAAATCTTCGAAAACATTAATCGACGTCTTCGTGAAACAGGCACATTGAAACGAACTGAAGGGTCAGGAAGATCACTGACTGTAAGAACGGTACAATTGGAACAGAATGTGCTGGACATGATAGCGGAAAAGCCTAGTTAAAAAAATTGCAAATACTTTGAATGTGAGTCACTGGACAGTTTGGAAAATTCTTAAGGACAATTTGTTGTATCCATACCACATTCAACGCGTTCAGGCACTACTACCTGTTGATTTTCCTCCACGTATTGCATTATGTCAATGGATATTGCAAACTTTACTTCGCATCCCTCTATTCCTGACACACATTCTTTTCACTGATGAAGCCACTTTCGCAAGAAACGCAATAAGGAATTTTCATAATAACCATGTATGGACAGATGAAAATCCGCATGAGGTATGCGAAGATAGTTTTCAACATCAGTTTTCGTTGAATGTTTGGGTTGGAATTGTAGGTGACTATCTAATTGGAGCGGTATTTCTATCACAAAGACTTACTGGTGAGGTGTATCGCAACTTTTTGGAAGCAACGCTGCCTGAGTTTCTGGAAGATGTACCATTGGCAACAAGGCATGAAATGTGGTTTATGCATGGTGATGCACCTCATTTCATGGTGCACCACCTCATTTCAGTTTGGTTGCTCGTGATTTTTTAACAGCAACATACGGATATTGCTGGATTGGTCGAAGCGGGCCACACGCATGGCCTGCTCGATCCCCGGACTTAAACCCCCTCGATTATTTCTTCTGGTGATATCTGAAGTCATTAGTTTACGCTACTCCATTGAAGAATTTGGATGATTTGCGAAATCAGATAATTGCTGGGTGTAACTCAATTAGAAACGACCCTGATGTGTTTGAAAGAGTTCGGCAGTCAATGACGAGAAGAGTGAATGCTTGTATCAAGGCTGGAGGAAGTCATTTCGAACATTTATTGTAGATTGAGCAACTTTACATGTACTTTTTGATAATAAAATGTTGTTAATGTCGTACATTTTGTTCATCCTGTATCTTCGAAACAAAGGGGTTTTTCAAAAATCAACATACAACAGAAAAATTTCAGTTGATAAAGTCTATGGTGATGATTGCTTATCCCGTACACGTGTGTTCGAGTAGTATAGGCGATTCCAGGATAATCGTGATACTTCGAAATACGACCCAAAGCCAGACCGGCCAAAAAACAAAAGTGGTGGAAAAAGTACGTGAAATAATCGCCTACGATATGAATTCGACTGTGAGATGGATAACGGAGGTATTAAATGCGATCAGAGACATGACTCGCGAAACTTTGACAAAAGATTTAAACCAACGAAAAGTATATGTGCTTCAACGTCCTCCGGATTCGCCTGATTTATCTCCGTGTGACTATTTCCTGTGCCGGAAACTCAAACTGTCCAGGAAAGGAACGTTTTGACAGTGTTATACAGGCTATTCCGAAAAACGACAAAAAATATATTGATGGAACGTGCTCAGCGATGTATTGATGCGCAAGGGATGTATTTTGAATAAAAAGAAATAATTTTGGCTACATAAATAGTTTATGTTTTTCCTTTTATTATTTAAAAAGTTTAGTTATTTTTCGTAATTGACATTGCGATACCACTCTCTCACAACACCAGAAAAATTGAAATGGAAAAGGCCACGAAGTATAAAAATTTTGCATTTGATTTGAAAAATCAATGGAAACTCCAGAAAGTGGAGGTGTTACCTTTTGTTATATCCGCCGAAGGTCTAGTAAGCAAAACCTTTTCCAAAAACCTGTAAATTCTTTAATTTTTCAAAATCGATTACGACAGTAGTACAAACTTGCCACAGTGTTCGTAAGGTACTAAGCTGAATGGTTCTCTTGGCTGTTTGTTTGTGATAATAAGTTAACAATATTTTATTTTTTTCCAAAATTATTCAGAAATTAAACCATTCCCACTCTGGCGCCTTTGAAGAAACTGGGAATATTTTTATTGAAATTTATTGGGACGATTAACATAAAAGGAAGGTTTTTCCTTTTATTATTTAAAAAGTTCCGTTATTTTCCTGACATATTGTGTACAACAGATTAAATAATCTCCTGATGATGCTAACATGGGGAAACGAACGTCCAGAAATCTTTGTGGGTTTAATTTTTCACACCAAAAAATTGCAAATTATATAATTTAAAGCACGGTATAATAAATACTAAGGTAAGATATTGCGCATGGTAGGCGGAGCTTTGTTGGCGGAAATACGTCACCCATTGAGTAAAATTCGAACATCATAGTTTTGACATATAACAAGTTTACTAAAAGTTTAAGTTTATGTACGGCGTTTCTGTGGTGTTAATCTAAAATGTTCAATAATAACAATGCGTTGTGCTGTGTTTGAGTGTAACTCCGACAATCAGTCGAAAAAGAACCCTTGTGATGTGAAGTTTTTTCATTTTCCCAAGAATGAAGTTGCGTGTAAGAAGTGGATCCATGCCACAAAAAGACAGGATAAGTTTAACCTGAAAAGGGCTTTTATTTGTTCAAAACACTTTTTAAATAGACCAAAACACACCAAAAAGTTACCGAGGATTGAAGGATGATGTGCCGACTCAAAATCTGGCATTTGGTTCTAAAAAACTAGTATCGAATGAACAATCTGCAAGAATTAAAAAAAGGAAGAGAAAACAAGTCGTCGCCGAGTTGTTAACCAGGTAATTATCACAAGAGAAAAATAATTGAAATAGAAATTAAACCCAAAAACATTGAGTCATGTTTATAAATATGTTGCTTTAAAAAGTATGGTGTTTTATTTATTTATGCTTGATTAGATGTTTGGATGATGGTAGAAATAGTAATGATGGTGATGGTAGTAATATTTCTAAGTAATAAGAAAACCTTAATTTCCAAATTTAAAAAAAAACCTAAAATTTCTAAATAAGTAATAAGAAAACCTTAATACCAATTTTTACAAAGCTAATAAATAAAATGTTAGACACAAGAATATATCCACAATAACTAAAACAATCCATAATAGTCCGTATATACAAAAATGGAAAAAAGAATGAAACACAAAATTACAGACCAACTACTTTAGTATCAGCACTGAATAAAATAACAGAAAAAATCTTACACAACAGAATGATAGAGCATATATCACAAAACAACATCATAAATATAGCACAATATGCCTTCCAAAAGAAATCGAGCACGACTTCAGCTGTTTATGATTTGATAGAAAATATTAAAAAATGCATAGAAAAGAAACACACGGTCCTACTAATATCTTTCGACGTGAAAAAAGCATTCGACACAATCAATAAAGAAAAATTACTAGAAAAACTCATTGCATATGGATTTGATAATTACATAAGAATAATTGAAAGCTACTTGATGAACAGACCCCAAAAGACTAAAGTAGGAGAGACAGAAAGCAACACTAATACAGCTGCGTACGGCTTGCCGCAAGGAGGTAACCTGCCACCATTGCTATATATACTCTATACAAACGATTTATTCGAAGAAAACTTCACTGGAAAAATGTATGCTTACGCTGATGACTTGTGCATGTTGTATTCTGACAATGATTACAATAGATTACAACATAATATATATATAACGATATGAAAAAGTACGAACTATGGTGTTTTAACAACTCACTCACGAGAAACGAAACAAAAACAATACATAATATTTAACAAGAAGAAACAAGCAAGAGACCTAAACATAACAATAAGAAACCAAAAATTAAAGGAAATTTCCGAAATTAACTACCTAGGAATTAAAATACGCACTACCTTAAAATGGGATAAGCATATAAATAAAATAAAAAAAGAAAATGCCAAAACAATTACTTTGCTCTTAAAAATGAAGCACATCATACCAACAAAAATGAAGAAACCACTGTACCATGCACTATTCTCATCTAAAAATGCTTATGTGATTAATACATGGAGCAATACTACAGAAAAAAACTTAAACATACTACAAAGACAACAAAATAAGACATTGAAAAAATTATATAATCTCAACAGACTAACGCCAACCGAAGAACTATACAAAAAAACAAAAGAACTAAACATCAGACAACTAATACAATATCACAATATATTGCTGCTATACAAAATTCAAAATAAATTAATAAAGACACTAACTATCACATTCACGACAAACAAACAAATACATACATCCGAAACCAGAAGAAAATCAGACATTAGAGTTCATAAAAATACACAAGTAAGACTCACACAAAAACTCACAACTGAAACCGTAGCAAAATTCAACAAGATACCGAAAGACATAATAAAATTAAACCTAAAAAACCTTAAACAGAAGCTTAAATACTAACTACTAGAACACAACACAAGATCTGAGCGACATCGACTAACAGTTGAAAATAAAACCATGATGCCTTCGATACCATCTGTCCAGAGAGAGACCTAGAAGACTTCAAACTGTTGCAGATGAAGAAGGATACAACCCACAACTGCATGAATCCACCAACAATAACAAATAGATTTATGTTGTAATATAATATACAGTTGTATATGTTAATATTTTTAATAAAACATTTAATATAATATTTCTAATATTCCATGTTTATACCCCAATGATCAAGGAATTCGACTCCAAAAATGATCCACTTATGTTGAACAGTGCTCATGAAGGAGATATTGACGAGGATCTGCATGAACTTGAATATGATGGGCTCGATCATTTAGCTGGAAATATATGTTTCAAGTTAAACGATTCCAGTTTAGAAGCACATCCAAATATACCTGGACTGATCATTTAAGTGAAGGAGGTTTACACAAACCTTCTGAATATTTTCTTTTACAAATGAAACAGCTTGAACAAATTTTTAAGTCTATTAATGGAGAATCCTTGACCAAAAATTATTTGAATAATTTGATGCTTAGAAGTAGCCACATTGAATGCCCAGAAAAAGCAAAAAAAAAATATTTTTTTTCGATCGCGAATGTAATTGTAAAATTAGGTAAAAGAAAGATGATTAAAACTATTACATAATTACACTTCTAGCTAATTCACACTGGACATAACCTTAAGAAATATGTACAATTTTAAATTTAGGGAACATAATGTTGTCATTTTTAATACCGATATAAAATATACCTAGATGTGTGTTGAATAATATTTATGACAAAAAATATCTTTCCTGATAGACTTATGGGTAGGCACATAACCAAGGGTTTATAGCCCGAGGGGGGTGCTGGCCTGGGTTTGTCGGAAGCTGATGACCGTGGTTCGGAACCCACGTTAAGCTGTAGGTCCAGTCGCTAAATAGCCTAGTTGCTGATGCGCCTCTAATCCAAACTACTTTACTTTACTTTACAAAAAATATCGTATTTAACTGGATATTACATTTAAAAACCAATATTTACAAAACTATCAATTTGCATATTGCAATTTTTTATAATCAATGTATATTATTTTTTACTTACATTTTTAAACTGAGAAACAAAATGATTTGTTTATATACATTTCAGATACTCGTAATAAATAATATTAATCTATAAAAGCCGACCCCGGTGGTCTAGTGGGTGACCAGCTCGCTTGGCGATCGAAGGGTCCCGGGTTCGGATCCTGGTGCGGGCATGGATATTTGTGTGTGTTTCGGTGGTGGATGACATGAAAAAGGCTAACTCTGTTGAATAATACCGGTGCTGGCCAAAATACTGTCTAGGTGAAGGCAAAAAAAAAAAAAAATCTATAAAAAGAAATGTTTTTGTCGATAAATAAAAACTATTCGAACTATCGAAGTTGTTTTGTTCTGTAAATAGTTTCTTAGATTCAAATAAAATTGTGTACGTGTCTGTTATATACAATTTTGTAGTCTGTTGCCCACACTGATAAAGTATTTGCCTCCAATATAAAGCCTTAATTCCAATTACAATGCATTTAAATTGTATTTCAAAGTCTAGCAACGAAGATATTTGAATTTTATTCAACGAGTGATGTCATGCGCAAACCGGATGTTTTTTTGGTATGATTTAAAGTACGTAACAGTTACCTTTGACGACACATTCTGAACGGCAATGCTTCGATCTGATGAAACTCGGACCATTATCTCTATGACATCTTTGCAAAATGATGTACTGGGATCGGGTTGGGTTTGTAGATTTGCCTACCATGACGCTTACGTTACTCCTTACTGTAATTTGACAGAAAAAAAGTGTCTTTAAGTTTCTCCAATGTTTATATCTGTATAATTTCCATAAGTCGTTTTTCGTTTTGACACTTGGAATGTGATTTTGACTGGGGTGACGTTTTTTGGAAATATTGCTGGTAGTTACTGGTATCTGTCATTTGAATAGTGTCAAATTTTAATACAGGATGTCCTCTAATATTAGGTCATCAACAAAATGTTCGATCCTTTTTGACAACGTTTTACATTTATTTATAAAAAGGCCTCTCTCACTTCACCACCTTTCGGGCAACTGGCGAATCCCAGATCGAAAAAAACGTGATGTATTTTTTTCCTTTATTTGGGTTTTTCGCCACTATCTAAAACTCAAAAAATATCAAAAATACCTGTTCTTGTATGTAAAAAAAGAATCACTGAGTAAAAACAAAAAACCGAACGGAGACAAATTTCTCAGTGATTCTTTTTTGTAATAAATTTGCCTAACGAACAAAGTTTTTACAGTGATTGTTTCTTTACATAAGAACAGATATTTTTGATATTTTTTGAGTTTTAGATAGTGGCGAAAAACGTGATGGGTTTAATGCGACAAGATCATTAAGACGTTTTTCGACTTGTGATTGAAAGAAATGAAAATCCCAAGAGACCATGTCTGGAGAATACACCGGATGCGATGTTATTATTTTGTTGCGCAGTCCATGTGTTAGTGAGATTAAACTCGTCTTCCATAACCGTCACTATCAGTTTTATCATCTAGAGCAGAGTCGATTATGATTGACGTCTTCCATATATTGGTGGATTGGTAGGTTTCTATTGCCCACGATCTTTTTTATGCTCGTTTATAAGAGCGTTTGTTCGTCGCAGCTGAGGAGGTGGGATGTGGTTTAAAACCATGCTCTTTGCTTTGTCATGATGCGAACTTTACAAATAACCCTCATAAATGTTGCACATAAAAATGTACAAGAGGTTCTCGGTATCACTCCGTTCCAGGAAGTTTTGTTAAAGGAAATACCGAGAAGAACATTGGAACAGTCTTCCAGAAATCCTTGCTGAAGTGTTTTGCTTGAAGAATTGGCCATGATCTTTTTCTAATTCAGGTGATTGCAAACATTGAATATACGGGGGGAGTGTATAGCTCCTGATCATTCTGAATCCAACTATGATTATATTCTGGCTTCCTCGTATATTTTACCTTATCACTACCTTTGTTGCAGATTGGAAACTCACTCTATGATGCCGAAGGTGCAAAAATCGTCAAAAGCCTAGTGGAAAAAGCGCAGAAAAACAACGTACAACTACATCTTCCGATAGATTTCATCACCGCTGACAAATTTGACGAAAAAGCTCAGGTTGGTCTCCTCCATATTTTTTTACAAAAACCTAATTGATTTTTCTCTTCTTTTCTAATAGTCTAGCTGTGCTACTGATGAAAATGGTATCCCGGACGGCTGGATGGGATTGGACATCGGTCAGAAAACAATTGAGCTGTTCAAAGAACCAATCAGAAGAGCCAAAGTCATTGTATGGAATGGGTGAGTGTCACTCGTAACCAAACCAAACCTTTGCTGTGAAACTTTAAACTCAAAAAGATTTGCCACTAAACACCAACTCAACCATGTTAGCATAATGATTGATGAATGATCAATTCGGGATTGAACCACCACCTCTTAAAAAAATCTCTTTGATTTTAATCCCATACATCAGTGATTCTTAACAGATACCAAGAGCAGTATCTCTGTTTTACGAAACAGACTTGCACGATTTTTTGTCAAGTAGTATATTATAGTGTGCTTTATTTTTGTTTTATATAGACCTGCTGGTGTATTTGAATGGGAGAAATTCGCAAACGGTACCAAGGCCATCATGGATGAAGTAGTTGCTGTTACTCAGAAAGGCGCCGTCACTATCATCGGTAAGTTAGCAAATTTCCTACAATCTTTGTATACTATTAGAGAATGAAATACCAGAAAATATTGCGGAGTTGAAACACATACTTGCTTTAAAATTGTCATAAGGCGGGAAAAAAATTCTGGTTTGACCAGGTTCTACTGTGAAACGCAGGAACCGGGAATTAAGCTTATTTAACTCACTTATTTTCAGGAGGCGGAGATACAGCCACTTGTGCAGCCATATGGGGTACCGAAGACAAAGTTTCACATGTTTCTACTGGTGGTGGTGCCAGTTTGGAACTCTTGGAGGGCAAAGTATTACCTGGTGTCGCCGCGTTGTCGGATGCTTAAAAGAATTTCTTTCCACAAAATAAAGATTACTCCTTATTGATCCCCATGTTTCCACCTCGTGGGCATCAAAAGGACAGATTTGTTAACTTGTTGATAATAAATATTGGAAAATATCTTGTAGTTGGTCATAATGTGTGGTAGTAAAATTTGGTCAGTTATATTCACGAGAAATACTATCGCGTGGAAAATGCATCTCTCTAATTTTATAGTATTATAAACCTTTTCAACACTGAGCTTTTCCACAAACTCCATCCGAGTCATTACAACTTGATTTTATTTATTCAAGGAACGTATGTTAGTTGGTATGTATGAAATATATGTCATAATATATATTTTTTGTTTTTTTTTACCCGTATCTCAAAATCAAATCATTTGTTGATTGTTGATTAAAACTTTTAAAGAAAAAAACACTGTGTCACACTTTTTCATTTACAGTTTTATCAATCATACAAATACTAAAGTCTGGGTATTTTGATATTGGATGTGGCAACATTGTAACGTGAATACGTCATAGATTTTGATGACGTGCAACCCTGAACGAGCTGTATGTGTATGGGTATATATATATATATATATATATATATATATATATATATATATATATATATATATATATATATATATATATATATATATATATATATATATATATCATCATCGTCATCAGCCCGTATCGATCCACTGCAGCATGAAGGCCTCTTCAGCATGCTTCCAACCTTCACGGTCCTGGGCTTTTCTCTGCCACTCGGGTCCAATATACTTAACGATGTCATCAATCCATCGTGCTTTCGGTCTTCTTCGCGGACGTTTGCGATCAAGCGGTATCCACTCCAGGATTGCCTTGGTCCATCTGTCTTCCCATCGCCTCGCTATATGGCCTGCCCATCTCCATTTCAATTGTTTTACTCTTCCAATGATGTCACAGACTTTTGTTTGTTCCCTGGTCCATGCGCAGGATTTTCTGTCTCGTCTTGTAATGCCAAGCATACATCTTTCCATTCCCCTCTGTGCCACCCAAATTTTTTGAATTGATTGCGATGTGAGTGTCCAGGTTTCACTTCCGTATGTCATAACGGGTAGAACGCACTGATCGAATACTTTTCTTTTCAGGCAAAGTGGGAGTCTGCTCTTAAACACTATGTTGAGCCTACCAAATGCCTGCCAGCCACATTTAACACGCCGTTCCACTTCCCGGGCGGTATTCCCCTCCATTGAAATCCTCTGCCCAAGATATACAAAGCTGTCCACAATCTCTAAATCCCTTCCTAAAACTGAAATTCTTCTGTCCTGAGCCAAATTTTCAAGCCAAATGGTTCGCCAGCCCTTTGCAGTTCTTGTATGCGTCTTTGCAGCTCCTCTGGGTCTTGGGAAATGAGAATAATATCATCTGCAAATCTAAGATGGTTTAAGTTTTCACCATTGATCTTTACACCATCCTGTTCCCAATCCAGTTTACGGAACACTTCTTCAAGGCCAGCCGAGAAAAGAATAGGCGATATTGCGTCACCCTGCCGTACACCTCGTTCTATATTAATTCCCACTTCAAGATCATCAAGATGAATTGTGGCTGTAGCTCCATCATATATCATTTCTAATAGGTTTACATAGGCTCTCTCTACACCTTGGCTAAGCAGTGCATCCATTATCACATGCTTTGAGATGGAATCAAATGCTTTTTCGTAGTCGATAAAAGCCAAGCACAGTGGCATGGTGTATTCGTTGTGCCTTTCTATGACCTGCTGTACAACCTGGATGTGATCCATTGTACTGAATCCACTTCTGAATCCTGCTTGTTCTCTTGGTTGTGCGTCATTCAGTTATTTTAATAGTCTTTTAGAAATTATCTTAGTGAAAACTTTGTACATCACTGATAGGAGGCTTATTGGACGGTAGTTCTTTAAATCTTCTTGTGCTCCTTTTTTATGTAAAAGGATCACTTCTGCATTTTTCCATAAGTCAGATACTTTTTGTTCTTTGAGGCATTTTGAGTATAATTTTGCCAGTGTTTTATGTAACGTCCGACCACCAGCTTTTAGCATTTCGACAGTTACACTATCCTTTCCTGGAGCCTTGCCGTTCTTCATCAATTCTATAGCATTTGTTACTTCCTCCACTAGGATATCTGGCATTATATATTGTTCTTCCGTGGGTATTGCTGTCCCTGACTGGCTCTGATCTTCATATAACTGGGAATAAAACCTTCTGTCAATCTCTAACATTTGGGTACGCGGCCTGTACACTGTGCCATCCTCACGCTTTAAAGCATATATTTGCGTTCTTTTGTTTCTCAGCTTCTGTTTAGCTTTGTTAATTCCTTTGTTTTCTTCCAGGGTTTTTTGCACTAGCTGCATATTGAATCTGCGCGTGTCCTCTCTGATACGTTTTCTTATAGTTTTGCAGAGCTCAGAGTACTCGACCCTGCCAAAAGGACTACCTACATTTCTCATTGCTCGCCGTTTCTTCATTAAATCAATGGTCTCACTGGAGATTTTTGTTTGTTTGAGACATTTTTCTTCTGGTGCTATTGAAGTAGCCGTTTGAAGTACATTGTTGGCGATTTCTTCATATTGAACTGATATTTCCACCTCCTCTGGATCTTGTAACGCAGCAAACCGGTTTGACAAAGCAATCTCAAAATCGCTTCCTCTGTCCAGCAGTTTTCCAGAATCCACCTTGCCCTTCTTTGATCTCACCATTTTTTCGCGCTCTTTTCGACAGTCAATCCGAACCCTTGCTCGTACCATTCGGTGGTCACTTCCAACATTAAAATTGTTAAGGGCAGTACAATTGGTAAATATTGTTTTATCGTTGGTCATGATGTAGTCAATTTCGCTTGTGAGCCCAGATGGACTTTTCCATGTCCATTTTCTGCTGATATTTTTCTTATAGAATGAATTCATAATATATAGTTCTTGTCCTTCAGCAAAATCAACTAATCTGTCACCTCTATTGTCTCGCTCACCAGTTCCATATGGGCCAGTTGCATTTTCGTTTGTTCTTGTTGTTCCAATTCTGGCATTAAAATCACCCATCAGGATTTTGTACCTACATTTCTCCTTGTATAAAAGCTGGGCCACATCATCATAAAATTCCTCAATTTCCTCATCTTTATGGCTTATAGTTGGTGCATAAGCTTGGACGATTTGAAGCCTAAACTTTTTATTCAGCTGAATGACGCATTGGGCTAATCGGTCGGATGTACTTTCAAATTGTACCACACTGTCCTTCAGCTTTCGATTGATGAGGAATCCAATTCCGCCACATCGACCATTTTCCGTACCTCGAGTGTAGAGTACGTGTCCAGTTGGTTCCAGTTTGATTAACTCTTCACCCTTTCTTCGTGTTTCACAGAGCCCAATAATATCACAATGTATGTTGTCAAGTTCGATTAACAGTTCTTGCAATCGGGCCTCTGTTTTCATAGTCCGTATATTTAACGTTGCAATGTCAAAAGTCCAATGGCAGCCTGATCTAACCCGGTGATTCTTAGCACCCTCTGCCTTGGGACAGGTCTTCCCGCTGCCGTAGGTAGTTGCTCCTTGGCCTCCGGGGAATGAGGGCCGTGTTTGAGGTTGTACTGTCATATTTCAACATATTGAAATACCATGTTGAAGGTATGGACCGTAATCTGCCACGCTGGTCCAATGCGGGTTGGCAGATTTTGGATCATGTTAGTCTGAGGCCTCCGCCTTGACCTGTCCGCCAGGGGTGACCTTCCCAGAAGCATAGACTCCAGACGGCATAGCTCAAAGCTTCATTGCCCTACTCAAACCCCTTTACCACGTCAAGGTCTGATCCACAAAGGGGATATATATATATATATATATATATATATATATATATATATATATATATATATATATATATATATATATATATATATATATATATATATATATGGTATGTTTATATGTATCCATGTATACGCGTATACGTATGCGTATCTGCTGTAAATGCAGATCCAGGAGTTAACTAGAATAATTACTACACCGATTGTGAAATATTCTAGTTAAATACGAGCAACCGAAGGTTTACAAATAAAAAATCCGAAAACCGAAGGAACTTGGTGGGGTTTTAGCCGGTAAAAATACGGCACTGCCTAAAGAGTGCACGTTGTCTAACTCTGAGGGTTGTCTTTGCCAAAAAAAAATTAAATTTATATCTTTGGTTTCTTCGAAAAATAATTAAAAATATTTTATAAGTACCATAATTTTTTTAAAAGCGCAAAGAAACATTCAGTTATAAAATGTAAAAGCAGGATCAATTCGAACTTGAGCCGAGAATTGAGTATGCTTATAGACGTGCGTCAGTATATATATATATATATATATATATATATATATATATATATATATATATATATATATATATATATATATATATATATATATATATATATATATATATATATATATATGCAGGATGTTAGGTAAACATACGGCAAAAATGCAAGGGGTTATTCCTTGTCCTATTCTAAGAATATTTTGTCCTATGATGATTTTTGAAAAACCCCTTTGTTTCTAAGATACAGGATGAACAAAATTTGCGACAACCATATTCGATATCTGTTGAAATCATTAATGTAAATAAAAGTAGGGTGTACGTCAATCAGTTTATCAAGTACAATTTTTTTTTTTTTCGATCTCGATCACTTGGAACGGCTGTTTTATCTAGTAAGTGGATTTCATCGGTCACATTTGTTTACATAGATTGAGTGACGTTTGGCTGTTTGACGTGTCTTAAATAGTGAATGAAGTCTTCTATCATAATATATACAAACGCCGAGATGACTGACATGCACTTCATGTATGGACTTGGATGCTGATGGCAATGCATTCATTACAAGCTAGGCGATTGTACAGTGAACGATTTCCAGCCCGTAATGTCCCTAACCGAAAAATCTTCGAAAATATGCATCGACGTCTTCGTGAAACAGGTACATTGAAACGAACTGAAGGGTCAGGAAGATCACTGACTGTAAGAACGGTACAATTGGAACAGAATGTGCTGGACATGATAGCGGAAGAGCCTGGTAGTTCTACGCGAAAAATGGCAAATACTTTGAATGTGAGTCACTGGACAGTTTGGAAAATTCTTAAGGACAATTTGTTGTATCCATACCACATTCAACGCGTTCAGGCACTACTACCTGTTGATTTTCCTCCACGTATTGCATTATGTCAATGGATATTGCAAACTTTACTTCGCATCCCTTTGTTCCTGACACAAATTATTTTCACCGATGAAGCCAGTTTCGCAAGAAACGCAATAAGGAATTTTCATAATAACCATGTGTGGGCAGATGAAAATCCGCATGAGGTATGCAAAGATAGTTTTCAACATCACTTCTCGTTGAATGTTTGGGTTGGAATTGTAGGTGACTATCTAATTGGACCGGTATTTCTATCACAAAGATTTACTGGCGAGGTGTATCGCAACTTTTTGGAAGCAACGATGCCTGAGTTTCTGGAAGATGTACCATTGGCAACAAAGCATGAAATGTGGTTTATGCACGATGGTGCACCACCACATTTCAGTTTAGTTGCTCGTGATTTTTTAACAGCAACATAGGGATATCACTGGATTGGTCGAAATAGGCCACACGCATGGCCTGCTCGATCCCCGGACTTAAACCCTCTGGATTATTTCTTCGGGGGATATCTGAAATAATTAGTTTACACTACTCCATTGAAGAATTTGGGTGATTTGCGAAATCGGATAATTACTGGGTGTAACTCGAATTAGAAACGACCCTGGTGTGTTTGAAAAAGTTCGGCAATCAATGACGAGAAGATTGAATGCTTGTATCAAGGCTGGAGGAAGTCATTTCGAATATTTATTGTAGATTGAGCAAATTTACATGTACTTTTTGATATAAAATGTTGTTAATGTCGTAAATTTTGTTCACCCTGTATCTACGAAACAAAGGGATTTTTCAAAAATCATCATACGACAAATTTTTCTTAGAATAAGTCAAGGAATAACCCCTTTAATTTTTGCCGCATGTTTACCTAACACCCTGTATATATGGTTTGTCATACCTATGTGTAACCAGTAATACATAGCTATGTGAATCTGGTCCGTTCGTTGACCAGTAATACACTGCGATGTATATCGGGGCTCTTTAACTTCGGGTAAACAATTACTATATTCTAAATTAGTTTTTTAAGATGTAAAAAATATTATATCCAAGATGTAAACCGATTTTATAAAATTGCACGTAAAAAAATCAGCTTAAAATCTATTCAGAACTAATGGAAAGATTTCGATAACTTTTGATTTTAAGAAGTGCAAAAAAAAGTACGAAATATAGTCAAAGGGCCATTTCAAAAATTCACCGTAAAAGCTATCGAGAGTAACCTTTGTATTTCTGGAAGAGAGTCATTCGGTCAATAAATACAATAGCAGGTGTAATTTAGATTAGGTACAGCCAGTTGGCCACACTTATATGTGACCAGTAATACACAGCTGTGTATTTCTGACCCTTTCGGTTATAGATAAAGAATTACTATATATTAAAAGTAGAGTCACTAACACTTTCCTAATGGTATAAATACTATTGTGTTTATACTAATTTTAATCGGCAATATATTAGAAATAATTATAATAATATAAGCGAATTCTATCCTATCTCTTTGTTTAGAGTAATTTTAGTTACCAAGGGCATCTATCACAAAAAATGTGACCCATCAATTTAAAAATGAAAAGAGTAGCTTCAGTATACTAAGTAGTATAAGTATATCTAGTTACAACTGCTTCTTCTCAAAAATTTACCATCTCTAACAAAAATAAGCAATTAAAGTGGAATAAACAATATGATAAAGCTGTTCTTGTTTATTTGAGATGAACAAGAAGAGTTCTGGTGTTTTCTGAAGCGTTATATTAAATTGTGTTTCTGTATTAATCATATGACTTTAAATACGTAAGCACTTGCGAAAAAATTATCACAAGACCCACTAGGCGGTTGAATGATCTTTCAGAAACAGTAATACGTCAAAATATTATATTCACTGTTTAATCTTCTATATAAAAATAAACTAAAAGATACCAAAACCGGCGACTGGACCTACAACTTGACGTGGGTTTCGAACTACGGTTATCACCTACCGATAAACCCGGTTACCACCTCTCGCGGGCTTTGGGCTTAACAATAAATCTCTCGAGAGGCCTACCGACTAGCGAATGACCAACGTAGAATATCTCTCATAAGGTACCTACCATCCAGCCTCTAACTGGCGTGATTGGGGAGGCAATTCGTTCTCAGATTTTAATCTTGCTGTTGATATGCAGTAGGGTAGAGCGGGGCTAGTTGAGCAACTTTTCGTTTGATCTCCCATAACTTTCAAAATATGCATCGGATTTAATTAATTCTTACTCTGTTAGGTTCCTAATTTACTCTTCTCCAAAACATCTAGCGGTGTAAAAACGATTGGAGTAGAAGTTTAAAAGTTATTTTTGGAAATGCGAGCATGCTCCAAGATGCTCAACATGCCCCACTAGTGGCTCTAGTTGAATATGGGTATGGGGCTAGTTGAACAATGGCTAAATTGGACTTGAAGGCTGTATAGAATGGTCTGAATGTAAAATAATTGTAATCGACAAGCACATATTTATTTATTATGATTGTTACATAGTCATATTGTTATTATATCTCTGGAAAATTTAAATTAAAATCAAACAAAATTAAATCTTTCCAATCTTTGGATTATTATTACATTTTTTATATTTAAAATTATATATTTAAGAATAATTATAACGCATATAAATATTATATTTTATATTAATTACATATTGTTAGATTATAAATAATCCCAAATTATTAATCATCTTTGTTTCTATCACAATTAATACAGACATATTTCTTTAAAGTCATCCTGTTAATATTAAATTGTTTGGCTGCAGTATTTACACTCATTTTTTTCCTCCTCTCCAGCTTTTTCTGCATCACTCAATCGTTGACTAGTAGCTAAACCTTTTGAGGTCGTTCTTTTATATGTACGCATCCTAAAATGTAATAATCATTAATGCAATTATCAATATAGGTAATTTTAATTAGTAAACTTTATGTAGAATCATCACATGCACAAATTAATTGATGGTTATTAATTTATTAAAGAAAAATTTGATTTTCTTCAATGAACATCTAATTGAACAAGCATTGAACGCGCGTTGCTCAACTCCCCAAATTATAATAAAGTCATAAGAGTTAAAAATAAATAACCATCTGTAATCGAAAGTACAATAATTAAGTAATCTTTAAATATTTGCGTGGCCCTTATTAAATGTTTTTATTCGAGTATAATAAAAAAATTATGATGACGTGTAATTATTTTTCTTTACGCTGAGAAAAAGACAAACGTTCTCTTATTTTATCGGAGCACCGGGCAGCAATTAAAGACACGCTATGTATCCATATATATATATATATATATATATATATATATATATATATATATATATATATATATATATATATATATATATATATATATATATATATATATATATATATATATATATATATATATATATATATATATATATATATATATATATATATATATATGTACTGGTCGGCGTCTGTTCACCCAGAGGGTGCGGCTTTACACCACGCTCCAGGAACTAACAATCCCTGGTTCTAAACTCCTAGTGGAAACACTGACCTATAAGCTTATAAGCAATCATGACTCGTGCAAGTAATAACAATAATAACAATAATAATAACAATAATACCCCAGGTGGTAACCAATCCGGGTGCTCGGATTCTGGGGAACCTGGACTTTCACGATTTCAAAAAAAGTCGGAGCTTTCCGTCAAATTTCCCCATAAAACTCCTACATATATTGGCACTTTCAACATCAACACGCTAATCCAACCAGGAAAACTTCACAACCTAACCTCAGAACTTAAGAGACATAAGATACTTGTGCTTGTCCTACAAGAAACACGCATCACAGATGAGGACACGGTAGACTACGGCAACTATCGCATATTCAAAAGCAGGACAGACAAACGAGTCGCCAGCGGTGCTCCGCTTCTGGGCATGGCCTTTGTGATACTCAAAGGGATAGTTAACTCTATTAAGGAAGTTACCCCCATAAACAATAGACTGATGACAATGCGCATACAGTGCGCCAATAAAAAATACACCATGATCAACGTACATGCCCCCATAAACGGACACAACAAGAAAGAGCCCAAGTCTATAGAGAAATTCTGGGCAACACTAGAAAAAATAATGGCAATCCCAAAGGATGACGTCAACATAGAGATCGCCTATACAACAGATTGGTGAATTCCAAATAGACCACGTTGCGATCTCATACCCACAACAAAGAGAGATCCATGATGTTGAAGTCTGCAGGGGCGCAAACATCGACTCAGACCACTACCTAACACGAATCAAAGTAAAATTCACCCCAAGGAGAATTCATCAGAAGAAGGCACATATATATATATATATATATATATATATATATATATATATATATATATATATATATATATATATATATATATATATATATATGGATCGCGGCCGTATCTTGAAAACTATTTATCCCACAGCTTTGGGGAAAAAAAATTGTACTAAAAATGATCATGATATTCATGATAAATTCACCAAAAATATTTTTAAGCTTCTAAAACGACCGCAAGAGAGCGTGACGAGCTAAATATACATATATATATATATATATATATATATATATATATATATATATATATATATATATATATATATATATATATATATATATATGTATGTATGTATGTATGTATCCCCCTCTCATAACCTCTTCTTTTCGCCATTTACACTTTTGTTGTAGGTTGCATAATTTTCGAGATATTTCGATTGCACAACTTGCCCCTATGATCAACTAGCCCCGCTCTACCCTACGCAAGGAAGTAGGGCCTCTCCTTAGAGGATCACCCATTCGAGTACTAACCAACAAGTGACGTTGCATTTCGACTTCCGAGTCGCCGGATTACAGTAGATGTTAAGCTCAACAGCTTCAAAAATATGCAACTTTCGCGAAATGTATATCAACAAATCATTCCGCAGCAGCGATCAGAATAAGTGACAATCGAATCGTTTGGAGGGGAGGTGGAGCAACATCTGATGCATTTTCAATACGAGTTTGGGATCCCTAGAATCACTTGGAAGTGCGCGAAAATGGCTCTGAAAAACCTTTCGCATGATCACACGGAGAACAGGAGAAAAACATCTCTTGACTTTTTGCATCCTGGCGTGCATCAAAAGTCCAAATCGCATAACATTTAAACCTCATGTTAAGATTGGGGCCGGATACGACCCCAACGTAACTAATTTGCTTACTTCTCTCCCCCACCCTTTCCAATAGCCGCGAGAGGACAGGGACCCTACCAGGCCGTACCCAGGAGACCGTTAGAGGAGTTGCATCTTCCCGGTAAGTAGCCTTAAACTACGGTAGTTTATTTTTAACCAGCCTTACCCGAGTTGAGATCGTATCCGACCCCTCCTTACCGGTTACGTTACAATTTTGCTAGCGTTTATAGGATGTTTCACACTCCTGAAGAGGTGTTGGCTGAATTGAGATGATGAAGAAATGATGTGGAGAGAACAGAAGTTGAATCGGAAAGTGACGATAACGTATTATCGAATAGTGTCGATGAAGACTATTTTATTTGCATTGCAAATGATGATGATGATAATTACGACCTGGGCAAAGCCTTGATGATATATTCTCTGCAACATACGGGCCTCCTATATTTCGTTGCACTATGTCGAGGAAAAGATTTGCCTTTTTTCTCGAAAACCTGCTATTCGATGATAAAAGAACAAGAGAGGCAAAAGTCCTACGAAAAATTTGCCGCATTTAAAGGTGTGGGGGATATTTTTGGAAAGAATTGCTTAAAAAACTATAGTCCTGCAGAATAAGTTACAGTATACCAAACTTTACTCAGTTTTTGGAGTCACTGCTCCATTATGTCGTCCATTTAAAAACAATAAATACGGCTCCTCCTCCTGGGTCTTCAAAATTCTTCAAAAACCGATGCATTTCAGCGGATCTATAAATGAAAACTCCAATAAACCGGAAATCATCGAGTTTTATAATTTAACCAAAGGGGGATTGACGTTCTGGACATGCTTTGCCATCACAATATGACAAAGAGAAAATGTCGAAGATGGCCGATGAGATATTTTTATGGGGTCCTAGATATCGCGGCAGTGAATAGTTTTGTTATTTACAAATAGCACTCAAAACTGGATAACTTCTTTAATAACGCGAAAATCCTCATTTCTAAAAAAGCTTTTCCTCGCATTGACGAAAACTGAAAGGGAGAAACGAGTGCAAAACCGTCGTCTTTCGTATGTTAATATGCCAGCTTTTGAGCAAGGAATTACAAGAAGTGGTGGTCCCTAAAAAGAAGATGTGACTTTTGTGATAGATCACAGGATAGAAAGGGAAGCGAGTTTTTTGTGAACTGCAACCGTTGCCTTCTATGTGATTATTATGACTAGTCTTTTATTATAAGATTTATTTACTTTTTGAATCTTTCATTTCGTTTACTAATTATATTTTCCTTTTTTTTACCTTTAGAAAATTTTGAATGTAGATTGAAGTTGAAAAAAATGTTAATTTGTATCTCTAAAAAGATTATTATTCTCTTTGATTTTGTTCCTTCTTTAGTTTTGTCTTTACTTTGGCAAGTGTTTTGTACGATGTGGTAAAAAAATAATAGCAACTAAAAAATTATTTTGTAAAATGAAAACTACTAACATATTGTAAGAATATTGTTCCATTATTTTGTATTTTCTTAAACATTTTTAACTTTTTTTAGGTATAAATCTGTAAAAACCTGTAGCTCCTAAGAAATGTGATTTCTCTGATATATGTATTTAGAAAACGTATAGAGAGACATAGCGCGTTTCAAGAAATATAGTTGACCGATTGGCTGCAATAAACTATTAACAACCTCTATCGTAACGAAATCAAGCAAAGTTGCAAGAAACGTAAACAGGGCCGGCCTAATAAAATACCCGGTAAAGGTAAAAGGTAAAGAGATAAAATTAATTTTAAACGTGCTAAAAATGTGACATTCTTGGCAAGATAATGATCATTGTGCCTCCGGTAGTGCTAATTTTAAAAGAAAACATTTATGGCCCGATGCTAAGCAAATTGTTAAAAAAGTGTATGTTTCTTACAAATGTATGATATGTATGAAGAGCAAACTGTGCCTACATTGTAACAGCGACTAAGGAAAGATGAAACCAACATTCTTTGCAGCAGAACTAGCCTCCCGATAATATTATCTCAATTGGGTTTTGCATATCGAACCATTAATAAAAGACAAATATTTATGGAATCACGATTGCGACGATGGCGGTTTGACTATTTAAACCCTATAAAAAATACAGATTAAAAAATCATCCCATTATCTACCTTGATGAAAAATTGTTCGATGTATATGAGACGCCAGCAAAAGTATGGATAGATACATCAAGAAAATGCCAAACCACTGCCCCAGCCAACAAGGGAAAAAGAATTACAATTTTACATATTGGTTCCGAGGATGGATGGGTTCCAATTTTTTTTTTCTTTATTTGGGTTTTTCACCATGATCTAAAACTCAAAAAAATATCAAAAATATCTGTTCTTATGTAAATAAGGAATCACTGGGTAAAAACGAAAAAAAAACCAAACGGAGACAAATTTCTCAATGATTCTTTTTTGTAATTAATTTGCCTAACGAACAAAACTTTAAAAATATAAAAATGTTCTAAAAAAATATACAAACTTTTAGCGTTAACGTTTCGGGAAGTATTCTCCTCCCATTTTCAAAACGAATCTAAAAATAAATTATATTAATTTCTATAAATTATGAAAAGGTAGGAAGTAAATATATTTTTTGTATGTCAATGATACTTACATTGACAATTAGTTCTTTTAATACCGTTTTGGAATTATTCCAATTGATTGTATGACCTGATTTCCATGCATGTTGTCAAATTCTAGATTTATTAAAATCGTCCTTTCTAAGAAGGTTTTTTTGCTCTTTTATTCTAACATATAACAGTCTAGATGTCTCACCTATATAAAAAACTAATTGTCATTGTAAGTATCATTGACATACACAAAAAATATATTTACTTCCTATCTTTTTATAATTTATAGAAATTAATATAATTTATTTTTAGATTCGTTTTGAAAACGGGAGGAGAATACTTCCCGAAACGTTAAAAGTTCGTATATTTTTTTAGAACATGTTTAAAATTTTAAAATTTTGTTCGTTAAGAAAAATTAATCACAAAAAAAGATTCACTGAGAAATTTGTATCCGTTTGTTTTTTTTTATTTTTACCCAGTGATTCTTTATTTACATAAGAACAGATATTTTTGAAATTTTTTTGAGTTTAGGATCGTGGCCAAAAATCCAAATAATGAAAAAAAAGATAGATCATTCAGATATTACTTGGGTTCCAAATTGTTTACGGTTGTCCTCCAAAAATATTAAACATTCATCTTTGGACTGAAATGACGACACCACAGCAGGAGGTTTTGAAGATTGGTTTATAAATAGCCTTTTGCCCAAAAAAGTTGCGACAAAAACCGCTGCGACTATCCGACAAAATGGTCATAAAAATCCATGGATGCAGCGTTTGTTAACATAAAGAATGTTTAGAATGTTTGTTAACATAAAGAATGTTGGCAAAATTAAATGCCAGAGACGAAATAGCAGTTCAAAACAGTGAACGGGAGGAGACGAAAGTGTGTCAAAGGAAGGAAAAATGGTTCAATCTATAGAAAAAGTCATATCTAAGGTTTTCTGGAATTCTCGTGGTGTGGTGCTACTATATTAACTCATAATAGGTAGGACCGTCACCAGCTTCACTACTGGATGTGCTGAAGTATATATTCAGACTAAACATATCCATCTGGCTAAAAAGAAAATGGTATCACACCACAGTAAGGCGTCTTTCGTCGTTGAAAATCTTTTTTATTTCATTGGAAATCGTTAAAAAAAAAATTAAAGATTCGATGTTTCTTACTGAATTTTATTATTGTTTACTCTTCTTAATACCGTGGGAATGACGATGCATCTTATTTTATCACATATTTTTCAATCAAATTAAATGTAAATAGATTAATTGTTGTAATATTCTCAATTATAAGAAACATATATTTTGTTTGTGTAATAATTTGGTCTGAATAGGGTAAAAATGCTTTAGAATGATATGAAAACAGTTTATAAACAAAAACAACAATGTAAACAACATAAATATTTGTTGTTTATTATTAATTTTATTTGGCAAGCCTCATGATTTTTTTCTTTACACGTTGTTGTGCAGAATCCATGTTTCATCACCAGTTACCATCTGCTTCAGAAATGCAGCTTCAGATTTTTTTTAGCAAAAGATCACACGAATGGATTTCGCTCACTAGATTCATGATGAACCCACACAGTACCCATTTTTTTGTCAGTTGGGCGAAAACGGTCGATTTGTAATTGTTTAACTTACCTGTCAGTGACGGGTCGTGAAGGAGAGCATTGGGGAGCCGCCTCTCCTACATTTGCCACAGTAAATAATTTTTCAGAGCAAAACAGCATATTTTATTTCCGTTCACCTCATGTATAGGTTTTCAATATCACGAAAAATAAAAAGGAGGAAGCACTGCCACTTTAAAAACCCACGAGCCACTACTGTTACCTACTCTCTCACGACAGTGGTGCGTAAATCTTCGGCTATTATTGCCTTTAGTTCCTCGACATCAGCGCTTGCAGGACGGCCAGAGTGATGTCAGTCTTTCAAATGAATCCCTGCATCGACCACACACACCATTTCTGCACTGTGGTCTTCCCAACAGAACCCTCTCCGTTAACGACACAAATATTTTTTTTGTTAGCATAGCATCATTCGGATAACGAATTTCTACGATATCAGTAGCCTCTTTCTCCCTCCCTAGTTTCCAATTCTTTCTGTTGTTTTACACATCTTCCAATCATTCCTCTAGCTCCGCCTCAGTATTCGTCGTTTTCCTCTTTCCGATGATATTCATTCCAGTAATTTCGTAGACCATCTTGTTTCTTCCATGCTTTTATGTGCCCAGCTCATCTTACAGTAAAAAGTGAAAATATTAACTATTTTCAACAGTGCTGGCAACATGCGCCATCTGACAACAGGCAATCTGACATATACATCATAAAGTTACAGGGCGCTATTTGTTTTGTTTAGTGACTGAAAATTTCATCTCAATCAAAAAATGGAATTAATTCTTTGTGAATTTTTTGGTGGGATGATTTACTACATGGTAGGACATAGATTATCGCAACAACAGTGCATCGATACCATGTGCATCGATCCCATAGTATCCCATGTCCTCGCTCCACATCTTAGTACAATGGTTGCTATTTATGTATCCGCAATAATAAATAAACCGGAAAAATAATGTAATAAATTACAGACCTAGGCGATAATCTCCAGAAAATTCATTTCAGACAAAGCCAAACTACTGGTATGCATTCCTTTGATCTAACGGGTGATTGTTTAGTGTGTCCGAACTTCCGAACAACCGAGCGAAATATTTTCTCGATAGTAAAGCAAAAACTAGACAAAAAACTGTGCGTTCCGAAGAAAATATCAGGAAGGTTTGCAGGAAGTTGGGCATTGTTATTCAACCACGTGGAAAATTTTGCGTAATGATTTTGGTTTGGTGCCTTAAAAGATCCAACTTGACCAAGAACTTAAGCCACAAAACGTTCAGTGCGTTATTTGCGTTCGGTATTTTTGGATAGCTGGAAAGGGTCAATGATTATTTAATTCCGAATTCGAACGATATTGATCTGGAGGAGATCGGTTCCAACAGGACGGCTGCACATGCCATGCAGCCAAAGCAATAATCGATTTATTGAGGGAACAATTCTGTGAGAAAATGATTTCGAAGAACGGACCAGTTAATCGGCCACCAAGATCATGTGATTTGAAGCCGTTAGATTATTTTCTTTGGAGTTATGTTAAATCTTTAGCCTATGCCGATAAACGAGCAATTATTGACGCACTAGAAGCCAACATAACTCAGACAATTACAGATATAAGACCCCAATTGCTTAGAAAAAATGGTCGGAAATTGGATTGACAGAATACGCTTTGTCAGAAGTAGCCTCGGCTGACATTTATCCGAAATTGTTTTCAATTTCACATAATTTCATTTTTCACATAATAGTCCAGGCACTTTAGGGATTTCAATTCGGAATGAGAGATAATAAGCTGTAAACTTGTATAAACATTTTTTTATACGCTCAACCGTTTTTGAAATAGAGCGCGCAGCGTTCAGCCACACATAGCAAAATGCAAGGTCAACCATGAGTCCCGGTAAATAATACGTCTTATAAAGGTAATTAATCACTAAACAATCGATAATTATGAATAATTTGCATCGTTTATTAATTAATATATTGTATTTAATAATATTTCTCATTTATCAATTGTAATCGTTTAATAATATTTTTTAAACGTAAATTTTAATTTTTTACAATGATAAATTTTATGCTCTACAATTTTCATAATAAATGAAAATATCATAGAAACCATAGGAAGCGAGATATTTGCGAACAAATGTTTTTTTTTTAATTTGACCTTGAATATCTTAAGACGCGGGCACGAGATTTTATGAGACTTTTGAGACAACTTTTAGAATGCTAAAATAAAAATGTATACAAGTTTACAGCTTATTATCTCTCATTCTGAGGTTGACCCTCTTTTTTGGCTTAAGTGACTATACTAATAAAATAAATAGTTTCAAGCCATTTAATTTGGTTGTTGTATTATTTAAATTTAAGTACCAACGCAAAAGTGCCTTGTTTGGGGTTTTTCGTTAAGGCAAAATCAATAACATTGCTAGTATTATTCCTGAAGTTCTCACATTTAGACTTCAAATCGTCTTTTATTAGATTTCACAGGTCGACATGATTTTTGTAACATTGATGAGAATGTTCTTTTTGCGTTTCATTTATGTAACCCCATTTTCAAGTACCTGCTTCTCCTATTTATCATGGATCATTGAAATTAGCTGTTCCTGGCCTTGGAGTACAAAGGTAAGAAGTTTGCTGTTGCTATTGCTGCTTTTCGTGTGTGTGAGACAGTAGGGCAACAAAAGAACATTATAGTAAGTTTTTTGCAAATATCTCGCTTCCTATGATTTCTATGATATTTGTATTTATTACAAAAATTGTAGAGCATCAAATTTTCTACAAATTTTGTTTTAAATATTTTTTTATACGCTCAACCGTTTTTGAGATAGAGTGCGCAGCGTTCAACCATACATAGCATAATGTAAGGCCAACCGTGAGTCCCGGTAAATAATACGTCGTATAAAGGTAATTAATCACTAAAAAATCGATAATTATGAATAATTTGCATTGTTTATTAATTAATATATTGTATTTAATAATAGTTTTCATTTATCAAATATAATCGTTTAATAATACATTTTAAATGTAAATTGTAATTCTCTACAATGGTAAATTTTATGCTCTACAATTTTCATAATAAATGAAAATATCATAGAAACCATAGGAAGCGAGATATTTGCGAACAAATGTTTTTTTTTTTGAAATTTGACCTTGAATATCTTAAGACGCGGGAACGAGATTTTATGAGACTTTTGAGACAACTTTTAGAGTGCGAAAATAAAAATTTATACAAGTTTACAGCTTACTATATCTCATTCCGAGCTTGACTCTCTTTTTTAACTTAAGTGACTGTACTAATAAAATAAATAGTTTTAATGCATCTAATTTTGTTGTTGTTTTATTTAAATTTAAGGTTCGGACGAACTTCAAAAAAGCACCTTATCAAGAAAAACTCACTGGAGAAGATCTTGTGTAAAACCAACGCAAAAGTGCCTTGTTTGGGTTTTTTCGTTAAAGCAAAATCAGTAACATTGCTATTATTATTCCTGAAGTTCTCACATTTAAACTTCAAATCGTCTTTTATGAGATTTCACAGGTCGACATGATTTTTGTAACATTGATGAGAATGTTCTTTTTGCGTTTCATTTATGTAACCCCATTTTCAAGTACCTGCTTCTCCTATTTATCATGGATTATTGAAATTAGCTGTTCCTGGCCTTGGAGTACAAAGGTAAGAAGTTTGCTGTTGCTATTGCTGCTTTTCGTGTGTGTGAGACAGTAGGGCAACAAAAAAACATTATAGTAAGTTTTTTGCAAATATCTCGCTTCCTATGATTTCTATGATATTTGTATTTATTACAAAAATTGTAGAGCATCAAATTTTCTAAAAATTTTGTTTCAAATATTTTTTTATACGCTCAACCGTTTTTGAGATAGAGTGCGCAGCGTTCAGCCATACATAGCATAATGTAAGGCCAACCGTGAGTCCCGGTAAATAATACGTCGTATAAAGGTAATTAATCACTAAAAAATCGATAATTATGAATAATTTGCATTGTTTATTAATTAATATATTGTATTTAATAATATTTTTCATTTATCAAATATAATCGTTTAATAATACATTTTAAACGTAAATTGTAATTCTCTACAATGTAAATTTTATGCTCTACAATTTTCATAATAAATGAAAATATCATAGAAACCATAGGAAGCGAGATATTTGCGAACAAATGTTTTTTTTTTAAATTTGACCTTGAATATCTTAAGACGCGGGAACGAGATTTTATGAGACTTTTGAGACAACTTTTAGAGTGCGAAAATAAAAATTTATACAAGTTTACAGCTTACTATATCTCATTCCCAGCTTGACTCTCTTTTTTAACTTAAGTGACTGTACTAATAAAATAAATAGTTTTAATGCATCTAATTTTGTTGTTGTTTTATTTAAATTTAAGGTTCGGACGAACTTCAAAAAAGCACCTTATCAAGAAAAACTCACTGGAGAAGATCTTGTGTAAAACCAACGCAAAAGTGCCTTGTTTGGGTTTTTTCGTTAAAGCAAAATCAGTAACCTTGCTATTATTATTCCTGAAGTTCTCACATTTAAACTTCAAATCGTCTTTTATGAGATTTCACAGGTCGACATGATTTTTGTAACATTGATGAGAATGTTCTTTTTGCGTTTCATTTATGTAACCCCATTTTCAAGTACCTGCTTCTCCTATTTATCATGGATTATTGAAATTAGCTGTTCCTGGCCTTGGAGTACAAAGGTAAGAAGTTTGCTGTTGCTATTGCTGCTTTTCGTGTGTGTGAGACAGTAGGGCAGCAACAAAAGAACATTATAGTAAGTTTTTTGCAAATATCTCGCTTCCTATGATTTCTATGATATTTGTATTTATTACAAAAATTGTAGAGCATCAAATTTTCTAAAAATTTTGTTTCAAATATTTTTTTATACGCTCAACCGTTTTTGAGATAGAGTGCGCAGCGTTCAGCCATACATAGCATAATGTAAGGCCAACCGTGAGTCCCGGTAAATAATACGTCGTATAAAGGTAATTAATCACTAAAAAATCGATAATTATGAATAATTTGCATTGTTTATTAATTAATATATTGTATTTAATAATATTTTTCATTTATCAAATATAATCGTTTAATAATACATTTTAAACGTAAATTGTAATTCTCTACAATGGTAAATTTTATGCTATAGTACTATTTTCAACAGTGGCAACAAAAGAACATTACAGTGGCCTCATAAAAGTTCTTTTGAACCTGGTACTTCAAACATAAAATATGCCCCCCTTGTTAACTCAAAAAAGATGCTTCTTCCGCCTCTCCATATTAAGCTTGGACTAATGAAAAACTTTATCAAAGCCATGGGCACAAAAGATAATGGTTTCAAGTGCCTGAAAGAAACATTTCCTTAATTAAGTGATGCAAAACTAAAAGGCATATTTATTAAACCTCAATAAATGAACTCTTGAAAGCCTATGAAATACTGATAGCCTATGAAATGAGTGTTGCATATTCTTAAAAATGCATTTTTACACTCCCAGTTGGATTTTTTTCCGGAAAATTTGAGCGAAGTAAGCGACGAACAAGGAGAGAGGTTTCACCAGGACATCAGGACAATGGAAGTAAAATACCAGGGACGCTGGAACATGTTGCTGGTTTTTAAAAAGAGATGATGCTACAAAAACACAAGAGAAAAAAGTGAAAGTTTTTGTCGCTGGATGATATCACCAACTCACTGTAACAAAAAACTGTACGTTAGAGTAATTAGCTTATCATTATCGGATTTAAGACTACAAAATACTTCATATACACCTATTTTACAGTGAAAAGATTTCTGATATGTGATTTATGATATGTCAGCTCAAAAAAGTTTAAATATGTGTTTTTAAGCGTTCGGTATTACTATCGAACTAAGGGGCTTTCCTTTCAGTCTGTTCCCTACTGATATTTGATAAAGAATCTATTTGGTAGGTTGTCGTTTCTCCATTCTTTTGATATACTTAATTTATCTCAAGTAAAACATATCGCTACCTCACATGTCCTTGTATTCTAAAAATAAACTTCCGCAGAATCTTTCACAGTTTTAAGCCAAAGTCCAAATAGCGAAGCATACATAAACTGGCCTTAAGAACATTTACAAAGAACAATTACATACGTTAAAATGGAGATAATGTAATTCCCCACTGTGACAAACTGGTACTAAAAATAAATTGATTTTACACAACTCTTGTTTATCAAAATACCAAGAATGATATTTACATATTGTGCAATACACTTTTAAGATAAAGTTTTCATGTTTTGTTGCCCCTTGGTGATAACCTATTTCGCAAGACCAAAACAAAATTTCATCGCTTTCGAACTGGATATGTCCAGAAATGCGATGTTTTGCTAAACCTCCGGGCGTAAAAGAAAAAAAATCAAAACAAACATATTTGGCTCGATCTATTGAGTTGATGGAAACATTCGTCCCGGTTTGAAGCAGATAATACTTCATACGTGTAAAGTCTTGCATGTTATTTGACAGAAGAAATTTTAGCAAGTACCGTAAACTGGGACATTACTACATTAGAAGATTTTTAATGCTTTTCAAACTTTTTGAAACAATCTATATAAATATAAATGAATATTGCGAAGCGCAAAACTCAAAAACGGCTCGACCAATTCGGCTAATTTTTTTTTCGTATGTTCCTTAAGGCACACGGAAAGTTTTAATTAAAAAAAATGCGTGGACAATAGTAAAAACAACACTTTTCTTTTCTCATAAAAACTAGCTGTCAAACAGTTGACGTAAATTGTCAACGTCAATCTAAACAAAACAAATATGCCATTCCGTCAAATCTATAAAATACATTTGCAAATATGTAACAAAAGGAAGTGATATGGCTGTGATTGGAGTTAGTGCTGAGAATTCCATTGATGAAGTTAACCAATACCAAATAGGCCGTTATGTTAGCAGTAATGAAGCAATTTGGCGCATTTTTTTTTCCCATTCATGAAAGATACCCCACTGTAGTTCACTTAGCCGCCCACTTAGAAAATGGCCAAAGAGTATATTTTACTGCACAGAATGTACTACAACGAGTTATTTAACCACCATCTACAACCCTGGCCAGTTTTTTTGATATGTGTCAAAATGATGATTTTGCCCGAACACTGCTATACTCAGAAATGCCACAATATTATACTTGGAATCAATCCTCAAAAAAATTTCAACGACGGAAACAAAGAAATCCAGTTCCAGCCTACCGCAATGTATATTCCACTGATGCCATTGGTCTAATTTATTCAGTCCATCCAAGCAATAAAGAGTGTTTCTATTTGCGATTACTGTTAGTCAATGTTCGGGGCCCAACACCATTCCACCATTTACGAACTGTAAATGGTGAATTATGTGGCTCTTACAAAGAAGCCTGTCAGCGTTGGCAACTGTTAGAAAATGATTCCCATTGGAATCAAACCTTAAGTGTTGCTTTAATTTCTTCCAAACCTCAGCAAATACGAACATTGTTTTCTATAATTATATCGACATGCTTCCCGTCAAAACCAATTGATTTATGGATCAAATACAAAGATGATATGATATGATGATATGAACAGGGAATGTACATTTACAATACACAGAAGGAATTTGCAACGAGGCATTAATAATAATTGAAGACATGTGCTTGATGATGTCAAACAAAGTATTATCTTAATTAGGCATGGCCGTGAGTTGCGACGTGAAAAACGGTATGATCTCGATGCTTTAAGGGAATCAGTTAGAATAAATGTTCCGGTGTAGAACCAACAACAAAAATATGTCTTTAATTCACTTATGAAAGTTGTAAATGATGGAACTGGAGGAATTTGCTTTTTGGACGCTCCAGGTGGTACAGGAGAGACTTTTTTGATTTCGTTGATTTTTGCAATAATTCGCTCACAAAATAAAATTGCACACGCACTTGCTTCATCTGGTATTGCAGCCACATTATTGGAAGGCGGTCGAACAGCCCGTTTAGCGCTAAAATTACCATTGAATATTCAAAGCAATAAAACTCAAAGGTTTAAAAACCAAAGGTTTTGCAGCAATGTAAGTTGATAGTGTGGGATGAATGTACGATGGCACATAAAAAGTCTTTGGATGCATTAGACAGAACTATGAAAGATCTGCGAAACGATCAAAACCGATTTGGCACAGCGATGATTTTATTAGCAGGAGATTTCCGTCAAACATTACCAGTGATTCCACGGTCAACGTCAGCGGATGAACTCAAAGCATGTTTAAAGTCCTCCATTTTGTGTAAATACGTCAACATACTAAATTTAAGTAAGAATATGCGTGTTGAATTACAAAATGATCGATCTGGAGAAATATTTTCTAAACAACTCATTGGACTTGATAATGGCAAAATCCCTGTTGATGATTCGACTGGCTGCATTACATTTCCTGTCGATTTTTGTTAGTTTACTGAAACAACAACCGAGCTCATACAAATGGTGTTCCCAAACGTCGCTCAAAATTACAGAGATCATTTTTGGTTGAGCGAACATGTTATATTAGCTGCCAAAAAGATGGATGTAAATGAAATAAACTTCAAAATTCAAAATGAAATTGCCGGTGAATTAAAGACATACAAATCAGTTGATTGCGTAACTAATCAAGATGATGTCGTCAACTATCCACCAGAATTTTTAAACTCATTGGATTTGCCAGGATTGCCACCCCATAATCTTCAATTGATAGTAGGATCGGTAGTCATAATGTTACGAAATATTAACCCATCGCGTCTTTGTAACGGCACACGGCTATCAGTGAAAAATTTACTTAACAATGTAATCGAAGGAACAATTCTAAAAGGAAAATATAAGGGAGAAGAAGTCTTGATACCCCGCATCCCAATGATACCAATTGGCGTTCCACTTGAATTTAAACGAGTGCAATTTCCAGTGCGGCTTGCTTTCACAATGACCATAAATAAATCACAGGGTCAGTCTTTAAGTATTTGCGGCGTTAATCTTGAAAACCCATGCTTCTCTCATGGACAGTTGTAAGTTACCTACTCTCGCGTTGGGAAACCGTCAGCTTTATTTGTTTACACGCCAAGTAATCAAACAAAAAATATTGTATACCATAAAGCATTAGAATGAATATCATCAAGTTTATAAAGTATTGCAGTCTACGAAATAGAAAACATAATTTTTGTAAATAATCGTCGTTTATCGTTGAGACATAAATAACGTGATCACTCGGGAATACTTATTTAATTTTTACTATTAACTTTTGACAGAACGAAATCTGTCCGGGCAGCTAGTTATTAATAAACATACTTTTTATTTAATGTTCACATGCCACTTGCTACTCTTTTGATTAAATCATTCTAACAAAAAATTTGGATTTGGATTTGGATTTGGAGTGTCATTGATAGGTGAACACAAATGCACATTTATAATTAATTGTGACTAGGTAACTTAAAATAATGGGTGTAACAGTAAACAATATTAAGTAGTAAACATATCTTTAGAATAACAAATCTTAAAAGCAGCAGGTTTAGTGGAAAAGAAACAACAAATTAATCATCATCTTCACAAAATGTACATTCAAAATATGGATCTTTACTATCTTTATGACAGATACGACAAACCCATTTCTTGCATGTGATACACTGTAACCAGTCAACTCCCTTATATGTGCTCCATTTTATTCCAAGCAGCCATTTCTTGATTAGATGATTAGAAAGCGAAAAAAGTCGGAAAGGGCCAAATCAGAAGAATAAGGTGGGTATGGCATTAATTCGTATTACAAATTGATTGATATCGCTCACGGGCGTAGCCAAGGGGGGGTTGGGGGTCCAACCCCCCCCCCCCCTCAAAATAAGCCAAATATTACCTAATATTATACCGAAAAAATACGAGGAGTGAAGAGAGTTAAATTATTACATTTGAATTGAATATATATCCGAACTAGTGGACGTTGCGCACAGTAATGCCATCTCTTGTCGAGTAGTCGAACTATTTTGTATCGTATGGAAACTTTGCATTGCTTCTCGATTATTCGCCACGCCCCTCGGTCAGAATGAGCAGAGCTTTGTGGTAGTTTCTGGACGGCTACTACTGGGCTGCTATATAAGCGGCGCGTGACCACGCTTACGGCAGTATTGTTCCATGCGAACTCGAAGCGAATATAAGTGAAACGTGGTGAACGAATAGTGAAGAGAATTAAGTGTATCATGTAAGTGAGTAATTTTAGTGCAGTGTTATTCGGTGACCTTGTTAAGGATAGATACGTGAATCATTATTACTATCGAAAAACGGAGGGGAAAAAAAGGAAGGGTGATAAACTTAAAGGTATGGACTACTGGAAAAAGTGGTGTAGTCAAGGGGTTTCTAATAAAGAAACAAATTTGGATTTAGCTATCAAAGCTTCAGCTACCTTTCATGCCGATAAGAAGACTGTGATGACAAGCGGGCCCTCGACCTCGACCTCAATCACAATACCGAATGTCGAAATCGATGCCATGTCGCTGGTGCCCTGTTCGATACCTTCAACTGCCGAATCTACATGTAGTCTGCAACAGGCCAGCTTGCCTGTTACCTCATCTTTTACAACTGTAGCTAAGTTGGATGTTGGTTTTTACGCGAACCAAGAAAAAATATTGGATGAACATTTTAAAGTCCAAATTTTAAAAACGCCATGGAACCCACCCAGAGATTATAAGTTTCCTATTTCCACAAAACGAAACTTGCGCTTTCAATTGAAATGGTTGGAGAGATTCCCCTGGTTGGCATATTCGGAATATAAAAGTGGAGCATACTGCAGAGTTTCCGTGGTAATGGGACGTTCGCTTGATGAAGGTAAAGGCGGTCATCAAAGCATCGGCCAGTTGGTAACCGAACCTTTTTGTAAGTGGAAAAATGCCCCAGAAATATTTGAAGCTCATGCGAAATCGGGATACCACAAGCGAAATTCAGAACTGGCAGATAACTTTTTAAAAGTAATGTCTTCGCAGGCTTTTTCGGTCACTGAACAGCTGTCTTCTGAAAGAAAGAGACAACAAGAGGAGAGTCGAAAGAAACTAATCCCTATCATAAAAGCAATAATTTTTTGCGGCAAACAAGGCATCTCCTTGAGAGGTAAAATCGATTCGGGGCGCATACAAATTACACCAGAATCACCAGAACCTGAACAACCACTACAGGATGATGGTAATTTTAGAGCCCTGTTGCGGTTTGCGGCTGAGTCTGGAGATAAAGATCTGGCTGAGCATTTGAATACTTTACAGAAGAATGCCCTGTACACAAGCCCTCAGATCCAAAACGAAATAATTTACATTTGTGGTGAATTAATTCAACATAAAATAATTGAAGAAGTAAAGAAAGCCAAACTATTTACGATTCTAGCTGACGAAACCACCGACATCGGACGTGTAGAACAAGTCTCGTTATGTCTTCGATATGTTGATTTTACAGATAATAAACACCATATACTTAAAGAGATGTTCCTTGAGTACATTCCAACGGTCGATGTTTCAGAATCCGGTCTCGCAAATCTTATTATTACAGCTCTGAAAAAGCATGGACTTGAATGTTCTCATGTGGTTGGTCAAGGTTACGATGGGGCTGCAGCTATGAGTGGGTATTTGCACGCTGCCCAAGCTTATGTTCGCCAAGAATATCCTCTTGCTCTTTATGTCCACTGTAGTGCACACTCTCTCAACCTTGCTATTGCTGATTCATGTTCATTAGCAAATGTCCGAAATTGTATTGGCATTGTGCAGTCTGTTGGTTCCTACTTTCGACATTCTGCTCAACGCACTGCTTTGTTGAAAGAAAAAATTCAAGAGCTACTACCCGTCGGTAACCAAAAAAGCTTGCTCTCAATGTGTGAAATACGGTGGGTCCACAAACATGAAGCTATTATAAGATTCAGGGAAATTTATTCAGCGATTGTGAATGCTCTCGAAGAACTCCAATTTAATCACAATAAGGAAACATCACAACAAGCCGCCCAATTGCTAAGTACGCTTCTTCGATCTTCGGATTTTGTGATGTGTTTAGTGATTCTTCAAAAAGTTATGAGCTATACATTGTCGCTATCAAAACAATTACAGATAATTGACATCGATCTTATCACGGCATTCAAACATGTAGATGATGTTATTAATGTCTTACAACTCCTGAGAAACAACACTGACGTCGAATATCTTCATTTCTATGAAGACGCAAAGGTTTTACTGGAAGAAAATGGTGGTATACTGCGAATGCCACGCGTCGTCGGAAGACAAATAGATCGAACATTCCTGCATTGGATGTATGCACGTATTACAAAATTAATTTGTTCATTCCATTTCTTGATCATACAATTCAACAATTGGTTGAAATGTTTACCAATCATCGTAAAGTAGTATCAGCATTATCTGGTGTGCTACCTTCAAATTTTACTCCCAGTTCTGAAATTGAAGAAGCAATTTCCATGTACACGTCACTGCTTCCCGAAAGCAACATGTCAGTGGTTAAAGCAGAACTTGAAGTATGGAAAACAGTGATGACAAGTATCTCGCCTACCCCGAAATCTAGTTTGGAATGCCTAGATATGTGCGATAAAAACCTTTATCCTAATATTTATACATTACTACAAATCTTGGCTACCATTCCTGTATCCACTGCTACCCCAGAAAGGTCTTTCTCGAACCTAAGGAGACTGGAAAACTATTTACTAAAATTTATTTACGAAACACTACAAGTGAAAACAAACTTAATGGTTTGGCTCTCATGAACATTCACTATAGAACAGAAATTCATGCAGATGAAGTGGATATATTTAAAAGAAAAAGCCGAAGATTTCTTCTTTAATGGTTTTAGATTTAGCGCAGAGGAACGAAATTAATTTAACCATTTCATTTAAAGTTAAGAACTTTATAAATATGTCGTAATTTTTCCGATGAATATATAGATATTAAATTTCATGTAAGTATATTTTTGTTGTTTTATTTACATCAAACTAACAATTTGGAACTCAATTCCTCTGTTGGAACCTTTGGTGTGAAATACTAAACTTGAAGAGATTTACCTCTAAACACCAAAACGCTTTTTTGAACTGCTCGACGTACGTTTCGCTAACCATGTTAGCATCATCAGGAGATGATTTAATCTAATTATAAAACCAAGCTATGTTCTATTTATATGAAAACCATACCTAGCCCTATTATTATTAACACTTTTAATTAGTCTTAAATTTCCAATATCTATAGAACTTCTCTTAATTTATTATATGGTTTGTACATAACCTTAACGTCCACTTTTTTCAAAATTTTGTCCTCTTGTTAATTGAGCATCAAATGGTATTTCCATGAATTTCTTTGTGTTCTGATCCTTTTGAAAAGTCGAAGATTCTTTCAATAATTTCCTGAACTTATGTTTTCTAATTAGTTTGTTTACAATGTTCTTATTATAACCATTCACTTCAGATACCTCCCTAATTAATTGTAATTCTTTGTTATAATTATTTTTATTTAAAGGAAAATTAAAATTAAAAGGAACTCATCCATCCTCGGAACCAGTAAAGTAAAATTGTAATTATGTGTCCCTTGTTCACTGAAGCTTTGGTTTAGCATTTTCTTGATGTACCTATCCATCCTTTTGTTCGGGTCTCATATGTATCGAACCATTTTTCATCAAGGTAGATAATGGGACGATTTTCTAATCTGTATTTTTTTATAGAGTTTAAGTAGTCAAACCGCCATCGTCGCAATCGTTGTGATTCAAATAATATTTGTTTTTTATTAATGGTCCGATATGCAAAACCCATCTGAGATAATATTCTCCGGAGACTAGTTCTACTGCAAAGAATGTTGGTTTGATCTTTCCTTAGTCGCTGTTGCAATGAATGCAATGCAGGCACAGTTTGCTCTTCATTCATTGCAGAAATTTTGCTTCGAATTAAGTCTTTATCGCTTTCGTCAACACATTTGCTTGTACCAAAATCACTGCGGACTTTTTTGGCTTTAATTGGCTTCGTCACGATATCTTTAACTGTATACAACAGAGTTTTCGTTAATGAAGACGTTTCTGCTGCGGCTGCATTTACGTTAAGCCCCTTATTCAATCAAAAAAGGAACACACATTTTTATCAATTAGCTTAGCATAGATGTTTTCTTTTAAAATTAGCACTACCGGTCAACGATATATCTTGAAACGCACTATATGTAATATAAATCCAAGTTTCATTGACAGTCACGTATCGCCGAAGAAACTCTTTTGGATTACACTTGTACATATGTAAACGTCGTTGTGAAGTGGTCACTCGATTCCAATAAGCAAACTCGGTATCAATCGCGCTGATAGCTTTCTTATGTCCAAATGTTCTTGTAGGATGTTCCGTACACGTACATCTGAAGTGTTTATTATCCCAGTCTGTTTGTTGTGTTTATTATTACAGTCTGCCATCAGCTGATACGATATCATAAATTTTATGAGCCATTTCCATAGTAGTGAGCGTTGAACGTTATTCATATTAGTTTGATCACCTCGAAGCTCAGTATATCTCTTATGAACCATAAAATATGAAGGAGCAGTCGCAATAATACTTTTTCAGCTTTTCATCGATTTACGCGATGTTTTTCCACGCAAGAAGTAGTGTTTAATCGAGACAATTTCGCTTTTAAAAACTGTCAACACAAAACTAAACGTCATATTCGCTTGAAAGTCGTGGAGCGTTACTAAAAAAGAAGATACCTTTAAGAAATGCAATCACCTTTACTCTCAACGCCACCTATCGAAAAAATATCTGACTTTTCGCTCTGTTAGGGTATTTATTTGTTTAAATTCAAATTTAAACAGATATAATTATTTTTTACATAACGTAATCAGTTCATGCTGATATATCCAATTACGTATGCAAGTTTTAAACACTGTGACGGTATTTCTGGAAATCCGTTCACTTTATTGCGAAATACTGACCCAGAGAATCTCTCATATCGAGTTTAGTTTAATTTCATTTAAACCAGATAAATTGCGCAATCAGCGAGGATGTTTTTAAAAATTACTTGACACGAGGACATAGTTTAAAAAACAAAACAGCATTTTATATTGTTTTATTAACTTACTTAAATAATGTAAAGATTTAGATAATAAAAACTCAACAATTAATAGAAACAATTTATTTAAAAATGTATAAATATACCACACATATATGTTTGTTGGTGTTTATGTGATGATAATTGATGTTTTTATACAGTTTTTTAATCGTATCACTCTTTTAACGTACATATTAGAGGGTAAAACCGCCAGTGTCTTAATTTACTAAAAATGCAAAACGTAATTGAAAACCTACCGACTGCGCCAAACAAAGATCAATCTTCGTAAAGCTCATTTTTAAAAAGATAAAACTTTAGTAAAACAGAAGTGTTTTGTAGCAAAGTATATTCATCCTGTTTATATCAATATTATTTTAGAGAATACCCTTAGCTGAGTAGCATAAAAAATATCTCACCATGATTAATATATGATGCAGGACTAATTCTATATTTCTATCGACTGTATCTATATATAACATACAAAAATAACTTTAATCATGTAAAAGTGTATTATTCTTCTTGATGATATATATTTTTTTGAGAAACACGCATTAATTAACTAATTTGATGATTTATGGTAAGTCGGAGTATAAGAACTACAGAGAAGTATCGCTATTAAGACCGTTGATAGACGAGGCGACTTTGGTGGCGCGACATAGAATGAAAGCGCAGCAATGGGGTCATCCCTCTCTCCTGCTGTGGCAAACCTATTCATGGTCTATTTTGAAAGGCAGGTCATTGAAAAGGCCACAAAATTAACTTTGAAGATTGCAACGAGATAACCAATATAAACCATTTTCGGACACGCCTGACCAGAGAAGCTATAGAGATCGAAAAGCAAGGAAGTCTTAACAAGAGGGACAACGCTCTACACTGGCACTTGTCGCCAACGTGAAAAACCGTTCTTAGACCAGCAGACCCGGACAGCACGACATCCAAAGCACGACTGGAAACAAAGACGTCGCAAGCGCCTCAGGGGGCGGAGCTAGCGCCAGTGCCAGCCAATCGCTACCGACTAAAAACAGGTAAACTGATATCTCGCAGACAGTCACGAATCGCGCGACAGTAATCACCGAAGATGCCAAATGAGATTTTGGAGAAACGTCTGCAAGCTCCCGACAGGGACTTCTTGTGGTGAGTTAGTCCACATTTCTCTATTCTTGACTTATTCTATCCTATTGTTTGTCTTTGCTTCTTCCGTTATTTTCCACGTATCTCGGTCCTGTATCTTTTCCCACCGTGCTTGTATTTCCAATTTCCTTATGTCTTCCCGCACCTGATCCTCCCACCTACTTTTCGGTCTCCCTCTTCCTCTCCTGTTAATATCTGGATATTGTAAGTAATTTTCTTTACTACTTTGTTATCTTCCATTCTTCTTATATGGCCAAAACAGCGAAGTCCTTTCACTATTATGGTCTTCTCCTTTCAAAATGGTTTTTATTTCCAAATTCATTAACCTTCAGTATTCATCTTCTGCAATTTTATTTAATCCATATATTCTCCTTACAATCTTTCGTAACAACATTCGTAACTTTCCCTGTTCCAAGCTTGTTAGATTTATTATCTCCGCACCATAGGTCTCCACCGGTCTAATAGCTGCTTTATATACCTTCAATTTTTATTTATACTTATGTTTTTGCTTTTCATAATGCTTTTGAATTTATAATAGGCTCTGTGTCTCGCCTGTAATCTGTGATCAATCCCTATGTTTCTGTCGCTTTTGCTATTTATTATTATTCCCAAATATTTAAAGTTTTCCACTACTTCAAATTTGTAATTTCATATGTTTATTGATCTGGTTGTTAACTCTTCTATTTTCTTTCCTTATTTCCAGATATTTGCTTTTTTCTTGATTTATTGTGAGGCCTCTGCTTTTTTCTCTGCTTCTTGTCCAATTTTTTGGATTGCTTCTTCCAGACTTTTTCTGTCTCTAGCTAGCACAGTAGGATCGTCTGCTTATGCAACTGCTTGTATCGCTTTATTGATGACTGTTCTCGTAAAATTGCATTATTTGATTACTGCATCCAGTGTCAGTACAAACAATGTTGTTGATAGCCAATCTCTCTGTCTCACTCCTAAATTAATCTGAAAATCCTCTGTCTCTCCATCCGCTGTTCTAACTGTTTATGAATTTTTCGTTGTCATTTCTATTAGTCTTATTAGCTTGCCCGATATTTTCATGTCCGTCATAACTTTTATTACTTGTCCCCGTTTCAGACTATCGAAAGCTTGCTGAAATCAATATACACAATTTGTAATTTAATTCCATATTCCTGAGATAAATGATAGCCTCCAATTTTTGCTTCTGTATACCTCATTAATCTGTTATTTATTATCATGGTCAGTATATTATATACAACACTAAGTAAGGTAATTCCCCTGTAATTTGCAGTCTTTTAGATCTCCCTTCTTATAAATAGACAATATTATACCTTTTCTCCACTCATTAGGCATTTTTTCTTTTTTCCAGATATGGATTATCAACTTAAATATCCTTCTTCCTAAGGCTTCTTCCCCGTATCTTTTCATCTCATTGACTTAATTATCTAATCCACTTGCTCTATTTAATTTAAGTTGAATTATTACATCATTAAATTCTTCCTCTATGTTTATATCTAGTTCTTCTTCTTCTTCCACATTGCCTTCCACGTTCTCACCATTTTTCCTTCTGTCACCATTCTGTTATCTGTTAATATTTTCTTAAAATGATTCGCCCATTCGGTGCTACTTATGTTTTTTTGAGTTTCTTTTCGCATTTTGCCTTTTGATATATCTGTATAATTTTATGTTATTCTTATTATCTTTTTCTATCATCTCCATCATTTTGTCTATTCGTCTAGTTTTATTGGTTTTTACTAGTTTAGTGCTGTTTTTTCTAATTTCCTGATCAGCCCTCTTCTTTTGCATTATTCCACTGCATTCTTCGTCAAACCATTCCTTCCTTCCTTCTATGGGTTGTTGTCCTATTATCTTATCTGCGGAGTACTCAATACATCTTTTTATATGACTCCATTCTACTTCTATGTTTCCGTTTTCTGGATTGTCTACTAGTATTTTTAACTTTTAACTTCTTCCTCGTATAGTGACTCCTTACATGTTATCATCTCAATATTCCATCTCCTTCTGTTTGTTTGTGAATTGACACCACCTACCATTCTTAACTCAAGCTTCGCTATCACGAGAATGTGGTCTGTACCCACGTCTGGACCTCGGAACGATCTAACATATTGTATCATTGTTTTTCTTTTGTCTATGAGGATGTGGTCTATCTGGTTTCCTGTCGTTCTGCCGGGGATTAGCCATGTTACTTTATGCTGCGTTTTGTGTTGATATTTTGTGCTATGTATGTACATTTCCATGTCTGTTACTAAGTTTCCCAGTCTCGTACCATTGTTGTTTCACTCCTCTCCTTCATGCACATAACAGCAAGAATAACACATCACGCAATAGGTTCGTAGGATGACATATAAATGGCGCCACTATTGACAAATCCATATAATTTTTAGGAAGTACTAACCTTCAAATGATACGTGTCAAAATGTCATGACAATCTGAGGTTTAGTTCATAAGTTACAGTAGTTTTAGTGACGCTACTCTTGTAATTTTGAAAACAATGGAAATATCTAGTTTCGTGTGGTAATAAATGATTGGTTTTTAATGGGAGAAAATATCGTTCAAGCAAAACAATGGCTTGACAAGTGTTATTCGGACTCTGCTTCATCGAGACAAATGGTAGAGAAGTTGTTTGCTGATTTTAAAGGCGGCCCCACAAATACCGATGACGCTGAACGTTCTGGAAGCAGTTGTCCCATGAAGCAAAAACAGTCCACAAACTAGTTTTCGCCGATCGTAAATTGAAGTTACATGAGATAGCTGACACTTTAAAGATATAAAAAGGTAGTGTATTCACCATTTTACATCAGCATTTGTCCATGAGAAAGCTCTGTTCGGAGTGGATACCACGTTTGCTCACAGTCAATCAAAAACAGCAACGCGCCAACGATTCAGCGCCCTGTTTGGAGCTGTTTCAGCGCCATAAAAAGGATTTTTCATACGGTATGTGACAGTGGATGAAACATGGATCGATCACTATACTCCACAGTCAAGTTGGCTGTCAGCTAAGTGGATCGCAACTGGCGAAAGCCGTTCAAAGCGATTAAAAACTCAAATGTCAACTGGTAAGGCTTTGGCATCCGTATTTTAGGATGCGCAAGGTATTTTATTCATTGATGACCTTAACAAGGGAAGAACCGTCAATATCGAATATTATATGGCGTTATTGGTGCGTTTGAAGGAAATAAATGCGAAAAAACAACGCCAAATGAAGAAAAAAAAAGTGCTCTTTCATCAGTGGCAAAATTGCATGAATTTTTCCCCATCCACTGTATTTTCGGGATCTGGCTCCCAGCGATTACTACCTGTTTGCAAACCTAAAATGAAAGCTCTAGGGAAGGAGATTTAGCTCCAATAAAGAAGTGACTGCCGAAACTGAAGCCTATTTGAGGCCAAAGATAAATCTTTCTACTTTTTTTGTTGTGTTTTGTTGATGTTTATTAGTAAATCTATCCAGGTTTAGTATATCATATTGAGGAATAAAATAATCCACGTTTATATATTTGCCAATCCCTAATTAACTAGTGATTTTTCAGGACATACTTAGAAAACGATTTTCTTTGCTTATAAGTCGATGAACTTTCTGTCATTATTTTTTATTATCGCAGAAAATCACACTCTTCTCTGCCATATGTTTCACCTTCAATTATACCTATATTTGTAGACTTTCTATTCACCGTACAACCGGTACGAAACGTTTGAACTGAAAACGTAAACAATTATTGCTCCATTATGGAACAGCAGGTCAAGAAATCTGAAAACAGAACTGGTTATATCCAGTTTGAAGAAATTTTATAGCCGGACAACGGTCGGTTTTAACATTTTCCGTTGCGATCGACGTTGATTGCTCTGAGAAAAGGCACATACCGCCAACGGTTAGATTTCTATTTTTACTTCGTGTCTCAGAAAATTGGGAAATATTCCGATTTAACCCTTTGTTCCCGACAATAATAGCAAAATAGAGTAGAGCAGGTGTAAATTACAGGTATCATAGAAGCTATACAAAATATTTTTTATTCGAAATACATGTGAGATCAAACCATTGCTTTTTATGAATAACATAAAATAGTTTTTTTTTCAGGAAGGCACAAACCCACTTGACATATAATGCACATCCACTTTGTTCTGTGCGGCTCTTTATTTGTGCTATAAAGGGTATATCTTCTTGAGGTGTTGTGTTGTGGTTTATGTAAGCACTGGTCAAACCATAATTCATAGGTATAGTCCGTTTCAAGGTATTTCATTGCCCTTCGGCAAAATGTTAATTGTCCCAATAAATCTCAATAAAAATATTCCTAGTTTCTTAAAGGCGCCAAAGCTGGAGTGGTATAACTTCTGAATAATTTTGGGAAAAATAAAATATTGTTAAATTATGATTAAATTATTATTATTATGTATGACTAAAACGTTTGTAAATTTTGAATTTATAAGTACAATAAATATAAATCCAGCATGTAAAATTGTAATTCTTTTTCACTTGTTCGTTGGGGCTTTGGTTTGGCATTTTCTTGATGTATCTATCCATCCTTTTGCTGGCGTCTCAATTGCATCGAACCATGTTTCATCAAGATAGATAATGGGACGATTTTCTAATCTGTATTTTTTTATAGAGTTTAAGTAGTCAAACCGCCATCGTCGCAATCGTTGTGATTCCATTAGTATTTGTCTTTTATTAATAGTCCTATATGTAAAACCCATTTGAGATAATATTCTCTGGAGGCTAGTTCTACTGCAGAGAATGTTGGTTTCGTCTTTCCTTAGTCGCTGTTACAATGAATGCAATGTAGGCACAGTTTGCTCTTCACATATAGAATAAATTTTGCTTCAAATTAAGTCTTAGTCGCTTCTATATCTTTAACTGTAGACAACGGAGTTTTCGTTACTAAAGACGTTTCTGCTGTAGCTGCATTTACATTAAGCCCCCTATTCAGTAAAGAAACATACACATTTAACATTTTGCTTAGCATCGGACGATAAATGTTTTCTTTTAAAATTAGCACTACCGGAGGCACAATGATCATTCTCTTGCCAAGAACGCCACATTTTTAGCAGGTTTGAAATAACAAAAAATAGAATCGAAATTATAGAACTGTACTGTTGAAGAAAAGAATAAACTAAACTAAAATATTTCGAAACTACTAAACCAGGTATAAAATTAATTTTATCTTTTGACCTGTTATTTTATTAGGACTGGCCCTGTTTACGTTTCTTGCAACTTTGCCGGGTTTCGTTACGGCAGGGGTTGTTAAGAATTTATTACAGCCAATCGGTCAACAATATATCTTGAAACGCACTAAATCTTTGAATTTACTGAAGAACAATAATTTAACAAGTTAACCCTGGTATAACCAAAGGCGAAACAACCTTTCTCCGTTTATCTTGTTCTTTTGCTATTACGTTAACTATGCATTAATACTCATTCCCTGGTCTTTGAAGCTGAATTTCTTGCAACATAACCCATAAATTACCTGGCACTTTTGCGGTTGTGCATAACATATTAATTGTGTTAAAAGTTTTTTGTTCCTTATCCGAGAATAAACACTATGATTTCGTTACAAATAATATTTATTTCGATTTACTTTATTTTGAATTTCTATTGTTTTAGAAAGAAATAAAAATGTATTGTTTTAACAAATATTCTATTAAGTGAAGAAACATTTAAAAATGAGAGTTAATTAAAAGTATGTGCTATGTGCGAAATAGGAACGCGTTCTTCTTCGCACTTCAAAACAAAAAACATCCCTCCCAAATAAAGATTGTTCCTCTGTTGCTAAGAAGGGAGTCATCACTGTCATCAAGGGTAAACGTAATTTTTCTCTCTCTAGAAACAGATGGGTTCCAAAAGGTCTGGTAGGAAAAATTTTCGTTCTGGCCAGCGTTTGCTGATGGAAAAAATAAAAAATTAATTAAAAATTTGAACGATTCACTGCTACATATACTCAATCCTCCATTGTCATGTAGAAGCTTCCACTCTTAATAAATACACGATCAAAAAACTCGAACCTTTTGAAATGTGACTATTCAGAAGAATACTACGAATATCTTGGGTAGAGAAAGACACAAATGAGGAGGTCCTACATAGAATATCTACCGAAAGAGTACTAATAACAACCATAAGATACGCATTGGAATACTTCGATCATGTAATTAAAGAACAATGTTATGAACTGTTGAGTGTGGCTATTCGGGAAAAGATAACTTTAATTGTCCGAACTTTAATTGAAATAAAATAACAACCAAATTAAATGCTTTGAAACTATTCTTTTTTGTATAAAATAACATTCAATGCCATTAATGTTAGAAAAACAATTTCGACAAAACAATTTCCGACCACTTTTTCAAGCATTTGGGGTCTTATGTCAGCAATTGTCTCAGTTATGTTGACTTCCAAGGCGTCAATGGTTGCTGGTTTATCGACATAGACCAAAGAATTGATACAACCCCAAAGAAAATAATCTAAAAGCATTAAATCACATGACCTTCTCACCGCAATAAGTGGATCTGCATCAATTCTACCAGCAACAGCGGTGATATTTCTTCGGAATGGCGAGTAGTTTTGCTTTGTGTTTGTTTTAATATTGAGCAGCGTGAAATGAGTTCGGAACTTGTGGATAATAAGTTCGGACACACTAATAAAATCAACCTTTAGAAGGGAAGGGAAGGGGCCTGAAAAGACGAAGAATGTAATAGATGCGAAGTTTGAGAGAAGATTTCAACTGTACGTCGAACCAGTTATTTAGAGCAGCTGTAAACAAATAGAAAATAGTGATGAGGGTCTCCAACCTTCGTTCGAAGACGGCATGTTAAGAAAAAGACGAGGGGTGTTGGCAGCTTTTATTGAATTGTGAGGGCTAAAATGATGATTAGTCTCAAGACCAAGGATGCATCAAAACTAAAGAACTAAAGACACATGGCTTTACAACACCCTTTAGAAAATAAAGCCGTGCCTTTTGAATAGATTCTAAATATAATCTATTCTCCATATGGTCTATATGGAATGAAGTGTGTGAACATCAAGAATCCAGGAAGGTGTGGCAGAATATTTCCCTTTCAATGGCATGGCTTGATTATGACAAGAGTTCGTCGCGCGAATATTAGATCTTCCCTCAAACATGGACCATTAAAAAAAACAAGGACCTCAAGCGCATTAATTCTTTTGAATTTTGGTGCTGGAGACGGTCCTACGCATTCGCATCCGTTATTCAAAAAATTGAAAAGACAGCAATAGTGGAAAAACTAAGCTATTAACTATCGGTTTCATTGTATTCTGTTATAACCTTATCCCTCCAGATCTTCTGCAAATTTCTCATTGTACCATGTGATCAGAATTAATCGGAACTGAGTTATTAAATAAAAAGTCAATAAACCGCGCGCGGTTTATGAATTGGTAATTTTTTTCTTCTTGGGTTGGTACAGCTGTATGTGACATGCAAGACATCTGCCAAACACACACTAATTGACAAATTAGTGTGTGTTTGGCAGATGTTTGTTTGTGTCAGGAAAAGTTACTCTGGCGATTTTTGTCGTAGATAAAAAAATTGAACAAAGAATTTGAAATTTTGTGTCTCCAATAAAATTTCTGCAACTGATACATTGAAAATCTTGCAGATAGCCTGTGGGGATTCTGCTATCTCAAGAACCAGAGTATTTGAGTGGCATAGACCATTTAGTGAAAGCCGTGAGATCGTTGAAAACTTGCCCCGTGTCAGCCTGCCATCAACCTCTGTTAACTACGATAACAGAAATTTTTTTAAAAATGGTGCTTGAAAGTCGTCATGTTGGCATTAGAGAGAGAGCAGAAGTTCTTGGCATCTCTTATGGATCATCTCAAGGCATTTTGGTTGATATTCTGGGCCGTATGAGACTTTTCTCTCTTCTCCAAATCCAAATACGCCCTCCGTGGAACACATTTTGACTCGACTGAGGACATTAAAAAGAATTCGCTGAAGAAACTGAAGGCCAATTCGGCCGAGGCGTATTCCAAATGCATGAATGATTGTATCAAGCGTTGGCATGCATGTATCAAATCAAATAGAGCCTATTTTGAAGGCGATAATAAAGATTTGTATTAAAATTGCAAAAAATTGCCATTCCGCATATTCTTTTGATCTCATTAGTGCCGCCCCCTTCGTTTCATAGTAAAGCTCCAAGATTGACTCGTTACGTATTGGTTCGTTACCTTAAAATGCTCTATTTGTTATTTACGTTTGGTATGGATATATTAACACTTCCACCATATAATACTGACATTGCATCATCGGACTTTCATTTATTTCGTTCATTTCAGAACTTTATTTCGGCAAAGTTAGTTCGATGCATTAAAATGGTTAATTTCCTGTTAAAAAAACATAAAAATAAACTAAACCATCACAGCTATTTATTCTTGTGGTAGATAATAAAATATTCCTTTTGTATACTTTAAGTTGAAAAATTAACATTTAAAATGTGTCAGGATGCCACCTGATATCTCTAAAAACGTTTACAAAAGGCTCAGTCCATATAGCAATTCCCGCAGAGCCACTGATTCGGTATACGAAAGAGAAAGGTCGGCAAGACCTGACCGTTGATAAGAAAATGTTTAGGTTTAGATTTTGTATAAATTATTGTCGTAGCCATACGACTGTTCAGTCTGAGGCTTTGAGTCTCAACCGAAGATCCTTTTTCTTCCACAAAAGGAAAAAGATATTTTCATTTGAAGAAGAAACAGTTTTGTTCGAGAAGTGCTGTTTGTTTATTAATTATTATTTAAAAAAAAAAGACTCCGTTTTCGACTTTTAATTGTTTCGTGAATTTAAGGGTGAAAAAATGCCTCCAAATGTAAGTTTACAAAAATCTGTTTCTTTTTAATTTTAACCCCGAATCTCCCTTCAAAACATTACTAGTTTAGTTACTTTATAAAATATTTAAAATAATATTTTTTTCAATACACGAAAAATCATAGTTTTATTAAAATACGTGAGAGTTATTATTAGTTTTTTGTTTGTTAATTTTGTGAAACAATTAATTGTTTGTCACTTAAAATAATAGCTCAAAAATTATGTTTTTATAAAGATTTCAGAATCCGTTTTTCTAGTTTAGCTTTTAAGCTGGTTCTTTAGCCCTTGGGCCCTTGAGCCATAAATCATGGCATGAGGATTGAAAGGGGTTGGGATCCTCCAACTAACCAAAAAATATATTTTTTCCGATACGACATTATAATTTCAATTTAATTAATCACTAACTCTCTTTTGAGTTAGGTTGGCAGATTTTTTCGTACCCGATGTATTCTCCAGGCTTAGCTCCATCAGATTTTCATATCTTCCACATCGTGCAACATCACTTAGTTCCTGGGCCATTCACATCTCATGAGGAAGTCGAAAAAAGCATCAATGCCTTTATTACATCAAAATATTAAAATTAATTATTGATTAAAAAAAAAATTAATCAATTAATTGATTAAAAAAAACTAATTAATATACTAAAACAATTACATAATTAACCTTATATGGGTTATAAAAATATTCTGTAAAATCCCAACTGAATCGAAATTTCATCAGAAAGAATCACTATATAAAATTATTTATTCATCAAACGAGCATCTTGTTTAAACAATTTAAAACAAGTACGCTCTCGTAATAATGTCATTCAAGTATATTAAATAGTATTTAGTAAAAATTTTCAGTTTCTAGCATAGATGTTCTTTATTTAGCCTATTTTTTTAGTTATGTCTTACTTATATTAAAGGCATTGAGTCCTAAACTATGGCAGTGAGATTGAAGAGGTTGGTAGCTAATCCAAATAATATTGAAATGAAAGTTAAATGACATAAAAATTGAAATAATTGATACAATCAATTTTGACATTTGACGTCTAATAGAACGTACGTCCGTTCTTCTTTTTTAGAAAGAAAACCGATTTAGAGGATCATTTTGTTTCGTCTGTTGTTACAAAAAAAATCTTGACATAGAATCATTTTAAAATGTTATAGTGGTCCGAATCTAAATCCGCCCGAGAATCTATGGAAAGAGTAAAAACGATAGCTTGCTGGTAAAAAATAGCAGACAATAAGGCATTGTGGCAAAAAATTCAGACAGTTTGGTTTTCAATATCTGTAAAAACATGCAGACTTGGCCGATTGACTCCATCCTAAGATGATGTCTTTCTTTCTTTCTTTATCTTTATTTGTTCCAATCAGTATGTCTACATCAGTATGTCTACATAACGTTACAAAACCAAAAGGAATGGAGCATTGTAAAATAATTAAATTAAACTTAATCTAAATTAACACAAACAAACTAAAATAGCGACAAAAGATAACAAACGAAAACAAACAAAAAAAAAAGAAGCCAACTAAATAACACTATACAAAAACGAAAAAAATATCTATGATACATGTAATTATAACCATTATTACCATTACACTATAGAAAAACACTAAGATAACTTATATAAACTCAGATCTAAGGGTGTCATTAAAAAAGTCATCCAATGAGTAAAATGCATCTTTTAATAAATACTCCTTTAAAACATGTACTTTATTTTTGCGTAGAGTGTGGACACTCTCCAGAAAACTATTGTATATCTTTATAATCATAAAATTCCCATTGTTTTGAATATAACTAAAATTTAATTTTTTTTTGGTAATAGATCTGATTTAAATCTCGTATGTCCATACTTCGAAGAGACAAGAAGTTATTTCTTATTATAAGCAATTACTGATCAAGGTCAATATTCTTTGTTCCTTAAAAACCTGTCTAAAACTGTCAGTAAATCTCACATTGAACATTGATTTAAGGCATCTCTTCTGAAGCAAAAAATTATCCGTATTTCAGAGGAATTTCCCCAGAAAATTCAACCACAGCTCATCCTAGACTCAACAAACGCCGACATTGCTGCATCAGCACCAATATTAGTAGAAATTACTCTTAAGGCATAACAATATTTAGCCAGACTTACTGCGACTCTCTCAATGTAGGCCTTCCAGACAAATCTCCTATCAATTGTCACTCCAAGATAAGATACATATTCTGACGTATCAATTGTTGTATTATTGTATGAAAAAGTTAAGGTGTCGTGCTAGCGTTTTCCAAACAAAAGGTACTGTGTCTTTGACACATTTAAAAGAACGTCGTGAGCATGAACGTATCGATCGAGAGTATCACAAACCTCATGTACACTCGCCAATATTCTATCAGAATTCTCCTCACTAAATATCAGGGCTGTATCAACGGCATACATAACTGTGTATTCATCCATTACATTAGATATATCAATAGTATATAGGATATACAAAATCGGCCCCAGAATAGATCTTATAAAAATAACCCTGCCACAAGCATCCTTCTCTACAAATTGTTGAGTACGATCTTCCAAGTATGATTTTATTAAATGTAAGGCATTACCTTTTATCTCATAACTGTCAAATTTTATACATAAAATCTTATGGTTAATACTATCAAAAGCCTTGGACAAATCTATAGACATGGTTAAAGTTATTTTTTTTATAATTTAGTGAATTTGAGATATATTTTGACTTTATAAGCGCACAATTTACAATTGGCTTTATAAGAGCACTCTTTAGTAATTCCGGATATGCACCAGGATTGATTGAAAAACAGAGATTCACAATAAATGACAATGGCTTAGTATATAATTTGAAATATCTTTAATTAATTGCGATGGCAGATGATCATCACCGATTGTTTTTTTTTATTATTTAACCCATTTATAATTTTGCATACTTCATGCCTGTCGGTCGGTCTCATGATCGGATGAAGTTATAAAGTAGTCATTCAGAAAATTTACAGTTTTAAAAGGGTCGTTATATTTTGAAGCAAAATTATCTGAAGTGTTCCCACGATTACTCTCGCGTGTTATGTTTTTTACCAACGTCCATGTAGCTGCAATTTTATTTTAAGCCTTAATTAGAAAATCTCTATTAGAAACCTTTTTTGCTTCCCTGATTACCTGTTTCAAGATTTTACAATAGGTGCCATAAAACTCTTTTGAAATTAAGTTTTTCAAGGTTTCTCAATTAGGTTTCTCTGTGTTATCCAAAGAATAGCACTTCTACTGTGAGGATACTTCTTTACAACAAAAATAGCATTGAAATAATTTAATACTGGAGTAAAAAATGCCCTATGTACTTCATTTTCCGATCTAGATTCATATCATACAATTTCATACCTAAAGAAGAGTCTCTTACTCTTTGGAAAAATCCTATATATATATATATATATATATATATATATATATATATATATATATATATATATATATATATATATATATATATATATATATATATATATACATATATATAGGAAAGACTATCTCAAAAATTCCCTCTAACCATGTAAAAATATTATTGGGTGATTTCAACTAGGGAAAGAAAGAAAGTACAGGAAAACAGTCGGCAGTTTTCCTGCTCATAAATGGACTAAACATAATGGTAGAAGATTGGTTGAACTATGTTAGCAGTTTAACCTAAAAATAATGTCAACCCATTTTAAGAAGAAAGTAACAAAACAAAAGGTCTGGAGGTGCCCAAACACCTACAAGGGTGAATTTTAAATTGACCATGTTGCCATTTCGTACCCCAATTATAAAGAGATTTTGAATGTTCAAGTCAGGAAAGGAGCTAACATAGACACGGATCACTACTTCACTAGCATCAAACTTAGCTAAAAACCTCAAAAACTTATTCAAAAGAGACTGCTAATGCCAAAATTCGACCATACGAAAATAAAACCAACCCTAACAGCAGAGCTTGATAAACAACCAGCACAGAACTGCCAAGAATTGAAACAAAAAATTATTAAAACAGCCTTAAAGTTGGTCCCTTTACAAAAACGTAGAAAACATCCGTGGTGGGATTAAGTTTGCGAACAAACAGTATTAAGCCGATAATAATTTCAAAGATTGGAACAGTCAAAAAACAGCAATAAATTATAACATCTTTTTGGAAGTAAGAAAAGAAACATCGAAACTAATTAGACAAATTAAAAGAAAATATAAAAACAATCAACTTAATGAAATGGAAAAAGATTTCCAAAAAAATAAGACCCGAAACTTTTACAAAACATTTCAAATTAAATTAACAGGCTATTAACCCTAAAACCTTTGCTTCCAAAAGGAAAACGGACAATTAGCTGTAAATAACCAAAACAAAAGCAAAGAACTTGCAAAATATTTCGAACAGCTTCCAAAAGGAAAACGGACAATTCGCTGTAAATAACCAAGCCAATTGCAAAGAACTTGCAAAATATTTTGAACAACTACTAAACTGTCCTGAGCCCTTAAACAAATTACCAACACTAAACCCTAAACAAACAAACCCTGATTCATTACCACCGAATGAGGATGAAATAATTAGGCAAATCAAGCGACTTAAAAATAACAAAGCTTCTGGTAAAGATGGATTCACTGCTGAAATTTTGAAATCCGCTGGCCCACGTACAATCAAGGAAATAACCAAAATTCTACAAGAAGTTTGGCGAACCGAACGGATTCCGGAAGATTGGAAAGATGCTCTAATCTATCCACTACACAAGAAAGGAGATAGAACGGATGTAAACAACTACAGAGGAATATCTCTTCTTCCAGTCTGTTACAAGATTCTATCTCAATGTCTACTAGACAGAGCACAGGGACAGTTAGAACCTACAATTGGCGAATATCAAGCAGGTTTTCGACCGGGCAGATCCTGCCCTGAACAGATCCTGAATCTAAAATTGATCCTAAGACATCAAAAACTGTACAATAAAATTTCGCCTGTACATTTGTGGATTTCAAAAAATCATATGATTCTACTGACCGCGAATCTTTATTCCAAATATTGAAAGAACAAGGACTAGATCTGAAAACGCTGGCAATTATTAAAGCAACATTGACTAACACAAAGTTAAATTCAGACCCCTTCGAATTTAAAACTGGAGTGAGACAAGGGGATGGACTCTCGCCACTCTTATTTAACTGTGTTCTAGAAAAAGTAATACAGGAGTGGCGTGAAAAAAAGTCGGCCCTGAATATTGACCAGCCCATTAAACTGGGGAGAACCAACTTCAAAATAGATTGTCTGGCGTTTGCTGATGATCTAGCAATTTTGGCTCAAGGTATATTAACGACACAAAAACAGATTGAAATCCTAAAAGAAACAGCAGAAAAGGTAGGACTCCAATTTTTCTTTGAAAAGACACAATACATGACCTGTAACAGACTAAGAACACCATTTCTAAAAACAAAATATGGTAGCATCAAACAAGTCTCTCAGTTCAAATATTTGGATGAAATGATCATGGAAAATGGGTTAGAAAAAGCGGCCAATAAGGGTAGATGTCAAAAAATGGAAACGGCATTGAGACTTACACAAAATATTTACAACAAAAAATGCTTATCTAAAAACACAAAATTGAGACATTACAACACAGTTATTAAACCAGAATGTCTATATGGGGCAGAAACGCTCATTTTGAATAGAAAGAGGGACATCGAGGACATTGAAAGGAATGAAAGAAAAATCATAAGACAAATCCTAGGCCCCAAACAAATAAATGGCACAACATACCGACTTCGAGAAAAACCAAGAAATCAAACAATACACGGATATACATAGCGATATGAGAAAAAAAAGACTTAAGTTTTACGGACATATTAAACGGATGAATCCGAGTAAGCTATCTAGGCAAATAGTCGAATTTTATGAAAATAGGAGTAGAGTTAAAGTAGAAATAATGAAATGGATTGCTGCAATTAAAGAGGATCTAAGAGCAGCAAATATTACACAATGTGAAATTCAGGATAGAAGCTGTTTCAGACACAAGGTTAACGTTTGGGAGGTTGGCCAGAGGGAAAAATGTAGGAAGACTGTCTATCGGACTCGCTGTGTCTAGTTTCTCGTGTCGTTTCAAGTTATAACTATAAAATAAATATAACAATTTATATAATTATTGCGATTATTAAAGAAATTCAAATTGAAATCACCCGCTATAATTACATTATATTTAGAAGAAAATTTCGTTCAACTCTGTCCAGAAATATATAGCAAGAGCTAGTTGAATCAGTAATTAATAATAAGGGCCACACTACAAAGTACTAAGATTCGGTAATTATATAGACTAAGCAGTTTTAGAGAATTAAAACTCTTCGTTTTTTATGATTTGTAATAAAAATTATTCTAACTTTTTTGACCACGAAATTTTTTCTAAAATATCGCATCAACCTATAATTATGAATAAAGTAATTGTTTATATTCGGACTAATACCTGTATGCCTTTTAAATGTTCGGTAAATTCATTCTAGAAAATTAATATTGTCTTAGAAACAACGCAAAAATATTAAATGTTTATATAAATAACTTAAATAAAATATATTCATAAGGCTCCTTATCACTTTCATTTCCAATCTTATTAAATTAGCCACCACTCTGTGTTATAACATAATTTCTTGAAAGGATATTATCAATAAGAATATTTTTACTGAAATTAATATTTTCTTGTTTATTTTGTTGATATTATCAAACAAAGTATCATGTGGGGTGCTCTAATTTAGAGTTTATTGTCAGTTGTCAGAGGTTATCAATAAAGGTTAGCCTGATAAGAAAATTCCTATTTCGTAACATGCGGTCTTAATTAAAAACTTAATCTTTGTGATAACGTTATAAAAAAAATACGTTATACGGAAAATGTTTCGCGTGTTAAGTATTTACAGACCAGAGTTGATTATTAATATTTGTCGATATCCTTGATTTTTTTTTCATGGTCAACTACGTACAGAGCCAAACATGATTTTTAACGTTGGCCTTGAATGTTAAATAAATTAGACAGAATCATCAACCCATAAAAATTTCGTCGCTTGCGAACAGAGTACAAAATAAATGTTGCCATATCAACATCAAGAAAAATAATTTCCAGGTGTTCGAAAACAACAGTTTAAGCCTTCAGAGAAATGAAAAGATTGATCAATTTATCGTATAAACAAATTTGACATTTCGAACACATGTACATACAGAAAAATCTAACTGGCGCCATCTATTTGTGAAAGAAAAACTAATTTCGAAACAATCCAATCAATTTTGTCGCGATAATGTTCATTTTAGTACTGATAAATTAATTAAGAAGCAAAATTGTGATATCTTCTTCTACTTGTGATGCTACAGCTCGTCAGTGAGCCTTGATCTCCTTCAACCTTCGCATCCAATAGGATCGATGTCCAACAGCCCCTTGATAGTTTTTAATGTGCAGTCTTCTATATATCTTCAATATATATATATATATATATATATATATATATATATATATATATATATATATATATATATATATATATATATAAATATATATATATATATATATATATATATATATATATATATATATATATATATATATATATATATATATATATATATATATATATATATATATATATATATACATGTCTCATATATTGTCTCAATGGATGCTGTTCAAAGAAATCTAACATTACTAATATAATATATACATACAGGCTGGTGACAAACGATAGGTCGCACCACATAGGTGCGACCTAGGACGCATCAGTTAATTTAACGCCACTTGATTCGCGATCTGGGAAGCACCACCCAAGGCGCAGGTGCGTTTGTTCAATTATGAAAGTCGAAGAGTTAGCAGCTATAACCTAACTTCACATTCTAAAACCAAAAAATATATTAAAAAGACATATGAAATTTGTTGATTTGGTTTTGCAATGATCATAATTCTCCCAAAAATTGATTAAACAAAACGTTTTTGTTTTAAAATTATTCGTTTTTGCATATTGCACATTTTGAATCTTTTCTGAAAAACTCAAAAATTTTATAGAAGATAAATTGAAATATTCTCTTTATAATTTTTTGGAAAGTTCATTCAAAAACAAATATTAAAAAAAACGTCTTATTTGTTCAATTTTTGAAAGAGTTATAACTATTTGAAAAAGAAAACAAATTAAAAGGGGTGGGGTTCAAAAGTGGTCGATTTGGCATGGAATACTCCATGTATTCCGACTCATTTTTGAGTATTCTTTCTGATCTTCCACACCTCTCTCCTCCTCTCTCCGTGGATCCTCTTTCTCTCGTTCGTCCACCTTGTCCCCGATCTCCTTGAAACTTCGCTCTCTGATGCGACGTTCCACATATGTATTTTATTTCTGTAGTTGCTTCTCAATCTTTTTCAATCTCCCAGATCCAATTTTCAATCTTCCCAGATCAATTCTGACTTGTGCGATCTATGGTACTGCTGACTTGACCCCTTGTATGTATGTAAGAATTTTGTTGATTTGGTTTTGCTGTTTTGTTGATTTGGTTGTTGATTTGGTCTTGTCGGTGAGAGTCTACTGATATGTCCATAGAATTTCAACCTTCTTTTTCTTATGTCCGCCGCTACGTTGGACATTCTCTCTGTGGTCTTCCTGGAATGTAGTCTATATCCTTACTCGGTTAGTTTTGGACCGAGAATTTTCCTCACAATTTTGCGTTATTCTTTTAGTATGTTTTCTATACCGCTTTTTGTGTGGAGTGTAAGTGTCTCGCTTGCGTATAGTACCACTGATACCATCTTCACTGGATGTCCTGTTATTCTTCAGTTTTTGTATGGGCCTGGGAATCTCTTCCTGTGTCGGTGGTGGTGATTCTAAGTAGGTATAAATACATTTTTCCTTGGGGAATCTTGTATCGCATTCGGGGCAATTGAGGAGTTCAGAGAAATAATGGGCCAACTCCTAATTGATTAGCGCTAATCTCCCATTCCGCTTTCTGAAGCAAAAATTTTGTCGTGTCTACCCACGGATTTCTCTTCCGAAAGTCCTGTATAAGTATCTCGTGTTATAATTGCAGAAATTGTCCTCTACAGAGTCTAGTTCATTCATGTACTTCCTCTTAGTTTGTCTGATAACTTTTGCGGTCTGTTTTCTAGTCTCGCTAAAAAACTGTTGGCTTTCTGACGATTTTTTACTGTTGTAGTCCTGAAATGCTCGTTTGCGTCGCTGCAATGCACTTTCGCATTCTGAGTCCCACGAAAGGTGTTTTGTGTTCTTTTTCAATGGGATCAGTTCCTGTGCTTTTTGTGGAATTTTTCCCATGTATCCGCCTGTTCCTTTTTCCATTCCTCGGTTATGTTGGATTCCTTGATCTTTTTCGTGTCGAATTTCTGTAGGTGTGCGTTCTTCTAATGAATCCTCCTTGGCGTGAAGTTGACTTTGATTCGTGTTAGGTAGTGGTCTGAGTCGATATTTCGCCCTGCGGACTTGAACATCATGGATCTACTTTTTGTTGCAATTATCTTTTCTAGTGTTGGCCAAAATTTTCCAGAAAGACTTGGGATCTTTCTTGTTGTCCCCATTTGTGAGGTCATGTACGTTGATCATGGTGTATTTTTTATTGGCGCACTATATGCGCATTGTCATTTTCTATTGTTTATGGGGATGATTTCCTTAATAGGGTTAACTATCCCTTTGTGTACCACAAAGGCCATGCCCAGAAGAGAAACACCCCTGGCGACTCGTTTGTTTGTCCTGCTTTTGAATATGCGATAGTTCCCGTAGTCCACCGTGTCTTCATCTGTGATGCGTGTTTCTTGTAAGGCAAGCACAAGTATCTTTTGTCTGTTAAGTTCTGAGGTTAGATTGTAAAGTTTTCCTGGTTGGATTAGCGTGTTGATGTTGAAGGTGCCTATGTATGAAAGAGTTTTGTGTGGACATTTGCCGGATAGCTCCAACTTTTTTTGAAATCGTAAAATGAAAGTCCAGGTTCCCCAGAATCCGAGCAGCCGGTTGCCGTCTGTCGACGGGTGGATTGGTTACCACCTGGAGTATTATTGTTATTACTTGCCCGAGTCATGATTGCTTATAAGCTTATGGGTCCAGTGTTTCCACTGGGAGTTTAGAACCAGGGATTGTTAGTTCCTGGAGCATGGCATGTACAGCCGCACCCTCTGATTGAACAGACGCCGATAAGGTTGCCGGTGGTTCTCACTGCAGACGCGATATATATATATATATATATATATATATATATATATATATATATATATATATATATATATGGATAATTTCCAAAATTCAGGGCGAGCTAAACATTATAATATATTGTAAACATATTTCTAGAGGAGTTTACAAAGGAAAATGTTCTTTTTTATTTTCAGCAAAATAATCTGGCAGGCTCAGCAACAGCCTTAAAGGTTGCTATTATAGGCCAAAGTGCGTTCGCAGTGGATGTCATGGAGAGGTTAATTCAACACGGACATATCATAGTGGGAGTGTTCACCATTCCAGATAAAGGCAAAAGAGAAGATCCATTAGGTAAGTACACAAATAAAAAAAAACACAAAAAGTATACTATCATCGATAAAACAGTTCTTATTTTCATCAACATCATCATATATTTCTTCTTCCAAATATCAAATCATACATAGTATGTCGGAAAAATAAACGAACTGGATTTGTATAAAACGGCTCCTTGGATTTGTATAAAACTGTCATGAAACGTTCCTTTCATGGACAGTTTGAGTTTGGGAAACAAAAAATAGTCACTCGAAAATAAATCTGGTGAACACGGAGAATGTTGAAGCACACAGACTTGTTTTTTCGTGAAAAATTCACAAACAGCAACAATCCAGTGAGATGGTGCTTTATCGATGTTCGGTCATCACTCGAACGATTCTCTTCCACAAACGCCCATCCCTCTTCCACAGTCGAATTCGCATCGTAGGTGATCATTTCACACACTTTTTCCACCAACCCATAGCGATTTTTGTTTTTTTTTGGCCGGCCTGGTTTTGGGTCCTCTTCCAAAGCATCAAAGACCGTCCTGGAAACGCTTATACCACTCGAATACACGTGAACGGCAATCATCACCATAAACTTGATGATCATCAACGGCATCATCACTTCAAATGTTTCTGCAAAGTTGTAAAAGCTTGAAACAAAATTTAATATTAACTCTTTGTTCTATCATGTCTTTGTGACAACAGGTACTGTCACTTTAAGCTCTCTAACTTGACAATCCGTTGATCGATCCTAATGATGATGATCTCGTTTTATAGAGAAGATATACAGCTTTCAGATCCTATACTATTTCAATAGATAGTTTTTTTTATTTAAAAAATTGCGGTATTTTTCCCACATACTGTCTATTTCTTATACAACATACTGTGTATATCATATTTAATAATAAATTAAGATTTAAATTTTAAATAAATTGAAGTTTAATTAATCTTTTTTTAATTTAGCTAAGGCTGCAGCTGAGAACGATATCCCATGCTTCAAAATCAAAGCCTGGAGAAGCAAAGGTGTTCCCTTGCCTGCCATCTTAGAAAAATATCGAAGCGTGAATGCCGATCTGAACGTGCTGCCCTATTGTTCACAATTTATACCCATGGATGTCATAAATTATCCCAGGTAATTTTACAGGGTCAGTTTTTTTTGAAAACCACCACCTCAGATGGTGATATCAAGCTGTGATTCAAAGGGAAAATTTAAAAACAGGCGATTTGACCCAACCCAGGTATTAGGTGCTAAACTTAATTTTCGCCAGTGTTGCTCGAAGCTTTAACCAAAATATTTTAAATCTTTTTCTATAACGCCTTCCCATATTTCTGATTTATTTCGTACTTACAATAAATCCTCTGTATTTCTTTATAAATAAACAAGCGTGTATCAATAAGAGCGTACTAAGTGATCGGCCCAGTGATAATCCGATGTCGTCAAGTCTGGAGAATTAGATGAGTGTGAGAAAACTTTAATTGAGTTTTATTCATTATAGCTCCTGTAGGAGTTCATTGTTATATCATTCACGTTTCGATGATGCGAAATATTTAACATACATAGTTTTTTATTGGTGATTTAATAATTTGGCTTTTTTTCACGAGAACCCTTGTTGTAAAAGAACTTTTACAGTAATGAAAAGTATTTTTAAATTTATAAAGTTGATAGTTTACTTTTATTATATTACACTTATATTTGATAGTTTGTTATTAATTTGGCGACGCGCGTTTCGCTAACCATGTTAGCATCGTCAGCAGATGATTCAATCTGAGGGTTTAGTCATAAATCTCGCGTTCAATGTATGAACATGAAGTATCAATATCAGTCAACTGTATAATAAATTTCTACATTTCAAAGACTTGTATGTATAAGCGGGGAAAAACTAAGTTGAGAACCTAATAATTTTGTTTGATGATCTCCACTCAATCCCAATAGATTATAGTTTAAAAAATGTATATTCCTGTTACAGGTTAAAAAGCATTTGCTATCATCCTTCGATCTTGCCTCGGCATAGAGGTGCTAGCTCCATAAATTGGTAAGTCTCACCATTTTTTAATCCAATAGTACACACTAAAACAAATTTTAAACGAATAATTCTAGGACTCTTATTTGCGGGGACAAGAAAGCTGGACTGACAATATTCTGGGCTGATGATGGACTAGATACTGGTCCAATTCTTTTACAAGAAGAATGCGATGTCTTGGAAGATGATACAGTAGATACTCTGTATAAAAGGTAATATATGATGCATTTGCCTCTTATATTTTTTTATTCTGCAAAAATATTTTTTCAATGCTCTTTTTCTTATTCCTGTGATGTTACAACTTGTCAGTGAACCTTGACCTGCTTCAACCTTTGCCTCCAAACGGATGGAAGATCTCCAGTCGCCCCTTACTAGTTTTTGATGTTCAAAGTGTGTGTGTCCTACCACTGTGCCTTTGGTCCTTCTTTTTCATACCATGATTCCCTAGATATTCGATCGTTTAGCATTCTTGCTAATTATCCCACCCACATGAGTTGCTGAACCCATACATACAATTTAGGTGACCTCCGTCTTGACTTCATGCTACGCCCCTTAGCCTCTGGTACCCTTTAATAGTCCTATCCCTATCCATCCTTACTAATTCATATCATGGCAGTTGACTTTGTTCTTTAAGTCTTTCAAATTGAGCGGTTTTTTTAATTCTTGAATAAAACACAGATGGCGTTTTGAGTTTGCTCAGATCTAGTCTCATTTCAGAAGCGTAGTGTATGACATTTATAGAAATGGAGTCGTACACAATACAACAATGTTTTTAGATAATTACGTGATATTTACGGTTTGCGCAATCCATCCAAAAGCACTATCAATCGAACTGAATTAAAAAAACTGACTCGGTGGAAGATAAAAGAAGAACAATATATAGTCGTAGGGGTCGTTCACAAAAGCATATTGATTTGGTACGTGAAAGTGTTGCTAAATAACCAGAAATTTCCATTAGTCGACTTTCACAACAATTTGGACACATTGAATCCACAACATGGCGTATTTTACGGAAGGATTTAGCTCTGAAAGTTTAAATAACATGGAAACAAAAGCCACTGGATCATTCACGTCGTGCATTTGTCAACTGAATCAAAGAAAAAACAGATGTTTTTTTTTTATTTTACCACCATTTTAAAATTGGTGGTTGTATTAAGAAACAAAATTGCCGCATTTGGAGTGACGAAAATCCACAATTGATTCGTGAGAAACCTTTACATCCTAAACGAGTCATTGTTTGGTGTGCATTATGACCAGGAGGTATAATTGGGCCATATTTCTTTCAAAATGCTGCTGGTGAATGGTGTTCGAATGTCAGTTCCAACAGAATAGCGCTACACCTCACTCTGCTAATGAAACAATTGATTTATTGAGAGAAAAATTTCCAGAGAGTAACAAGAAACAGTGATGTTAACTGGCACATAAGATCATGCTGCTAGTGAATGGTGTCCGAATGTCAGTTCCAACAGAATAGCGCTACATATCACTCTGCTAATGAAACAATTGATTTACTGAGAGAAAAATTTCCAGAGAGTAATAAGAAACGGTGATGTTAACTGGTACATAAGATCATGCTGCTGGTGAATGGTGTTCGAATGTCAGTTCCAACAGAATAGCGCTACATCTCACTCTGCTAATGAAACAATTGATTTACTGAGAGAAAAATTTCCAGAGAGTAATAAGAAACGGTGATGTTAACTGGCTCATAAGATCATGCTGCTGGTGAATGGTGTTCGAATGTCAGTTCCAACAGAATAGCGCAACATCTCACTCTGCTAATGAAACAATTGATTTACTGAGAGAAAAATTTCCAGAGAGTAATAAGAAACGGTGATGTTAACTGGCACATAAGATCATGCTGCTGGTGAATGGTGTTCGAATGTCAGTTCCAACAGAATAGCGCTACATCTCACTCTGGCAATGAAACAATTGATTTATTGAGAGAAAAATTTCCAGAGAGTAATAAGAAACGGTGATGTTAACTGGCACATAAGATCATGCTGCTGGTGAATGGTGTTCGAATGTCAGTTCCAACAGAATAGCGCTACATCTCACTCTGCTAATGAAACAATTGATTTACTGAGAGAAAAATTTCCAGAGAGTAATAAGAAACGGTGATGTTAACAGGCACATAAGATCATGCTGCTGGTGAATGGTGTTCGAATGTCAGTTCCAACAGAATAGCGCTACATCTCACTCTGCTAATGAAACAATTGTTTTACTGAGAGAAAAATTTCCAGAGAGTAATAAAAAATGGTGATGTTAACTGCCACATAAGATCATGCTGCTGGTGAATGGTGTTCGAATGTCAGTTCCAACAGAATAGCGCTACATCTCACTCTGCTAATGAAACAATTGATTTACTGAGAGAAAAATTTCCAGAGAGTAATAAGAAACGGTGATGTTAACTGGCACATAAGATCATGCTGCTGGTGAATGGTGTTCGAATGTCAGTTCCAACAGAATAGCGCTACATCTCACTCTGGCAATGAAACAATTGATTTATTGAGAGAAAAATTTCCAGAGAGTAATAAGAAACGGTGATGTTAACTGGCACATAAGATCATGCTGCTGGTGAATGGTGTTCGAATGTCAGTTCCAACAGAATAGCGCTACATCTCACTCTGCTAATGAAACAATTGATTTACTGAGAGAAAAATTTCCAGAGAGTAATAAGAAACGGTGATGTTAACAGGCACATAAGATCATGCTGCTGGTGAATGGTGTTCGAATGTCAGTTCCAACAGAATAGCGCTACATCTCACTCTGCTAATGAAACAATTGTTTTACTGAGAGAAAAATTTCCAGAGAGTAATAAAAAATGGTGATGTTAACTGCCACATAAGATCATGCTGCTGGTGAATGGTGTTCGAATGTCAGTTCCAACAGAATAGCGCTACATCTCACTCTGCTAATGAAACAATTGATTTACTGAGAGAAAAATTTCCAGAGAGTAATAAGAAACGGTTATGTTAACTGGTACATAAGATCATGCTGCTGGTGAATGGTGTTCGAATGTCAGTTCCAACAGAATAGCGCTACATCTCACTCTGGTAATGAAACAATTGATTTATTGAGAGAAAAATTTGACAAAAAAGTGAACGTCTGTGGGGCTGCAAGAGGTAGTCATTCAATTTGATAGACCCTTTATATTGTTTTTAAATTATATTATTTGATGTTCTAAAATAACATATCTCAAACCAGATATGTAAGTTCTACTATGATTTTTTTTAGATTTTTATATCCGGTGGGTGTGTCAGCTGTAGCTCGAGCTGTCGACATGGTAGGCGATGGCACCGCACCCAAAGTAATACAAAGCGAAAAAGGAGCAACATACGATCCAATGCTGAATAAAGCTGAACTACAAAAGGTATCAATCGGCCTTACTCTCGACAAAATATAGACAATAACAAAAAAAAACATGTTACAGATCGATTTTTCAAAGACCGGTTTGGAGCTTCATAATTTCATCAGAGGAATGGATTCAGTACCTGGTGCCACCTGTCAAATCAAGATACCAGGAAACGAGGAATATCAAGAAGCGTTACTTTTTGGATCCAGTCTATGGAAAGGATCGGTTCCAATAGGCAAAGAGGTAAATTCGTATACAACATTCTTACCAAGCTACAAGAGATTTACCATTAAACACCAAATCACTTTTTTTAAACTTCTCGACGCGCGTTTCTCTAACCATGTTAGCATCATCAGGGGATGATTTAATCCGACTAAATTTTAATTGGATTAAATCTTAGTTAGATTAAAGTTTAATTAAATTAAAATTATAATTAGATTAAAACTATAATTATATTACAATTATAATTAGATTAGAATTATAATTAGATTAAAATTATAATTAGATTAAAAATATTTTTTTGATGGTGAAAAGCTTTGCTACCCTCCGAAAAAAGAAACATTTCTTATATTACCAGCCACCTTACAGAATCAGAGTTCTGTAAATTTTCTTTCAGTTTAGGGAATAAAATATATTCGCTGGGAACAAGATCTGAAGACTAGGAAGGCTCGATTCTTATATCAAGATCTTTGGTGTGAAGATAATGCTATTGTTTTTAGCAAAACAATCGCCAAGAAATTGAAAACAAATGACTTGGTATTTTATGGTAAATCTATTTGAGTTTAACAGAGAGGCTGTTGAAACAATTCTTGAATTTGTATAATTTAATCACTACAAATATATGAATTTAAGCTTATCGTAAATCTATTTCATTGATTCGTTTCGTTTTCAGATTGATATTCAAGGTACCACACCAGGTATTATACATGAAGGAGGACTGCTACTTAGAGGATCAGATGGGGAATATATTAATGTGAAAAAAGTTAAAGTTGGAGGTGAGTTTACTAAGCTGTCTATTCTAAGCCCATTTAATCATGAAACGTTTTTCTATTGAACAACTTATACTTCTTTTTCTTCCTGTGGCGCTACAGCACATCAGATAGTCTTCACCTCCCTCAACCTTCGCCTCCATCCAGATCTATCTCTAGCAGGCCCTCGCTAATTTTTGACGTGCAGTGGTTCTTTTGTCCTGCCAACGTGTTTTTGAACCCTCACATAGTTTAGAATATCAAGAACTTTTTATAATGCATTTTATACCTGATTTTCCCGCAACCAAAGATACTTCTGAGCAGTGGGGGTTCGTGAGTTTGAAATATCATATGTTCTATTCTGCATTGCAGCAAACGATTTATAATAAACATTTAACAAACCAAAATTGAAAATAAGAGTGATAATGACGTATATGCAGTGAATAAGTAATAATGGCGATTATGACAAATAATTTAAACAACATAAACATTTAATTATTTTAGATTTAAAGCTTATTTTCAAATTTTTTGGGGGGTCTGCAGCTCTGTAGCTCTTATATTCCAGCCGCCACTGCTTCTGAGCTTCTATTCTTCTTTCAAAAACTGTACGTACAGCTCAACCGACATATCTTGATCTCCGAGGTTTGGATGCCCAGTAGCCTAACGGCCGAGAGCTCATTCGTGGTGTTAACATCGATTAAATAATGTACGTGTGAGGAACTCTCCGTTCTGGGTCTCTGTTAGACAGTGATCCTTTCACTCTTTCTTTTGCGCATCTCAGAGGCCAAGCTATGTTGGTTGTAATCGTAATCATAAATGACTACTGGACGAATGAGTGTTTTATAGATCATAACTTTAATGTTCTTTTGTATAAGTTTAGATCTTAGGTATAGTTTTATTACCTTTCAAAATACAATTTCCCACATCCTCTGTGATGTTGCTTTCGCCTAGTTTGCTTGCCTAATTCTAATTAACCCTGTATTTTCTTTTTGTGCAGGTAGAATGAAAAACGCCTCAGTTATTGATCAAGCCACTAAACAAATCAAGATTGATTATACACCTGACGAAAAGAGTCAAATAGAAGAAGTCCGTGATATTTGGGAGACTATTTTGAGTATTGATATTGAAGACGATACTGATTTCTTCGCAGCAGGTGCAGGATCCATGGATGTAGTAAGGTAAATATCATGAATTATTAGGTACAAAACTGCATCTGATATAAATGCACTGATTAATCTCATCACAGTCCATTTTTCACAATTAGGTAAGGTGGTAATCTGATGGCGTCAAGTCTGGTTACTTGGCTGGATGTAGAAAAATTTACATTCTTTTTGATCCTATATTGCCACAAATTTGATTTATTCTTAAACAATCTGAATAAAGTGACTGAATTTGAAATTTGTTTTTTTTATGTTACAGATTAGTTGAAGAAGTTAAAGATGTGTTCAAGATTGATTTGGAAAATGATGACGTTTTCTTAGCTCCGGTGTTTTCTGAGTTCGTTTTAAATGTTGTTCTGAAAAGCAGAGGAGCTGGTAGTAATGTCGAAATAGAATACAAGTAAAATATGTTCTGAAATAATATTATACACTCTACTTGAAAAAATTGCAACCTCTTCTATTATTAAGTAGTATAATATGAAAAGGGTGATTTTTTTAGCATGTCCGAACTTCCAATAGGGGTAACTGTCAAATTATCACGGCAAATGTCATAATGACGTATCAAATGTCTGGCAAATCATCATGATTCAACTTGTCCAAGCACTCAAGCATCATCGTTTGCATCGTACTTTCGGTGAATGAGCTCAAAATTGCAACTTGACCCAGAACTTAACCGCTAAATTTTGCCCAGGCACGAAGATCATTTTTGGCTAAATCGTTACGTTAATAAACAAAAAATTCCGAATTTAAAGTGAAAATAAGCCCCAAATGGCGAATGTGACATCATTGGTCCGTATTTCTTTAAAAATCAAGCTGGAAAACATGTTGCCGTTACCGTGGGGATCGTTACAGAGCGATGATCAATGATTATTTAATTCCGAATTTGACATTGATCTGGAGGAAATGTGGTAACAGGACGGCTCCACATGTCACATAGCCAACGCAACAATCCATTTATTGAGGGAACAATTAAATTATTTCAAGGAACGGACCGGTCAACTGGCCACCAAGATCATGTGATTTAGCACCTTTAGATTATTTTTCTTTGGGGCTATGTTAAATCTTTGATCTGTGCCGATAAACCAGCAACTAGTGACGTCTTGGAAGCGAACATAACTCGGACAACTGCAGACATAAGATCCCAATTGCTTGAAAAAGTGATCGGAAATTGAGTTGGATCCTTTTATTTGAATTAAAAGTTCAGACTCACTAAAAATATCACCCTATATATACTGAGTGATGTACTTTTTTTGCACACAAAAGTTTTATATTTTAATTTGGCTGGTGGTTGTTATCACTAAACATGTACAATAACAGTTTCATAGACTGAACTTAATTTTTTTTTTCAGAGCTATCGAAATGGAAATCAACAAACGTCAAATCAAATTCCCCTGTCAGCTATTTGTCAACGGCGAATTCATCGATGCCGAAGGAGGACATACATTGGCAACCATCAATCCTGCAACTGAAGAAAAAATCTGTGACGTACAATGCGCCAGCCTCAACGACGTGGGCAAAGCCGTGACGGCCGCGAAAAAAGCCTTCGAAGAAGGTGAATGGAGCAAAATAAGTGCTAGAGAACGTGGACAGTTAATGTTCAAACTGGCCGACTTGATGCAACAACATAAAGAGGAACTGGCTATAATCGAAAGCATTGATGCTGGTGCTGTTTATACTTTGGCCTTGAAGACGCACATCGGAATGAGTATCGAAACGTGGAGATATTTTGCTGGTTGGACGGATAAGATTCAAGGAACTACCATACCTGTCTCTCACGCCAGACCCAACAGGAATTTGAGCTTCACCAAGAAGGAGCCTATCGGGTAAGATTAATCAAAAGCATTCATTTAGTACTTAAGGAGCTCATGGCAGGTACTGGTGTGTGAGAAGCTTTCCACTCCCTTCCATTCCCAGCCATATTTTTTGCTTCATTCAAATGTTTCTCAATTGTTCTTCTCTGTGCATTCCTAGTCCACCTTTTCTTCTTTTGCATGGAATGTCATGGCGTAAAGCTTGAAAGGTTTCATACCGAATTTGAAACAAGCAGTACCAAATGTACTCGCTGTACATTGTGTTATTCATCGTCACCATTTGGATGCAAAAAAATCTGAATGAACCCCTGCATACATCACTCACATTGAATGACAGGTTATTTGGTCAAATTTGCAGTGAAACTAATGAATATTACAAAGGCTTGCTGCTGCACACAGAAGTTCGTTAGCTCTCAAAAGGTATTTGCGAAAACTGCGCGAAAACCTTCCATCAGCCTATCGGTAGTCACCGATTATCCAGTTCTGTTGTAATCCCTGCCTGGATTTGTTCACTTTTCCATCACCTTTATTTAATCTATATTTATTTCTACATATAACAATCAAAATGGTTTATTATAGAGTGGTGGGATTGATAACGCCATGGAACTACCCACTGATGATGTTGTCATGGAAAATGGCAGCTTGTTTGGCAGCTGGAAATACCGTAGTGATTAAACCGGCTCAAGTGTCACCACTGACAGCTTTGAAGTTTGCCGAACTCACCGTTAAAGCTGGCTTTCCGCCAGGTGTAATAAACGTGGTTCCTGGTAAAGGTAAGATATCGCACCCCTTGTCGGTTCGTTACTTGACCTGAAAATCTATTGAATCAAATCGATTAAATCTGTAATTTTTTCTAGGTTCTGAGGCTGGTAATGCTGTGGCTACCCATCCCCAAATCAGAAAGCTAGGATTCACAGGCAGTACCGAAGTAGGACAAGTTATAATGAAAAATTGTGCGGAGTCCAATTTGAAAAAGGTTTCCTTAGAACTGGGAGGAAAGTCTCCCCTGGTTATATTTAATGACTGTGATTTGGATAAGGCTGTTCGTCTGGTAAGTTTGAACTATACAATACAGAACAGTCTAAGATATTCTATATAATGGGATAAAATATCCAGATTTATATTTAGCTTAAGGTTATCTCCCTTAGACCCTATAAAACTGATTGATGGGTTAACGTTGTAGGGCATGCAATCAGTTTTCTTCAACAAAGGTGAAAATTGTATCGCCGCCGGTCGTATTTTTGTTGAAGATGGCATCCATGATGAATTTGTACGAAGAGTGGTATCAGAAACCAAGAAAATCGCCATTGGAGATCCACTTAATAAATCGACATCACACGGACCTCAAAATCATTTGGCACATTTGAACAAACTTTTGGAATACGTACAGATAGGTAATTTTTGAATATTTCTGTTTCTGTTTCAAACAATGATGTGAAAACTGAACCCAAAAGGATTCTTCACTAATATTTTAATACTCAATTATTTACAGGTGTCAAAGAGGGGGCAAAATTGGAATACGGTGGCAAGAGAGTGAAGAGAACCGGATATTATTTCGAACCGACGATATTTAGTAACGTCGAAGACCACATGTACGTAGCTATAGAAGAATCCTTTGGTCCTATCATGGTGGTCAGCAGATTCTCTAACGGGTAAGAAAACTGACATCTAATGACTTAAAACATTTCTATTCTTTCCTTAAAAAGGCGTCAAATGACCTTTAATACTATAGCGCCTCTCACTTTATCTATCTTTTCTTAAAGGTTTATTTTTCTATAATTTTTTTGTCGATATACAAAGGTAGTTTGAAAAGTTTCCAGCCTAGCATAGAAACAATTATTTTTTTATCAACTGTAGTTTTAGTTCTCAATATAGTCTCCTTGTAATTCTATACACTTTTCCCAGCGATGTTTCTATCTCTTTAATCCGTCATAATAGTACTTGATATATTGTTCTGCAAAATAGTCGTTTATGAATGTGACGGCCTCCCAATTCGATGAAATTCTCTGTCCAACGAGCGAAACTTTGAACCTAGGAAAGAGAAAAAATCGTTGGGGGTCAGATCTGACGAATACGGTGGGTGGTCAATCAATTCGAATCCCAGTTCGTGATTTTTTGCTATGGCTACCACTGAAGTGTGGGACGATGCGTTGTATTGATGGAACAAAACTTTTTCTGGATAGTCAATTAACACATCTCCATGGCTATCCCAAAAAATAGTCGCCATCACTTTCCCGGCCGATGAAACGGTCTTCGCCTTTTTCAACTTTGTCTTGGCACTTCCAGAATGTAGCGGTATATCCAAATTTCATCTACAGTTATTAATCGATGCCAAAACTCCGACTTATTTCCCTTAAACTGCTTCAACAGGGCTTCGAAAATGTTCATTCGAATGCGTTTTTGATCCTGAGTGAGCAATCGCGGCAGCCAATGCGCAGTTAGCTTTTTCAGACCCAAATCTTCAAACAAAATATGACAAACGCGTTCTTTCAAGATGCCCACGCCTCTGCTATGTCTCTAACTTTAAGTCGACGGTCGTCTAGCACAGGTGGGGCACACTGGTGAACCGTGGTCATTAGTTGGTGTGCCGCGGAAAAATGTCAAGTTTTATCAGAAAGGTATGAAGATAATACACCTACATGTAGCTGAGAGTTATGCGAGCAAGACGCTTTGTTGCGCGAGGAGTGGGACAGTTTCACCCGCGCGCCACACTTCGCGCCCAAGCCCGCGCCACGCTTAGTCGTCGTTGTCGCGCGCCAGTAAGTAGCCGATAGTTTGTGATTTTGTCGTCGCGAACGCAATTGGCTTTTTTAATTACAAATAAATAAATAATAATAGAATAATAGATAAATTCGTTAAACGTACCACAAGTTTGTAAAGTGAAACTAACGATTCCCAAGAAGAAGCAGAGTCAACAAAGAAAAAACCAAAACTTGTTAATCGAAAATATGATGAGAGCTATGTAAATTATGGTTTTATATATTGAGGAGACGAATCGTGGCCAATTCGAAAATGTCTTATTTGTGGAGAAACTTTGGGTAATAATTCGATGGTGCTCACTAAACTTTTAAGACATTTAACTACTAAACACCCATCGGTGACTCAAAAAGACAAAGCCTTTTTTCAACGGTGGAAAGATCAGTCTAAGAAACACGTAACTCTCATAAGTTCGTCTTTCAAAACATCAGACAAAGCGCGATATCGCTAATATGCTAGTTAAATTCAAGAAGCCTCATTATCTCGCTGAAACTTTAATTTTACCTGTCTGCAAAGAAGTTGTTAAGATTATGATTAGCCAAGAAGCCGCCAAGGAAATCGAAAATATACCTGCATCAGCAGATACGATCTCACGTCACATTAATGTTATTTCTAGCGACATTGAATCAACGTTAATTGAAAAATTAAGGCTTAGTGGAGTTTTTGCGGTACAAGTCGACGAGTCTATCAGTGGTCACACGCATCTCATCTCAAATGAGGGGTACACTGACGGATATGAAATAAAAGAAGACTTTTTATTTTGTCTGCCACTATCTAGTTATACCACTGGAGAAGAAATATTCAAAGTAACAGACCAATACTTCAGTAAGCATAATTTGGAATGGCACAGCTGTATAAGCATTTGCACAGACGGAGCAGCAGCTATGGCGGGAAAAATTAGATGATTTATAACCAGGGCTTCTGAAAAAAACCCTAATATTAAAAATTTACTTTGCTTTTTACACAGGAAAGCACTGATGATGAAGTCTCTGCCCGATGAATTGTTGTCTGTCCTACAAGAAGTCGTCAAAATTGTCAATTACATCAAGTCGCGACCGCTGTACTCTCGTCTGTTTAATGGAGTGTGTCAAGAAATGAGAGCAGATCATCAATCACTTATGTTTCATACAGAAGTACAATGGCTTCCTCACGGAAAAGTGCTTTTTCGGATTTACGAGCTAAAAAATGAGACCCAGACGTTTTTAGAGCAAACATTGGTTTTTTTCTTTGGTGTACCTCTAAAATTTCTTGATTTGGTAGGTGTACCTTGAACACAAAAAATTGTTGTCTAGCACCATTTGGTAAAACTTTTCAATGTTACTGGTTGTAGTTTGGTTTAATACTTTGGTTAACACTAACATCGACTGACATAAATGACGGTTAAACAATTAAGCATCTAATAAGGCTAAAATGTTTAAAGTTGTATTTCAACGTATGCGCAACTATAACAGCAGAATATTTGTGACAATATTTGCAGCCATATTGAGGCTGAAAACTTTTCAGACTACCCTCATATGTATGCTAGCATTGCTTGAACGTGCCCAGCAGTGTATTGATGTGGAAGGGATGTATTTTGAATAAAAACAAATAATTTTAACAAAATAACCAATTCTTTTATTTATATTTAAAAAGTTCCGTTATTTCTCCAACATAGTATATATACATGGTGTCCGCTAATTAATGGTACACAGCAAAAGTGCAAATTTGTTGACTAAAAATATTGCGATTTAACCCAACTTACCTTAGTTCAAAAGTTAATAGTAACCAAGATACAGGGTGTTAGTTTTTTAAGATAACATTTAAATTTCTCGAAAATTCTTATGTAAATTGTAGAGGGCGTTGTCTTGCGACATTTACGTTACGTAAAAAAAGGTATATCTTGTAAATGTCGCTCCGGGTTACCGTTTTCTAGATATCTACGTTTAAATTAGGTGATAATTCGAATGGAATATTATGGACTATGGGCATAATCACCATATGGATTATGGACATAATCACCATAATCATTACATAATCACCAGTAAGACCAGAAGAAATGGCGTTCGGATACTAATAAGTATGGATTTTCTAAATTTCACGCATGTTTATTTCCAAAATTGAATACACATCTACGTGTAAACTTTGCTTCGTCTGTAAACATTTTTTTTTAAACATGGGGTCGACATTCTGCTGGGTACTACAATAACGAGCAAATTCCAGTCTGGCTGGCAAATCAGCTTCCTCTATATTCTGTACAGGCGTAAAGTAAAAGGGATGCAGTCCCTCCTCGTGAACAATTTTGCAAACGGTGGACTTGCCTACCCCAACTCCAAGAGCAATGCGTCTTGTACTTACTTCAGGGTTTTCGGTTACGCGAACCACAATTTCTTCTTCCTGGTCGATGGTTAGAGTCTTCGGACGACCTGCAGAATCTCGTTTCGGACGGAAAGAACCTGTTTCACCCATTTTGTCGTAGATATTTTTGAAAACCTTAAAACCCCGCTGTCTTCATCATGGATACGTTTCCAAATATCTTCAATGAGACTGGCGTTCATTAAAATTGTCCTGCGTGTATATGCCTATCATACCTCTTATCTCTTCATTAGAAAACAATTTGTCTGGGCAATTTGTTCTCGACTTAAGTGAAAATATTTCAATAAAACTATTTTACTATAGTATATTAAAATTATATTATTATTATTATTTAAAACAAGTTCAACCATTTAAATACTCATAATATGAAATATTAACAGTCAATGCAAAAGTCGCCTTGATGAATTTGTTTTGATCATAGTCTACCTACTTTAAGAAACGTGGTATATTTCAAAAGCGCAATTTAAAAGAGTGCAATGAACAATTTAAACGCAGATATCTAGAAAACGGTAACTCAGATATTTGCAAGGTATAACTTATTTACGTAAAAAAGATGGACAAAATAACATTTTCATTAAAAATGCGAATACACAAGGCGCAAAAAAGTTGTGACCTTTCAAACGTAGAAAAATACCCCAGACAGTACCCTCTACAATCTACATAAAAATTTTCGAGACATTTAAATTTCTTATCTAAAAAAAAATCCCCGCTACCAAATTTTGTTCAAGAAAGATATTTATTGACGAAAATTGAAAAGAAAATTATAACTTGGTAACCCTGTATCTTGGTCACTATTAACTTTTGGACTAAGGTAAGTTGATCAATTCTTCTATTGGAACCTTTGGTGTGAAACAATAAACTTGAAGAGATTTACCACTAAACACCAAATCACTTTTTTTTTAACTGCTCGACGCACGTTTCGCTAACCAGGTTAGCATCATCAGGAGATGATTTAATCTAATTCTAAAACTAAACTATGTTCTATTTATATGAAAAACCCTACCTAACAAAGCGTGTAAAAATCATGAACCGTGAAGTTTACTAAGCCTTACATTAATAATTGAAAAAGTTGACTGAACGGGATAGGTCCTTTATCTCGGTTCATGATTATCTTACATTTTTCTATTTGAATACTTTCATATGCATCCAAAGCCCTATTATTATTAACACTTTTAATTAGTCTTAAATTATTAATATCGATACTGTGATCGTGTTCGATTGCATGTTGGGCAACATATCACTTTTCATCTCTCCCATATCTAATGTGGGCAATATGTTCTTTATATATTGTCAATATGGATCTCTTTATTTGCCTAATATACCTTCGATCACAGTCTTAACAACTAATTTCGTAAATCCCCGACTTTTCATGTTGCTTTACTTTATCCTTTGGATTACTCAAAACCCAGCACAATCTTGGCACTTTTGGATTAGAAATATGTAATTTGCTTTTCAGAGGAGAATATTTTTCGATTCGCAAAATGAAAATTTAGATGATTTTATTAAGAACTTAAATAGCAAATCCCAAAATATAATATTTACGCATGAACTGAAAACAACGATAGTTTATCATTTCTGGATGTTTTAGTCGGTAGAAACAATAAAAATAGGTTAGATTTTGATATTTTCAGAAAAAACACCACCACTTCGAGATACATTCCTAACGATTCAAATCATAGCTTCCAAAATAAGATAGCTGGTTTAAATTTTATGATAAATAGATTAATTAATTTTCCTTTAAATAAAGATAATTATAACAAAGAATTAAAATTAATTAGAGAGGTATCTGACATGAATGGTTATAATAAGAACATTGTAGATAAATGAATTAGAAAACATAAGTTCAGAAAATTATTAAAAGAATCTTCGACTTTTCAAAAGGATCAGAACACAAAAAAATTTATGGTAATACCATTTGATGCCCAATTAACAAGACGGTTAGACAAAATTTTGAAAAAAGTGGACATTAAGGTTGTGTACAAACCATATAATAAATTAAGAGAAGTTCTGTATAATCCAAAGGATAAAGTAGAGCAACATGAAAAGTCGGGGATTTACGAAATTAGCTGTCAAGACTGTGATCGAAGGTATATTGGGCAAACAAAAAGATCCATATTGACAAGATATAAAGAACATATTGCCCACATTAGATATGGGAGAAATGAAAAATATTGTATTGCCCAACATGCAATTGAACATGACCACAGTATAGATATTAGTAATTTAAGACTAATTAAAAGTGTTAATAATAACAGGGCTTTGGATGCATATGAAAGCATTCAAATAGAAAAATATAAGAAAATCATAAACCGATATAAAGGACCTATTCGTTTCAGTCAACTTTTACAATTATTAATGTAAGGCTTAGTAAAAAACTTCACGGTTCATGATTTTTACACGCTTCGTTAGGTAAGCTTTTTCACATAAATAGAACATAGTTTTATATCTTAGTTTTAAAATAAGATTAAATCATCTCCTGATGATGCTAACATGGTTAGCGAAACGTGCGTCGAGCAGTTCAAAAAAGTTATTTGGTGTTTAGTGGTAAATCCCTTCAAGTTTAGTAAGGTAAGTTGAGTTAAATCGCAATATTTTTACCCGAAAAATCTGCAGTTTTGCTGGGTACCATTAATTAGCGGACAATCTGTAAATATATTTGTTAAACATCTTTATATATTTACAGAGACGTTGATGGCGTCATTAAAAGGGCCAATGCCACCGAATATGGTCTCGCATCAGGCGTGTTCACCAAAGATATCTCGAAGGCTCTGAGATTTTCCGAACGCATCGACGCAGGAACCGTCTTTATCAATACGTATAACAAGACCGACGTAGCGGCACCTTTCGGAGGTTTCAAACAAAGCGGCTTCGGTAAAGATCTCGGTCAGGAGGCGTTACACGAATATCTCAAAACGAAATGTGTAACGGTAGAATACTGATAATTTTAAGTGATTCCTGCTGAATATGCATAGGTAGAAAATAAAAAGATTCCTTTTTTATGTACATAAGTATACCTGGTGTTCATTTGACGTTGATTGTTTTAGTTTTAAGCACGAAATGATTAATAACTTTGTAAATATGAATGAGATTTATAAATATATTATAAAAATATACAGATTGTTATTAAACTGGCAGAAATTTTCCGTTTCGTTGTGTGGCTTTCTTCGTTTTTAAGGCTATTTCACTATTGAAGTTTCTTAAATAAAAAAAATAGGTGATCTTGTGAAAAGAAGGTTTGAAATGAACGACAAAAAAAACGAACTGTTTAATGTCAGAGATCTAAAGAGTGGGACAACTACACAGGTCGCAATGATTTTTGTAAAATTAGTAAAGGTGCTAAGCCATTTTCTCAGAAATGGCTTAGCACGTCCCATTTTCAAGTACCGGCTTCTCATTTACATCATGGGGTTATTGAAATTATTGGTACCTAACTTTGAGCTGGACAATGTAGGAATTACCACAAGACTGTAGAGAAGGTATTTCCATAGTATTATACGAATCTTTAAGGACAGTTTTATTGTTTTCCATAGTTTAGTTTGTTTCTGTCCCGTATACAGTACAGTACAGTTAAGTCGATTTTATATAAAATGACATGTTCTAGTCGTCGATTTTCCAAAAATCCAGCGGATAAGTTTTGTTATAGTTGCGGATGATTTATTTTAAAGTCAGAAGGCTAGATCTATATCCGAGGAAGTCAAAAAAGCATATATTTTAAATGCCAAACAGGAGATCAAGATAAAAGGTCCTTCTTCCGCTTCTCGATATTAAGTTTGGACTAATAAAAAACTTTGTCAAAGCCATGAAAATGGCTTGGAAAAACCAAAGAAGGTACAGGTTTCAAGTTCCAAAAAGAAATATGTACTCAATTAAGTGATGCAAAATTAAAAGAAGATATATTTATTGAACCTCAATAAAGAAGCTTCTAGGTGATTTCCGTTTTCAAGAAAAAATCAAATGGAGAGGAATTGGCAGCTTGGAAGTGTTTTGTAAATGTAGGGAAAGGATTTCTGGGCAACAAGAAAAATAAAGAGAACTATAAAAACCTCAAATATGAACTCTTGAAAGCCTATGAAAAACTACTGTGGTTTCGAATGTCCTAAAGGCATCTTTACACCCCCATTTGGATTTTTTCCGAAAAATTTGGGTGCAGCAGGCGACGTACAAGGAGAGAGGTTTCACCAGGACATCAGGACGATGGAAGCAAGATACCAGGGACGCTGAAACCTGTTGGGCTAGTCGCCTTGTTGGGCTGCTGGTTTTTAAAAAGAGATGATGCTATAAAACACAAGAGAAAATAGTGAAAGTTTTTCATGTAATATATTTTTTATTCACAGAATCCTCAGTAATATTAAATAAATATTAGGTTGTAAAAATATGTCTTCTCCTTTTTTTCCCCACCACTGACTCCCTGTAACAAAAAAAAAGTATGTGTTAAAGTAATTGGCTTATGATTTTCGGATTTAAGACTACAAAATACTTCATATGCACCTATTTTCATCAATGTTACCTTAAAAAGTTTAAATTTGTCGAACCTATTGTTTTAGTAATAATTAATTTATAAATTAATTTGCTATCATCAATCTTGTTTTGTCGATAATGCTGTTGGAACATCAAAACGAAATTTGGCAAACCAAATATTTAGCCAAAATTCTAAACACAGATATTGTAATAATTTTACGCAACGCAACAAAAATTTAAAATAATTGGACATGATTTTATAAATATACTCAAAACAACAAAATAATCATCAAATCTTCAACTTCGGTAAAATACTGGATACCATAATCAATGTAAACACTATTTAGTATCATTTAAAACCGCTAGAAAACATGGTTCCCAAGTATTCGCTTCGAAAATCAGTAACAAAAGCTAAATTCGCGGCATCTACATATCAAAAAATTATAAAAACCAAAAAATGTACGCATATTTTTATCATATTACAAAGTATCATCAAAAACCTCACCAGATATTAAAAATGTTTCAGCGTGTTTTACTAGTTGCCTAACCATCCACTATATAATAAAATATATTTCAATTGCCTAAATATTTATCTTTTAGTAAATAAGAAAACCAAGTAAAGGTTTTTTTAGTTCCTATAAATAAGTAGTGTTTTTCATTTAGATATGCGCCTAATAAGGTGATATATAGACTCCTGAGAGACTCCATCTGAAATATAAGACTCCATCTGAAATAAGACTTATAAAAACAAGCGAGGGTCAGCGTTAAACTTTTCCCACCAAATCACTTGTTCTAAATTTCCCGACGTACATTTCGCTAACCATGTTAGCATCATCAGGGATGATTCAATCTATTGGAGATTGAATGAGATGTAAACATCACCTTATAATGTCAAAAATCAAAGTCATGTTAACTGTTTTCTTACCGTAGTACTGTCCACAAATAGTTCCTTCCAATTAGTCAAACAGTTAATAAAAAATATTATTTAAGCGCTGTATTATTTGCGTAAATCTGCTGAAGAAAATGTTTAGATTTTGTTTCAAGCTTGATAAAACTTTTACAAAAACATCTGAATTGATGAAATAAAATTATGGAGATGATTATTTATCCCATACACGTGTGTTCGAGTGGTATAAGCAATTCCAGGACGGTCGTGACGTTTTGGAAGAGAACCCAAAACCAGGCGGCCAAAAAATAAAAAATCGCGACGAGTTCATGAAAAAAGTGCGTGAAATGATTGCCTACGATGTGAATTCGACTGTGAAATAGAAAAGGAGGAATTAAATAACACCAAAGACATGATCCAGCCCCGGGAAGTTATTTTTTGTTGCACGATAACGCATCATTGCACAGACCCTCGCTGTTCGTGAATTTTTGGCGAAATAACAGTCCTGTGTGCTTCAATATGCTCCGTATTCGCCTGGTTTATCCCCGTGTGACTATTTCCTGTTCCCGAACCTCAAAATAGCCATGAAAGGAACGTTTTTTGACAGTGTTACACAGGTCCAAGAAGCCGTGACGAGGGTTTTTAAGTCCATTCCGAAAAAAGACGTAAAAAATCTATGCTAGCATGATTGAACCTGCCCAGCGGTATGCGGAAGGGATGTACTTTGAACAAAACAAAATAATTTTGGCAAAATAACTAATTGTATATTTTTATTTAAAAAGTTATTTTTAGGACATACTAGTACTTATATATCGTGAGGTTAAAACTTGGACAACTTGGCAACTTTAAACAATACATTAAAAAAAAATTAAAGCCTTAATATCAAATAACAATAAATAATATATGTACAAAAACAATCACGCAATCTAAATAACGAACATAACGGTACTATATCGGTAAATAATTATATTCAATTTAAAATGTAATGAACCAAATGATTAATAATTGAATAATTATTATACATAGTGCATTTAAATAGTAAGTATTGGAAAAAAATTATTGTCAGGATTAACGTTCATGCTGTAAATATTCAAAAAACGCAAAAATGGACCTGTGACAACAAAATCTCTCAAATACATTATTAGACTTTTGTGTTACATTCAATTACTTACTTAATCATATGCCTTTATATCGTTAGATGTCAAGCGTAAGATTAAATTATAGACGAAAATCATGTGAATTGTCACTAATCAAAGTCAATTATGCCAAAGAATATTGTATAGATACGATCACGTCAATATTCTTTGATTATACCTCAAAGGCAACAATGATCAATCAAACCTTACTTCAATTACTATTATTTCTTTTACTTACTGTTAATTATTTTTATATATTTCAAATGCCATGTCATAAACACCTGTAACATGATTCAAGATATTTCTGCATACAACTAGCTCACTGCTAAAAAAATATAAACGGTCTAAAAATATAACGGAACTTGTCGATTCAAAAATAATTGGAAAGTACTATTATAAATTATTACAAGATGCGATAACCAACTTTTATTAATCCACCAATAAAAACATATTACTCATTTCAAAGTCCACCCTTTTTTCAGTCATTAACGATCAAAAGGCTAATTCCTTATTTACAATATATATATATATATATATATATATATATATATATATATATATATATATATATATATATATATATATATATATATATAAACCTTTTTATCATACAATAAGTACAGTTACATTCCAACGTTGACATACGTGCGATCTAACCTTACCTTTTCATTCAAGCCACATTCGATTCCCCTCACTCCCCGTACGAACGTCATCCGATAACACATTTCCCTTCAATAATCACAATAAAAACAGTTGCAAGTAAAAAGAAACAAAAATTTCGAAAGAATCTCAATAAATTATTAAAATCGGATGCGAAATATGCCCCGTGGCCCATGAACTGCCGTCCAAAATGAATATTTATACCGATTTGGGTGTACGTTCCACGTTTTTTGGCCCACAAATACTTTTATCGTTCAGTGTTTGTCAGTTCGGGATATCGCTCGGGAAAAAGTGAGGTTAAGTGCGGTGTTTTATGTTGTTGACTAAGATTGCCAGGTATTTTGGTAAGTTTGTCAAATGATTTCCTGTATTTTAACAGTAGTTTCATTAATGTTTTCTTAATTTCCATCAAAGTGGGCGTTTTTATTGGATTAAGTTCGTGCTTTCTGTCAAAAAAAAATTAATTTACTTCCTGCTTAAATTAAAGAAATATTATATGATTTTCAAGTTTAAGGTGTCAATTTAAATACTTTAACAGAAATATATAACTTCAGATATAAAAGCCGATTAAGTGGAAATGTATGTTAAAAATACTCAGTAAATCTATTAATATTGTTTATTTTTTCTATAATAATTATTTTTCACAGAGATTAATTCTAGATTTTAGGATTTGTAAGATTAATCATCAAGGTTGATTATTTAATACTCCGTTAGAATTTTTCCAGTTCCTAGTTTATAAAAACTATGACGAATTTATAGGTTTCTGTGACTGTTACTGCACCGCACAAGGCAACATGAAGTTGCAGGCCTTAGACTCAAAATATTACTCAGTTTTTATAACTGTTAAATAAAAATTTTGTATGTATATATTTTGATGTATATATTTTGATTTGAATTAATTTTGAAAGTTGGTCAAAGTAAGATTTGCAGTTCAGTTAGTTGTTCTGCGTTTATAATATATCGTATGCGTATAAAATATCATCTTATAATTTTGGTAATTTATTCGTTGCTCGATTATCAGGTTGCCTTTCAACACGACCCCAGTCACCTTATTCTTTGCGTTGATAAATCTGACATTGATTTCCGCACTTTCATCATTATTGTTATTGATGTGAACTGCTAAGTCACAAACTATGAAACTACTATGATCAAAAAGTAAGATGACTTTTTAATTTAATCACAAAAAGTATTTATTTATTCATCAAAATATATTTAATTTCCTTTGAAGTAATATAATACACTTTTTCCACCATTTTTTCTAGTCTTCGAAACAGTTTTTGTACTCCACTTATGGTATTTCTTTCGAAGCGTCCAGTAAACTCTCTTGAACGGCTTCAATGGACTCAAAACTGCGCCGACGAAATAGTTTCTTCAATCGAGGAAACAGGAAAAAGTCACACGGGGCCATATCCAGTGAATATGCTGTTTTTGGGTCGCAAGCATAGATCTATATGTCATCGCCGGTAATTATGCGTTTCAGAATGTCATCATCCAGACAAAGCGTCTCTTTTGCTATTTCAACCTATATTGTTCTTAAAAATTAATTGAATTGGTTCAGATGATAATTCAATAATGTCAGCAATGTCTCTAATACTTCTTCAGCGATTACTCTACACCAAATCCTTGATTTTGGTAATGTTTTCTTCATTAATTAATGTGAACACTTAAATGATGTTCCAGCATTCCCAACATTTATCACAAGCAATTTCTTTTCAGTTTCTTTCCTTTAACTAATTTTAAGATATTATTAAAAATTAAAATCTCCAAATGTAGAAGAATGTCTGTCGACCAATCACACTAAATAATGCGGATAAAAATTCCTCTCGCTCCCGCTAAAGCTGAGTAAGAATTTTTAACTCGTGACAATTTTCCTGCGATGATTTATTCCGACTTTCGACGTGGATTATCTCAACAACAGTGCATCGATCAACTCACTTCTACTTTTGGAGATGAAGTACCATCTAAAACCACTGTATATTACTGATTTAGTGCATCCAATCGTGGCGGACTTTCATTCAGGGACGAATTTAAAGAAGGTCGTCCAAAATCGGTTGTTGTGTCAGAAAACATCGATACTGTGCTCGAACTGAGAAAACAAAATCGTTATGTGACATAGCGTGAGATTGAGGCATTCCTGGGCATAGTATGACAAGCATATACAAGAGTGTAAATGAACATTTAGCCCTTAAAAAGATTTGTGCGCGTTGGATTCCGTATAATTTGACAATCGCTCTAAAAAAGCTCGTGTCGATTGGTGCGAAGAAATGATCAAAAAATACAATCGTGGTGCGTCAAAGGCCGTGCATAACATCTACACAGGTGACGATCATGGGGCCCGTATGAGCCCGAAAGTAAGCAGCAGTCGACTCTATGGGTCTTTCAAAATGAGCCAAACCCAACAAACAGTCCTGATTTACCGCCGTACAGTCCTGATTTGACACCCAATGATTTCTTTATGTTCCCGTCCGTGAAAAATAAACTACGTGCTCAGCGATTTTCGACACCAGAAGAAGCGGTTGGTTCGTTCAAAATGCATGTTCTGAAACAGTGCTATGAAAATCGGTTCAAATGTATGCAAAAAATGTATCGATCATCGCCGAGAATATTTTGAACAACAATAAAACAATTTTCAATGATAAATATTTGTTTTTATTTATTATTCCGGATACATAAATAGCAACCTTCATATCACAATTTTCAAAAGTGGCATAACCTCTTTTTTGCTAAAATTTAGTACCATCACCTCTTCAAGTGAATGCTTCCGTCCAGTGCAGCTCAATTTATTTTTTTACACATCTAACATTTTAGTTATTGGCAAATTAATACAGACACGTCTATTTTTGGCTCGCATTCGTTTTTAAGCCATTTAGTCTGGGCTAGTGCCAAATTTGTTCGTTATGATTAATTATCAGCATTTTTATTGCCATTATCAGTATCGTAATCCCTAACAATTGCTTGTTCAATAAGAGTGTCAGAACTTTAAAATGAGGTACAATCATAACTTCAACTGATAATTGGATAATTTTTATTTTATACTGAATGACATCGTCCCCCCTCAGCTTCATCTTGTGGAAAGCATTCTGGAGGTCTAATTTTTGAATACTCCCTGATAATACGGCTTGACCATTCCTAAAGGGAAGCCAACAGTGTTGTCAATTCGAACGCTACAAAGTCTCATTTACTTTATTTTATCGTATTTATGGTACAGCTCTGGGAACTATGGGGGCAGGGCTCTATACCATATGCTTGAGGAAAATATCAACTCTAGAAAACATCAGACAGACTAATCGTTGGTCGTTACAGAAATATTCTGAACGCGTCAGTGAATCTCGAACTGATTTACATCGGACTATTTATACTTATCAGTATCTACGTCGCAAGTAAAGAGACAAGTACAGATTCCAAACAAACATGTAGCTTTTATACAGAAATGCCAGTAATGTAAATATGTTTGGAACAAATGTGTTTATATAAAAATATTAATCTATAAATAGTCCAAGGGCGAACCGCATTGCGTCGAACATCAAGTCTTGTTAATTGAAGTTAAGATGCGTCGGACGCGGTCCTGATCTGGTTGGCTGACCAGAGCAAATCAAGCCATGGGCAAATCAACCCCTTTAGCCTGTAGAGCTAAACATGTATTATTCATCTATAACTATCGGCAAGTCCTTAGAAATTGTTCATTAGATTTTTATTTAACGCTTTGTAAACAAAATCATACTACAATACATACTACCTTTATCAAAAAGTTCCCGGAATGTATTCAGAAAATAGACAATACAAGTGTATTCATCAAAATTTATATTTTCCGCTTCAAAGTTCTCCCCATGGACTGTAACGCACTTATGCCATCGCTTGATCCAATCTTCGAAACATTTTTTATACTCGGTGTTGGGTATGGCCATCAGAGCCCTATTCATATTTTATTCATAACCTTCTCCAGGCCGAACAGATGCGGAAGATTCTGGGTATTCGTACCGTGAACTAGTGAAGCTCCGATTAGAGACCTTAAGTTCGAAAATAAAGAATTGAAAGAGGAAATTCAAATACTGCAAACCAGAATCGATGAACTAGAAGAGTTCACTTCTGGGAAAACTAACGACAATGTCAGCGAGGTTGGTGTTGTCTAAAACACCAGGCTTTGAAGTGAAAGAAAAAGAAACGACTCCGAATGCCATACTACCAACATCAGTGATCCAAATGCCAGTCATCGAGATCCAGTCTGACCTCGAAGTCTCATGTCTCTGTCGCATGTCTCTGCCATAGATGGATATCAGCAGATGTACTCCCGATCTAGAAGACGAAAGCTTCCAAGGCAAGTCTGCTTTTGGAAGAGCCGATTGTTTTCCTCCCGTCCACTTCGTCAACCATACATAAAGATTCGCCAAAGACGCAAGAATCAATAAAAAAGACAGCAGTACTATCTACTGATGTCACTACCAAGCCCAGATCGATTGTCCCGCAGGACAAATCCGCATTCCAGGATATCATGCGCATCCTGAAGAAATTCAAAATAGCTGTCGGGCCAGCTAAAACGCGGACAGCCGGTGTCCTTATGGTCCGCGAGATGGAATCCGATCGAAAAGCCATCATAGAGATTTTCAACGAGAGGCAGTATTCTTACTCGACATCAACCTCAATCAGTAGGAAACTGCGCGTCCTAAACAAGGGGATGTTAGAAACCATCCCAACCGATGATGTCAGAACAGAGCTTCGGCATCTAGGATTCCATCCTACTTCCACCACGAGAAAATGGCTTCACCCAACAAGTGGCGCGACTTAGTATACTGACTAGCGACCCTACTGCGACCCAGCAGGTGGCCGCCACCCAGTCGGCTATGGTTTTCTAATCAGCATCTCATACGCCTGAGGAAGCGGATATTACATGAGATGTTGGTTTTTGTACATTCTATGTCAAGTAAACATATTTCATATGTCTTTTTTTATATTTTTCCGTTTGACGAGGTCACGGTAGGTAGCTGCTAACTCTTCGACTTCCACCATAGTTCAACTAAAGCGCCTGTATTGTGGGTGGTATTTCTCAGGACACGAATCAAGTGGCGTGTGCTAGGTCGCGCCACCCAGGTCGCCTCGTCTGTCACTAGTCATAGCGACAAACGCCCCGATTTGTAGCAAAAAAATGATGATATTTGCATCACAATAGCGGACCATCGCGCATCCCAATGATTTTGTCAATTTTTCGCCTGAAATCGAATAAATAGCGTTCAACAAGCACCGTATTCTCCAGATATGGCCTCGAATGGCTTTTTTCTGTTCCCTCGATTAAACTAACTAATTCGTGGAGGCCGTTTAAACTCCATAGAAGCCATTCAAGAGAGTTCGCTGACCGCTATGAAGGAAATACCAGAAGTTGGATGTAAAAACTGTTTCGAAAAACGTTGGAATACGTGTATTACAGTGAGGGGATTATTTTAAATGAGATAAAAGAAAGTCACCTTACGGTTTGATCATAGTAGGACGTATATAACTGTATATATTTTTATTCCAATCCAGATACGAGAATAATTGCGTGAAACGGTAATAAAAAAAACAGTTATGCAAACTATAGATTTTTTATTCTCTTTAATATTTAATTGAGAAGCCGGTTACACAATTTTCACGGTCAAAGTTAAATTTAAATAAAGAAACGTATCAAGTGCACTTTCATTGTGATTCGAATTTTAGCACGGGAATTTCTACATAGTGTTCTTGAAATATTTATACACAGTAAAAATATAAATTTCGGAATATTTTTGAAAATAAATTGTAATGCGTTTACAACAGGGTAAAACCTAGGAATATTTTTGAAAATAAATTGTAAGGTATGCGTTAACAACAGTGTAAAAACTATTTTATATTGGATTAATTTTGTAATTTTTTGTGTATACAATGACTGTATTATGTAATCGTTAAAAATAATCAAGAAGATACAGAGAAGTGTGGAAATTGTAAATTTGAAAACATGAAATATGGGCAAATTGTCAAACAATTAAACTGCATTGATCTACGGTAAATTACATAATGAGCAAACATAAAAGAAATGGTCACATTCAAAAGGAAAAAAGGAAAGTGGACCTACACTTGCACGCACTTGTAAAATGACCCGCCCGCTCATGCAAAACGGATCATTCATCCCGACCGCGATTACGTACTTTCGTACAAGCTATGCGTTTTGGTAATAAAATCAAAGGAACGAGACGAAGAGTTTCCTTGTTAATTACGTTTTTTCGAAAACAACTACTACGATTTCTTGTCTCACCCAGTGTTAAATACTACGATTTCTTCTCTCACTCAGTGTTAAATAAATTAATAACAGTGTGGCAATAAAATAAATTAATAATATTAAATAAAATGGACAAATTTGTGACAAAACGAAATGCACTGTCTACATCTGGTGAAACAGTAAAGAAAAAGACCAGATAGTTTAACAATACATTAAAATATAGATTCATTGCCTTGGATGACAAGTCGCAATATGTTGTTTGTTATCAAATTCTGTCCGCGGAAAGCTTGAAGCCTTCAAAGTTAGTTCGGCATCTGGAAACAAAACACCCATCTTTACAAAACAAACGATTAGAATTTTTCGAGCGTAAATCATTCTTCTTGAAAAATCAACACATCATGCCGTAATGAGACTGCAGCACTTCAAGCATCCTATTTAGTAGCATTAAAGGTGGCCAGGGAGTCTAAGCCCCACATGATTGCGGAAAAATTAATTTTACCCCCTGCCATTGATATTGTCAATGTGATATGCATATACAATGCAATGCAGACGTAATTTGGCTCAATTTTTGTGTTTTGTCCTTTGAATTTTTAATCCGATATGAATGCAAGAGGTCAAAAGAAAATGTGCTGATTTGCAAACCAACACTGGTGTGATAGTAAATTTGAAAGACATTATGCAACATATGGAATGGACGCATGGCTTTTTTCACAGAAATGCTCTTGCTACTGCTACAAGCACAGAAATGCTCTTGCTACAAGGAACACGTGGCTTAAAACCAGAAAACCGGAAGATTATAAGATATATAAAGAAATTAGAAAAGTGAACACAAAGCTGTGTACAATAAAAAAGAATAATTGGATGGGAGAAATAATAAATGAAATTGAAGAAGAAAACAAGAAACGAAATATGAGTGCTATTTTCAAACATGTAAATAAGTGCAAAATAAAGAAAGCAACAGTAGTAATTGAAAATGAGATATGGGAAAAACATTCCAAAGAAATGTACGATGAAAAAAATCATGAAGAGTTGACGGGAGGAACAGAACTGGAGAAGCATCTGGCAGAAAATGAGAAGGTAAGGGAACCCGAGTACGTGGAAGTTGCTCAAGCGATTAAAAAACTCAAAAATAAAGAGCTGCGGGATGTGATGAAATGTGCGCAGAACTAATTAAACATGGAGGGGAAGAACTACATCAAAGAATCTACCAACTTATTTTATGGATATGGCGTAAAGAACACATACCTGATGAATGGAAAACCAGGCATTATAATGCCGATACCAAAAAAGGGTGACTTGGCACAATGCAAAAACTATAGAGGAATTACATTGCTGAATGCGGCATACTAGGTACTTACAAACATAATAAAAGAACGACTGGAGATATACACAGAAAAACGTATAGGAAATTATCAATGCGGCTTCAGAAAAGGAAGATCGACAGTAGATGCCATACATATACTAAAACAAATCACGGAGAAGATATATGAACATAATATGGCAGCACATATAGTTTTTGTTCATTTTAAGCAGGCGTTCGATAAAATCAACAGAGAACAACTCATGGAAGACTTAAAAAACATCGAAGTTCCAAGAAAGATTAGAAGATTGATAGGTATGACAATGAATGAGTCTGAAGCAAGAATATATACAGAACAAGGAATGACAAATAACATAAAAATCAAAAAAGGGGTTATCATTGGATAGCATAATACAGAGAATTGAAAATATAGAAACATTAAATAAACATCTTGTACAGATAGTGGCATATGCGGATGATGTTGCAATAATTGCTAGAGAGCAGAGAGAGCTAAAGCGCGTAATAAAAATAATTGACAGCGAGTCTAAGAAAAAAGGGCTGGAAATAAGTGAGCAAAAAACAAAGTATATGTACTGCAGCAGAAATAAAAGAAAACTGAGAAATTTACAGTGCGGAAGCTATAAATTTGAAGAAGTAAAAACATTTAAATATCTGGGAGTCATAATAGATAGAAGGAATGAGGGACTTGATATAGAAGAGAAGATACATAAAGGATATAGAGCATTCAATAGCAACAAGACATTACTGAAAGACAAGAGATTGAGCACAAGGAATAAATTAGGAATATACAAAAAAATAATAAGACCCATAGTAACATATGCCGCAGAAACTGTAACACTCACAGCCAAAGAGGAAGACAAACTAAATATTTTTGAACGCAGGATAATGAGAACCATAATGGGTGCAAAGAAAGTGGGAAACAACGAGTATAGAAATCTGATGAACTTTGAAATCGACAACTTGTTGGGAAGGGAAAACATAGTGAGATCAATTAAAGCACAAAGAATAAGATGGTATGGACACATAATGAGAAGAAACAGGGATACGCCAATAAGAGAGATAACAATACGAAACCAGCACAGAACAGACCGAGAGGGAGACCCAGGGTCAGATGGAGACAGCAGGTGGAGGAAAATATAAAAACAGTAAACGCAGAGGGATGGAGAGGACAGATCGCAGACAGGAAGAGATGGAGGAAAATAGTTGAAAAGGCGAAAACTCACCAACAACTATGAGAAGGGCAACAAGAAGAAATGTGGACTGATCCACCACACTAAAAGGATTTGAAGAGTTCCTTAGAAAGGAACAGCTACAATTTCAAATATGAAATGTATTAGCTTATATATATATATATATATATATATATATATATATATATATATATATATATATATATATATATATATATATATATATGCTCTTGCTACAACAAAGATACCAGATAATTTTCAAAATGTTCTGTCAGAAACCGTAAAAATTGTTCATTTTATTAAAAGCCGACCATTCCAGACTAGATTGTTTTCCACATCGTGCGAACAACTGGGTACCAAATACGACTCACTGCTTTTCCATACTAAAATCAGAGGTTTATTGTTGTTGGCTTACTTGAGTGATATATTTTTACATTTGAATAACTTGAAGACGAGTTTATAAAGCCGTAACAAAAACATTTTACTAATGACAAATAAAATCAGTGCCTTCATCAAGAAGTTTGGTATTTGGATTATACGCCTTGAAAAACGCAATTTTGATGTATTCAGTATAACTTCCGATTATATTACCAAAAATATGGATTTAGAAACTTATGTTATTGATCGCGTGTTGGAGAGCATGAAAAAGCACACGAATTCAGTTACTGGAATATTTTCCAGATAGCAACGATGATTTAACGAAAAGATGGGGTCTCAATCCGTTTGATGAAAACGTTGTTGCAGCTGCAGAATTACCTATTGAGATTCACAACCAACTTATTGAAATATCGGCAAAATTATACAACTAGAATTTTTAACTCAAGATTTAAATAAGTTTTGGCTTGTACGACGATGTGACGGAAGCTTTGGAAACATCGATCCCCTTCGATGCTTCTTACTTATGCGAAAAAAGCTTCTCGTCTATGATGGCTTTAAAAACTAATTATAGAAATCGTCTATTACACTGGGGAACAATTTGAAAAATAATTTCTGTTGAGTTCGATATTTAAGCTGTTTTATACGTAAATTGACATGCTAATTCCAAAACTTTATTTAGTTTTTTTCTATCACGTCAAGTTTTTTCTCTACAGTTGTTGCGCATCCGACTAAGCTTGGCGAATCACAGAAGTCACTACTGCTCTCCTACCGGCGAACCTTCTTCGACCTAGGAATGGGTCATTCAGTTTCTTTGCGTGAAGAATATGGCGACATAAAGAAAGTCATTGACTTGTTGCAATATAACATGCACCAATGGATCATCTGTGTTGACCTTAAAATGGTCTGTTTTCTTCTTGGCCAGCAACACAGGTATACCAAGTATCCCTGTTTTTTGTGCATGTGGAACAGCAGAGCTCGTGAGAAGCATTGGGTGCAATCGAACTGGCCGCCAAGATCTGACCTAAGACCTTGCGATCCAAACATTTTAAATCAGCCACTTGTCGACAGAAAAACATTGTATTTCCGCCTTTGCATATAAAACTAGGTCTCATGAAGCAATTTGTTAAGGCTTTGTCAATTGAAGGAGACTGCTATAAGTATATCATTTCGGCATTCCCTAGCCTGTCATATGAAAAGATAAAGGCTGGTGTGTTTGATGGTCCACAGATTCGGCAACTCGTTAAAGATGAAAATTTCACTGAAACAATTACCGAACTTGAAAGGAATGCTTGGTTGGCTTTTAAAAATATTGTTAAAGACTTTCTTGGAAATACACGAGCCCCGAATTACATCGAAATTATTCAACAACTGTAGGAGAGCTTTAAAAAGCTTGGTTGCAACATGAGCATCAAACTTCATTTCTTACATAGTCATCTTGCTAACTTCCCAGAAAATCTTGGTGCTGTTAGTGATGAACAGGGCGAGCGATTCCACCAAGATCTAAAGGTTATGGAAGCGCGATATCAAGATAGATGGAATGTCAGTATGATGGCTGACTACTGTTGGAGCATCAAGCGAGAATGTCCACAAACTGAAAACTCCAGGAAAAGCTATAAGAAGAAATTTTTACCATAATATCTTTTATTTATTTTTTGTATAAACACAATTTAACTTTTAATAATATGTATGAATAACTCTGTATGAATAAAATATTCTAATCTATTTGGTCAGATCTCACCTTATTTCCTTTCGTATGTACACTTTTAAGGTAAAATGAGGGGTATACTGTAGCTTAAGAACTTGACGTGATAGAGAAAAACTATGAATATTTTTGAATTCAGAGATAAAAAATTAGCCAAAAACAAGTCACGGATCCAAGTTAACAAAATTGCTGTTCCCCAGTGTTATTATTGGAAAATAATTTGCTTATGTGTGCTTGCAATGACGACTATTGACTATTACTTTATTTAAGTTTATTCTGTTGTTATTACCTGGTAATATTTAATTTTCTATCATTTGCTTTTAAATTAAAAATACCCTAATAATAGGATCTTACGTATACGAGTCTTATTTTTTTGAACACATTGCAACCCCCATATCCCTGAAGGAATATGGCGACCCCCAAATTGAGAAACGATGCCGTAAAGGAAATTCAAGAAAATATTTTTTTTACAAATTCTTTTTTCACTCACTGTATACAGAATAGTTATCCATCTGATTATTTCCTTATTTCCATGAGCTGCTAAAAGGCAATAATCGGGTGCAAGCCTCGAGTTCGTTAGGCCATGACTAGTTCTTCAATATTATTGGCCGCGCGACATCAGAAGATCGGTACTAGTCACGTGATTGGCGCTTTTCGAACAGGCCACATGGTCGTGTTTACGATCTGGTGTGGTTAGTGGACCAAAAAAACAAAGTTTATTAACGCGTGAGGACTTAAACTTTTAGAGAGGAGTTATCTCATGACCGCGATCCGGTCAAGGTTCTTTTCTCGAAATACTTTTTACGTGATTATATGGTGCCACTGTTATGCAAATTACGTATGTGGATTTCTTACGTTCATTTTCGTTATACCGGGGTGATGTGGATAGTTTGATAGGAAATAAAAAAGGATTAATACACTTTCTGGGGACATTTTACACAAGACTGTAAAGAAACAGGACAAGAAACTGTTCTGTTCCTTTACAGAAACTACGAATTTTCATTTTCAATTTTTATACAATAGGCAAAAAAAGTTTTTGCGCACCATCATTTTTAAGGTGTATATAAAATATGAGTTGTCTGGTTTCAAATCTGGCTTCATCCACAACTTGCCCGAGAGATGAAGAAAATGTGTAGCTTTCGAAACGAATGAGCATACTTTCAATAGACCATTTTTTAACTTTCTCCAGAAAAAAAATAAGAACTATTAACCGCCACACGTGGTATTCACCAATAAAAAAAAAATTTAATTTTACGATGATTTGTGATAAATTCCAAAAAATCAGGGTACGCAAATACTTCTTTACCTACTGTTCATAAGCAGAATATACTGTTTTAATACCCCGCTTTGTTTCGGTTAAAGCTGGGCCCACATAAATAAAAATTTGCGTATGTGTTGAATTTACTGTGCGGCAAAAATATTTACGACGCTTCAACGGTTCAACCCCCCTTTAGTATTTGCGCTGTAGATATAAATTAGCCAGAATTAGAATACAATTATTTCCTGGTTATCGAGAAAATTCTCTGCCATATGTTGCGTTATCAGTTAAATGAACAATGCACAAACATGTTGTTCTACAACGAGCATTTTAATTGTTAACCAAATATTGGAATAACAACACACTTAGTTATATCTGTTAATTGATCACACATCAGATAACACTTTTCGGAATGACAGGTGTGGCGGTTAATAATTAATTTATTTAGTTTTTAGTTAATTTTTCTTTAAAAAAACACGTTTAATTTGGGAGAAAGGTTCAGTAAATAGTAAATTTATTAAAAAAATGTCATCTTTAAATAAAAACTAAAAATTGAGCAGCCGAAAGAACATATTCCAAAAAAAAACATCAACATAGCAGAAAATCTTTCAACGCAGACGTTCGACAATCCAGAACTAGATCTCTTAAATAAAGGCCTCAATTTTGCTTTGCCGGCATCCCGCAGTGCTTTGGAGGATATGGTAGCCGGTATTGAAACTGTTATTAAACAGTTACCGGAGTCTTCCAAAGCTTTCGTCAGAGGGTAATGTAAAGGCAAAATTGCAAAAAATATTTCAAATAAAAATTAAAATATGTCAAACATTTCTAAGATTGTCAAGCGTCTGCGAGAGAAGGATTGTTTTTATTTAAAAGCTGATAAGGGAAATAAGGTTAAACTTGAAGATATTTACCACTAAACACCAAATCACTTTTTTTGAACTGTTCAACTCACGTTTCGCTATCCATGTTAGCATTGTCAGGAGATGATTTAATCTAATTCTAAAACTAATCTATGTTCCATTTATATGAAAAACCCTACCTAACGAAGCGTGTAAAAATCATGAACCGTGAAATTTACTAAGCCTTACATTAGTAATTGAAAAAGTTGACTGAACGGGATGTTGGGCAACACAAGATTTTTCTTTTCTCCCAAATCTAATGTGGGCAATATGTTCTTTATATCTTGTCTATATGGATCTTTTTGTTTGCCCAATATACCTTCGATCACAATCTTGATAACTAATTTCGTAAATCCCAGACTTTTCATGTTGCTCTACTTTATCCTTTGGATTACCCAGAACTTCTCTTAATTTATTATATGGTTTGTACACAACCTTAATGTCCACTTTTTTCAAAATGTTGTCTAGCCCTCTTGTTAATTGGGCATCAAATGTTATTACAATGAATTTCTTTGTGTTCTGATCCTTTTCAAAAGTCGAAGTTTCTTTCAATAATTTTTTGAACTTATGTTCTCTAATTAATTTATCTACAATGTTCTTATTATAACCATTCACTTCAAATACCTCCCTAATTAATTTTAATTCTTTGTTATAATTATCTTTATTTAAAGGATAATTAATTAATATATTTACCATAAAATTTCTTTATCGTAAGTATATTACTAAAATTAGGCTTATTGAAGCAGATATTTGCAATTGTATTAAAGTTAATATTCCAAAATCTTCCGAAATATGTGACAAAATAACTAATTTTGCAAAACAGAAATAGCTGGACTTAGAAATCAAACATTTGTACAGTAAAAGGAGTATGCTTGAAATTCAGGCGTACAATCTTTACAAGAAATTGACTTTTAAATTGACTAATGTAGAACATGAATGTTGGTGCAATTTTAGAAATAAGCAGTAAATAGAAAATGTAGAAACATAGTAGAAAATCTTTCAACTCAGACGTCCGACAATCCAGAACTAGATCTTTTAAATAAAGGCCTCAATTTTGCTTTGCCGGCATCCCGCAGTGCTTTGGAGGATATGGTAGCCGGTATTGAAACTGTTATTAAACAGTTACTGGAGTCTTCCAAAGCTTTCGCCAGAGAGTCATGTAAAAACAAAATTGCAAAAAATATTTCAAATAAAAATCAAAAATTGCCAAATATTTCTAAGATTGTCAAGCGTCTGAGAGAGAAGGATTGTTTTTAATTAAAAGCTGATAAGGGAAATAAGGTTGTAGTAATGGACAAACCTGATTATTTTCAACGCGTTGAAAAATTAATTCAAGACGGTCCATATAAACGGTTACCGAGGAATTCATTGTCAAAAATGGTCAACGAAGTCAGATATACACTGAAATCTGGTAACAGTCTTATTTCTCCTTCTCTAAAAAACAAACTTCGTATTTCTAACCCAAAAGTGCCAAGATTGTATGCCCTACGAGAAATTAATAAGCCAGGAAAATCAATGAGACTAACTGTATCAGCCATTGGTTCTCCTCGACTTGGCGAAATGGTTAACAAAGGAATTTGAAAATCTACCAAAGCGACTACCTTCCTGTTCTGTGATAAACTCAACCAAATTCATAGAAAAAGTCAAAAACACCCATCTACAGGAAGGTGAGGTCTTGGTTTCCTTTGACGGATCATCGTTATTTCCGAGTGCCGCGATTCCATATACCTTGACATAACTAAGGAAGTTACTTAGTTAAGGTGTTACTTAATTAAATGGTTTTAATAACAAGATTGTTTTTGAGTACATCTCCTTAACAAGATTATGTATGAAACAAAGTTGTTTTCAACTTAATAACAGGTTTTACGAACAACAAGAAGGAACGTCAGTGAGCAATCCTCTTTCACCGTTCTTAGTCAACTTATTTATGAGTAAATTTGAAACCGAGGCGAAAAATGAATTCAGTTACTTTCCGAAGTTATGGTTAAGATATGTGTATCATATTTTTGTAATTTTCGATTCAAAAAATTAAAACTTAGATTATTTTATTAAGAACTTAAGAATAGTAAATCCCAAAATATAATATTCACGCCTGAACTCGAAAACAACCTTAGTTTACCATTTCTGGATGTTTTAGTCAATAGAAACAATAAAAATAGGTTAGATTTTGATATTTTTAGAAAAAACGCCAACACTTCGAGATACATTCCTAACGAATCGAATCATAAGTTTCCAAATTAATATAGTTAGTTTAAATTTTATTGTAAATAGATTAATCAGTTTTCCTTTAAACAAAGATAATTATAACAAAGAATTAAAATTAATTAGGGAGGTATCTGAAGTGAACGGTTTTATAACCGTTCACTTCCGTAGATAAATTAAATAGAAAACATAAGTTTAGAAAATTATTGAAAAAATCTTCGACTTTTCAAAAGGATCAGAACAAAATTTTGAGAGAGGGCCAGACAAAATTTTGAAAAGACTGGACATTAAGGTTGTGTACAAACCATATAATAAATTAAAAGAAATCCTGGGTAATCCAAAGGATAAAGTAAATCAACATGAAAAGTCTGGGATTTGTGAAATTAGCTGTCAAGATTCCGATCGAAAGTCTATTTGGGCAAACACAAATATCCATATTAACGACATATAGAGAACACATTGCCCACATTAGATATGGGAGAAATGAAAAATCTTGTGTTTCCCAACATCGAACATGACCATAATATAGACATTAGTAATTTTAGACTGGTTAAAAGTGTAAATAACAATAGGGCTCCGGATGCATATGAAAGCATTCAAATAGAAAAATTCAAGAAAATCATGAATCGGGGACTTTTTCAATTATTAATTTAAGGCTCAGTAAACTTCACGGTTCATTTTTTTTCTTTTATCCTTTTTTTTGCCTTTTTTATCCCCTTTGCTGCGTGTGATGGGGCATTATCGTGCTGCAAAATCACTCTTCTGTATCGTGTAGCCCGTTCTGTTCATTTTTCGATCAATGCATCGTTCAAATCATTTGTTGACGGAAGTACGGATCTCACCAAATATACGGCATTATCTTCTTTCCAAAGCGATTCGGTCTTGCGCTCTGTGTTGATGGTTGTACTTAGTCAACCCATAAAAGTTTGCGTTTTAGGTTCTCGAAATATATCAATTTTTCACCTCCAGTCACGATCTGATGCAAAAAAACATTACTTTCATGTCGAGAAAGCAAAACTTCGCTGACAGTTTTTCGCTTTTCTATCTATCTGTCGCGCAGCTGAAGTGGTATCCATTTTCCTGCCTTCTGGACCTTTTCCATGGCATGCGGACGGTCACATATCGGTGACCAACAATTATCCCCTCTGCCATTTGTTGTTTGCTTATCGTTTTCTGTCAACAATGCTAGCAATTCGGTATTTTCAATTTTTGTCGGTTGACCTGGGCGTTCTTTGTCTTTCAAGTCGAAATCACCACTTTTGAATCGTCTAATCCAACGCCCACAAACGTCTTGCGTTAGGACATTGTCATTGTAAGTTTGCACAAGATGCACATTTGCACAAACTCGAACTTGACTTGCCACACGAAAAAAAATATGACGCTAACTCGAAATTCTTTAAACATCAATGGTATTTTGAAAAATACTGTCGTAGCAAGAAAATAATGCTAGAAATTAGACTGTAAAACGACCCCTCTTTCTAGCGCCATCTCTTTAAAAAAAAGTAAGAATTATTAACCGCCACACCCGACAATCTACTCGCATATTTATCAATTCTTCTATTGGAACCTTTGGTGTGATACACTAAACTTGAAGAGATTTACCACTAAACACCAAATCACTTTTTTTTTAACTTCTTGACACACGTTTTGCCACCATGTTAGCATCATCAGGAGAGGATTTAATCTGCGGATTAAAGTGGTAAATCTTTTCAAGTGTAGTCGTATATTTATATAGATAGAGCAGGGTTTCCTAAACTGGGGTCCGCTGACAAAATAAAAGTAAAAATTATGAAAGCATTGATAGAGACGTGACCGAGTCATTGCTTTTATATTATTAAGGGGTCCGTGCCAATCATAGTAGACTAATCTCTTAGGGGTCCGTCGTTGAAAAAGGTTGGGAAAGGCTAAGATAGAGTAATGAGATTGAAATTACAATTCTATATTGCTTTCTTCGAAATAGTTACATAGGGAAACCATGTAGCGCTGAAGACGGTTTGTCCACTATTCATAGTGGTTCCGGAACTTATACTAGAATTGCCTGATCGGTTACGACCTCTTCAGTACTCTCCAATGTTCCAAAATGGTATACTTTGTGACGAATTTTCTAGCTTGCGAAAAGGAAAAAGTCACAAGGACCCAAGTGTGGTGAATGAGGAGACTGTGGAGTCACAGTAATGGTTTTCCATGTCAAAAACTGTCTAGTTGAAATTGTGTTGCTGATGAACGGTTGTGTGAAATGCAAATATTTCCGGATCGTTCTGACTGTCAACCGATTAAACCCATGCTGAAGACGCATCAGATGTTGACCAGATCTAAAGCTGAGCCAACAGTGTTGCCACACCGAACGCTATGCCACAAGGCTCTTTATTTACACACCTCGTATACAGAATGGGACAGTACAGTGGCCATAGAATATTCTTCCACCACTATAGAATTAGTATTCTTCAAATTGCGCTATATACCGGATCGGACCCTGGCATCTATCAAGTTTTTTCTGTCCTCGTTTCCAATTTCTAGCATTTAGTAGTTCCTTGTAGTATACCCACCGCGCCTTCCCGTCTTTGTTCTTTTGGTCTTGCTCCATACATCTTTCCAATCAGAAGTTCTTTAAGGATTCATGTTTCTTCCACTCTAGCCACATTCTCTGGCAACTGCACCGTCTAAAATTTGATTGCAGATGATTGTAACAGGTAATTTTTTTAGTGTGCCCAAACTTCCCATAGGGGTCGCTGTCAAGTCATCATGGCAAATTTCCTTTCAAAATCAAAAACATTGTTCTGTGCCCCAAACTTATAGAGAACTTCGTGAATTTTATGTTGCACATAATCGGCTAACTGAGCTATGTATTTACCGAATTATCGATAAATTGAGTGCTATGGCATTTGAATGGTATTGATCTGGAGGAGATGTGATTTGAATAGGACAGCTCCACCTGTCATACAGCCAAAGCAACAATCGATTTATTGAGGGAACAATACGTTGAGAAAATTATTTCTACGAACGGACCAGTTAATTGGCCACCAAGGTCATGTGATTTAACGTATTTACATTATTGTGTTTGGGGTTATGTTGTCGATAAACCAGTAACTATTGACACCTTGGAACCCAACATAACTGGGACAATTTCTGACATAAAACCCAAGTTGCTTGAAAAAGTGTTCGGAAATTAGATTGACGGAATGATTATTTTTTCTGCATAGCCCCCGTTGCGATCGATGCATTTTTTCATGCGTTGTAGCATTTTTCGTATAACCGCGTCATAGAACTCGTCCGCCACAGCGCGCAGATAGCGTACGACCTCTTCTTTCAACTCCTCGTTGGTCCCCCGTGTTGGTCCCTCGTGAAATTTCGTTCCACCCAGATGTTACTTCAACGAGGGAAACAGATGATAATCACTTGATGCTAGATCCGGGCTGTGTGTGTGTGGGGGAGGGGGGTATGTGGCATTATCTCTTCGAAATTTGTTGATAAGTTCAGTTGTTACATGGGCGGCGTGGGGGCGAACGTTGTCTTGATGCAAACGAACTCCCTTCGTCAGCATGCCCCTTCTTTTGTTTTCAATTGCATGGCGAAGGTTTTTCAAATTCTGACAGTAGCGATCAGAGTTTATTGTTATGAAGTACATATATACCAGGTGTCCCATTAAGGATGGATCGCGGCCGTATCTTGAAAACTATTTATCCCACAGCTTTGGGGAAAAAAATATTGTACTAAAAATGATCATGAGAAATTCACCAAAAATATTTTTAAGCTTCTAAAACGACCGCAAAAGGGAGCAACGAGCTAAACATTTTTAAAAATAATTTTTTTTGTGTATTTTCAAGTGTTAACCGAGTAAGAAAAATTCTCAGTTATAATTAACAAACTGTCTCCTACAACTTTGTTTTATGACATTTTGTCGTAACTTCGCGAATAAAGAAGTGGGGGGAGTTTTACCTATTTAGATAAAAAGTCGTCTAATGTCCGTTTGCCTAAACCGATTTTCCTCAATTTGGATTCATTTAAAAGGCAATTGCTGGGACAATCAGATAATCTGGGAGATAAATTATTTAGTTTGTAAATGAAACCGCGAGGTAGCGTTACATTCAACAATGGTTTTTTTGAAGTTTTGTTCAGTTTTTTCAAATGGAATGGTACAGGTTTTACTACATGGCAAGAAAGGTAATTTAAAGAGGAATCGTCCAGTGAAAACCCGAAATCGATATCTCTGACATGTCAAGAGACATTTCGATTTTTCTGAAAAAAATCAGTTAGTTTTAATTTTGACCGTAATATTAAGTTAAAAATTGATCTTAATATTTAGGTCTGAATTTTATTTAAAAAATAAAATTATCTATTCAGTATCAATCATCATAAATGTTCTAATCCTGACCTTGATAATATTTTCTAATTTAATTACATAAGCGGAAAAAATGCCTTTCCCCAATTGTTGCATGTTCTCTTTTGTGATGCTTAAATACTACTTGACAGAATATTGAAATCAGTCATTAATAAATATACCTATAGAAGGCATTATTCGAAGAAGGTGTTTACCCGTCTAGCAAGACGCTTACGAGAAACAGGAATTGTGCATCCAGATCCAGTCCGCACCAGGTTACGTTCGATTCGTAATGGAGATAATGTCGTAAATGTTCTGGCTTATGTTGAAACCAACCTCCATTTAAGTATCAGACAAATATTTGAAGAATTAGACTGTTGTTATTATTATCTTCGTTGTTGGCCCGTTGGCCTTTAAAAACGCTCCAAATTAATATGGCATGAAGAACTTGGACCAGTCCTAAGCCTGGGTAAAGTGTGAAGGAAGGCAAACATTAGGTTAATATTTTTTTAACTTAATGCAGGTAGTAGTGAAATAATAACTGATTTTTTCAGAAAAATCGAAATATCTATTGACATGTCAGAGATATCGATTTCAGGTTTTCACTGGATGATTCCTCTTTAAATTACCTTTCTAGCCATGTAATAAAAGCTGTACCATTCCATTTGAAAAAACTGAACAAAACTTAAAGAAAACTAATATTGAATGTAACGCCACCTCGCGGTTTCATTTATAAACTAAATAATTTATCTCCCAGATTATCTGATTGTCCCAGCAATTGCCTTTTAAATGAATCCAAATTGAGGAAAATCGGTTAAGGCAAACGGACATTAGACGACTTTTTATCTCAATAGGTAAAACTCCTCCCCCACCCCTCTATTCGTGAAATTACAACAAAATGTCATAAAACAAAGTTGTAGGAGACAGTTTGCTAATTATAACTGAGAATTTTTCTTACTCGGTTAACACTTGAAAATACACACAAAAAAAGATTTTTAAAAATGTTTAGCTCGTCACGCCTTCTTGCGGTCGTTTTAGAAGCTTAAAAATATTTTTGGTGAATTTCTCATGATCATTTTTAGTACAATTTTTTTTCCCCCAAAGCTGTGGAATAAATAGTTTTCAAGATACGGCCGCCATCCATCCTTAATGGGACACCTGGTACAACAATATCACCTTCCTATCCTAAAACACAAAGAGGCAAAACACTTGGCCAGCAGACAATGTTTGTTTAAACCTTCACGGCTTCGGCGACCCTGAATGCCGCCACTGACGGGACTGTTCTTTTGTCTCTGGTGTCATGTAATGTACCCAGATTTCGTCGGCAGTGACAATTGAATCCAAGAATTCCTCGCCCTCTTCTCGCTTCAACTCTTTGTCGTTGGTGATCTTCGTGATCATTCGGAGGAACCACCCATGCAAATCTGTCAAAATCTTATCAATAGTAGTCTTACCGACACCAGGAATCAATTCGCAAAGCTCCCGAATCGTCATTCGTCAATCTTCAAGCATTACCCTCTCCACTTTTGTAATCGTTTTTTCCAGCACTCTGTTCTACATGGACGTCTGTACGTCCATGTAGACGGTAGGCATCTACCAAACAAATACTGAGCGTCGCAGTCAGCTCGGAGTGATGGAGATTTGTAGGCTGGAAACCAAGCTACACGCCAGTGCTGCCGGATCTTGCGTTAAAACATTCGGCGCAACTCCAGCGCCTTGGAGACCTTACTTGTATCGATCGATGTTGTATCGATCCATAAAGCGCGCAATTTTTTTAAATAAAGGTCATATTACTTTTTGTTGATACCAATAGCGTTTTTTAACAACTTGATTGATAATTGTGACCAGCATAATTACTTATAAAAATGTTATCCAACATGAAGGGAAAGACTGATAATTATGTTTACAAGTTCGTTTAATTTTAAAAATAAAACCAGTTAATAGCATTGTAACTGAGTGTTGCCAATGACAATGATTTTGATTATACGAACAATTGCTAGATCAGAAATAGCTCAACATTATCTTACCCAGTGATATTCATCGCTTGATACTCGAGATTTGTAATGATCTTATCATTAATAACATGTCAAGTGGCATTTTTGGTATACTTACATGGTCTATAATTATTTTATCAATAAATCATTTTAATGAGAAAAAACTCGTCCGTTCTTTACCTAACTAAAACTCTTAGTATATAAACTGTGATTTTTTTTAGTATGTTCGAACTTCTGATAGGGGTCTTTGTCAAACGAACTGTTGGTTTGCGCGCAAGTTTATAAATCTGTGTCTCAATATTCCGTCAAATAATCATGGAACATTTAACATCAGAACCACACTTGCAAATTGTCGAAATGTATTATCAAAATTGCTATTCTGTGGACCAAACTTATAGAACAGCTTGTGAATTCGAACTTCGTGATGCATTCGCCTTATTATCGACAAATTCCGAACGCATTTCAAGCTGCACGATATTAAAACAAAAACATGACAAAAAACTGTGCGTTCCGAATATAATATCGATACTGTTGCTGGTAGTGTTGATGAAGATCCAGATTTAACAATTCGTCGCAGGAAGTTGGCCTTTGTTATTCGATTATGTTCGGCGAATTATTTAATTCCGATTTGGGAATAGTATTGATCTGGAAGAGATGGGGTTGCAATAGGATGATTCCACATGTCATACAGCCAACACAACAATTGATTTATTGAGAGAACAATTCAAGGAGAAAATAATTTCGACGAACAGACTGTACGATCCATCAAGAAATCAGAATACAAAATAAGGAATTCTACAGCTTCAACCTCACTATCAACAAAATTGTTCGTGATCCAGCAATTGAAAAAATGGAAGCTACATTAATATTGTGGATTGAAGACAGTAGCCAGAAGAGAGTACCTCTGAATGGTGCTATAATCCGTCAGAAAGCTAAGCATATTTGGGTAGATGCAGCTTATCTACCGACACATCAGCGCAGTAACATAACCAGAAGAATTTTTAAAGTTAATTGCTGATGGTGGATACAAACCTGAACAAGTTTTAATACAGACGAAACTGCCCTGTTTTGAAAAAGAATGCCAAACAAAACTTTTATATCCAAAAGTGAAAAGTCCGCTTTTGGTTTTAAGGCAGCAAAACATAGAGTTACAGTGCTGCTCCGTTCTAATGCATCAGGAAATTGTTTAGTTAAGCCATTTATCCCTTACAGATCCCTAAATCCTGATGCTTTGAAAAATCAAGCTACCAGTGTTACGCCTACCAGTGTTTTGGAGTTCAAACTAAAAAGAGTGGGATACCAGTGTCATTTTCTGTAACTGGTTCCGGGATTGTTTTGTTCCTGAAGTTGAAACTTATTAAAAAAAAAAATAATTTAAATTTCAAGGTAGTTTTGGACATCACGGTCATGAGCTTGAAACCATGCATCTAAATATAAAGGTGATATTTTTGTCTCCTAACACTACGGCCTTACTTCAACTTATGGACCAAGTGACCAAGTGACATTCAAGAATTGCGTGAATCGCAAGATGAAGATTTGACTGAAACCGACATGGAAGAAACGTTTAATCCCTATTCGATTGAAGAGGAAGTCTCCACAAGCACTGTAAAGGTGACATTAAGCTTAAAAAATCCAAGTGAAGGTTTACGAATGATATATGAGCTTTGTGATTTCTTCATAAAAATTGATCCGTCTATGGAAATAATGTTGTCAAGGCAAATTGTTAATGCCACAACCGAATATCAATCCGAATTGAAAGACCTTTTAAAAACTACAAAACAAGAAAAGAATACTAAATTCTTTAAGCATTGCTTAAGCCTGATGATAATTATTAATATTGTTAAAAAAATATCTCATTAAATTGTTTATATTATATTTTTTCTTTTTATTTTATAACCTTGTAATATATCCCCTATAATCCCGTACAAATTACCATTCCGTATTCGCGGCATATTTACTGAACATATATCTCGCGAATAAGGAGCTTTGACTGTAATTTAATCATCAGGAGATCATTGACCTACCCAAACACTTTTCCGGCAAACACTCTGTGTTTCTCGTATACTTAACTTATTTCGTGGCCCACGGTGTTAAATTAAAAAGAAATCCTATTGTGATTAATAATAACATAAATAATGTGTATAAATTTGTTTTGTTACATCACACACAAAAAAGGAAAAATCCACCTTTTGCATCTACTCATTATCGTAATTATTCGCGTGATAAGCGATTTGTTGGCGCGTTATCTTAGTATAAACATTATCAATGTCAGCGCACTATCAACAAAAGTGTTCTGACACAAGACCATTGCTGCTTCTCCATCGGAAAGTCCTACAAGGGTAGTCCGACCAATCACTTCAAGGTTATCAGAAATCTATCTGGTTTCCAAAATTCACTTTATTTCTACTTTCGAGAGATCGATCGGTCACAGTTCGGAATTAGTGTTTTACCGTTATATCTCGCGCAAAACTCCGTTGGTTCTCTGGTGCTGTTTTCGTGGACTTTGCTAGTGAATAATACAAACACCTGTTGCTGTTGATTTTGTTCTGTGTCTTGAGTGACTTCATCTATTCGTTCCAAGTGAGTACTTCATTTTCTCCTTTAAAAATTACTCTTATTGTTAACTAATTGTTTTGTCTTATAATCTTTTCGAAGTTTGACTTTAAATATTCATGCTTAATCCATAAAAAAATAAATAATAATAAGGGTCCGAGGGGAAAAACGATGAAGGTTTTTTTTTGCAATTTTCGGGAAACCGAAAAACAAATTTTAAGTCGCTCCAGCACTATGATTTTATGAAATTCCCCATTCTGATCAGTTGATTTACTGCTACGGACCCTTCCCTAAGAGATTGTATAAAAATAACCAACAACAGCAACATATATAGCGATAGGGGTCGCTGTCAAACGAACTGTGGGTGTGCGAGCATGTTTATAAATATGTATCTTAATATTCTGTCAAATCATCATGGAACATTTAACGTCAGACCCACACTTACACTTTGTCAAAATGTATTATCAAAATTGCTATTCTGTCGGCCAAACTTATAGAACACTTTGTGAATTCGAACTTCGTGATATATTCGCCTTATTGTCGACAAATTCCGAACGCATTTCAAGCTGCACGATATTAAAACAAAAAC
>JARFXV010002085.1:0-35000 GCA_031761425.1 Cosmopolites sordidus
ATATATATATATATATATATATATATATATTATTATTCACGTATGGGCCTGGTGGACCACGCGAAGTACAATTAGAGGCGTTTGTTGTTGTTAGCCCTCCTTTGTGCCCATACTGATTTCATTCTTTCGCTATGAGCTTGTTTCCTTTCGTCAGACCAAGTTGTTCCAGTCTTCCTACATTTTTCTCTCTGGCCAACCTCCAAACGTTAACCTTGTGTCTGAAACAGCCTCTATCCTGAATTTCACTTTGTGTAATATTTGCTGATCTTAGGTCCTCTTTAATTGCAGCAATCCATTTAATTATTTCCACTTTAGCTTTACTCCTATTTTCATAAAATTCGACCTATTTGTCTAGTTAACCTACTCGGATTCATCCGTTTTATGTGTCCGTAAAACTTAAGTCTTCGTTTTCTCATATCGCTATGTATATCTGTGTATTGTTTGATTTCTTGGTTTTCTCGAAGTCGGTATGTTGTGCTATTTATTTGTTTGGGACCTAGGATTTTTCTTATGATTTTTCTTTCCTTCTTTTCAATGTCCTCGATGTCCCTCTTTCTATTCAAAATGAGCGTTTCCGCAGCATATAGACATTCTGGCTTAATAACTGTGTTGTAATGTCTCAGTTTTGTGTTTTTAGATAGGCATTTTTTGTTGTAAATGTTTTGTGTAAGTCTCAATGCCGTTTCCATTTTTTGACATCTACCCTTATTGGCCGCTTTTTCCAACCCATTTTCCATGATTATTTCACCCAAATATTTGAATTGAGAGGACTCGTCTGATGTTGTTTATATATATATATATATATATATATAATATATATATATATATATATATATATATATATATATATATATAGGTATATATATATATATATATATATATATATATATATATATATATATATATATATATATATATATATATAGGTATATATATATATATATATATATATATATATATATATATATATATATATATATATATATATATAGGTATATATATATATATATATATATATATATATATATATATATATATATATATATATATATATATATACATATATACATATATATATATATATATATATATATATATATATATATATATATATATACATATACATATACATACGTACTGTACTGTACTGTTCTTCTATATATATTTTTACTGATATTCCTGATTATATTATTATATATATTATATATTATTATATATTATATATATATATATATATATATATATATATATATATATATATATATATATAAATACATACATACTGTACTGTACTGTACTGTACTGTTCTTCTATATATATTTTTACTGATATTCCTGACATTTCTTTCCAACTTCTGCCAGAATACCCCACTCTGCTTAAACTAAAAACACCCACTTGGACACAAGACCAACTCAAGGAAGCCATAGATGCAGTAGTCACCCAAAAGATGCGTTTCACTCAGGCCTCTGCCAAATACGGAATACCGAAAGGTACTCTTTACGACAATATCCTGGGCAAATCCAAACGCATGGCCGTGTTGGAAGAAGCAGGACTGACGATGACCGAGGAAGCTGCAGTTTTGGAATTTTGTTGCGACGTTTCAGTATCACCATACAATCGAAGAACGAAGAAATCGCTTAGGGAAGTATTGGTCTTCGTCGAGAAATTAAGAAGAATGAGAGATCCAGAATTTGTTTTCACCGGATTATCCGGATTTAGATGGTGGTGGGCTTTTTGCAAGAAACACAGTATAGTTTCTTTGTACTACGAAAGTGGTTCTAGTAGCAATGGATCTCTTGGATTCAATAATACTTTTTAAATATAATATACGTTAAGTTAGTTGTAGAAAAAAAAAGTATTGACCAAAATAATTTTTCTATTGTTAATAAGGAACTATTATTTTGTATAAGATGTCAATTATATTTAGAGGAAGAAAAAAGTAACTTGTAGCAATAATGTATACTACTATTCCAGAAAAATAATTATATTTGAATTATGATATTATTTCGATACAACTTAAATTTGTACAATGCCCTATTTTTAGAAGTGATATTAAAGATATATTTAAAATTTGCTATGTTAAGAATAAATATTTGCTATATGGGAATTATATTTTTTAAATTGTTATTGTTATAGTATTAGTATAATTCGAATGATCAAAATAGTAAGAGTGTATTGTTGAGGATGGATGGATGAGGATATTTTATAAACATAAACATATCATTTTACTATAGCGAGAAAGATAATATCTGTTGACTATATGAATGACTGAAAACTATATACAAAGATTTTCTTTACTTACTTTTAAACATTACAATAATTCCTTTAGTTTTTAGTGAAAGAAAGAGAGAACATTTTCAGTTTTTCCATGTATGGGGATAATCTGAAAAATATTCAGCTTAACATAGAAACCAAGGCGAATACGATGGGTGGTCAATCAGTTTATATCCCAATTCGTACATTTTTGCCATGGTGACCATTGAAATGTGAGATGGTGTCTTAGTAGAAAGGTTTTCCCGTTTCAGGATAGTCGATTTACACAACTCCATGACTATCCCAAAAAACAAACGCCATCACTTTCCCAGCCGATGGAACAGTCTTCGCCATTTTCGGATTCAATTCACCCTTCGCAGTTCACTGTTTCGACTGTTTCTTGGTTTCAGGAGTCTAGTGGTGTATCCAAGTGTCATCTACATTTATTAATCGACGTCAAACCTTTGACTTATTTCGCTTAAATTGCTTCAACACGGCTTCGCGGCACCCAATACCGGGTTAGATTTTTCGTAGCCAAATATTCAGTCAATATATGACAAATACGTTCTTTAGAGATGTCCTTTAGAGATGCCTTTAGATAGCCTCTGATATCTCTTTAACGTTTTCGACGGTTGTTTAGCACAATTTGGTGAACTTTTTCAATTGCTGTTTTTGGCCGCCCCGAACGTTCATTGGTGCGACCACTTTTAAATTCAGCTACGCAAATTTTCACGATGGCAAATGATGGTGCATTCATCTCGACTTTAATTTGCGTATGCATATTGCCTTTCAAATTTTGTATTTTATAGCATCCTTCGTTTTCATCTTATCACCTAGTATTTCATAGCATCCTTTCTAGCTTCAACCAACATTACTGAAAATGGTAATTGATTCAGAACAGATACTTATGTTATCAGTTATTATTATTATTAATTGCTTGTTCTGATGAGGTGTGACTAAATAACGTTAAATAACGAGATTGACGCTGTAAAACATTTGATTTTGATTTCATACGTATTTACTTATTATCACCTTCAATATATACCCCTCCTCTATCACTATAATACTGAATGTGAATCTTCCATTGCTCGAAACAGTGCTGGGTCTTCTTCTGTCAGCTCCTTCAGAACGCGTGCCGCTTTCTCCTTCACAGCTTCAACGGACTAAAATCTTGTTCCTTTAAATGTATATTTCACCTTAGAATACAGATAGAAGTAACACGGCGCAAGATCCGGTGGATGGTCTAACATTGGGATGCTGTACTTGGCTAGAAATCTCTTAACAGACAATGCAGAATGAGTCGGCGCATTGTCTTGGTGGAGAACCCATGACTTGTCCTTCCACAATTCGGGTTTTTTTTCCTTATTCTTTCACGGAGTTCAACCAGAACGTGGGGGGTAGTAATGTTGATTAATAGTTTGATCTTCAAGACCTCAGTGACGGTACACAATCCCATGAATATCCAAAAAAACAATCATTATTGCTTTGAATTTTGATTTGCTCATTCGAGCTTTTTTGGCTCTCGGTGACTTTGGGCTCTTCCAGTGCATGGATTGGCGCTTCGTTTCAGGATCATAAGTAAAAAAACCACGATTCCTCACATGTTATTATGCTTTGCAAAAAGCTACGGTAATTTTTAATGGCATTCAAAGTGTAGGTACAAACAATTTTGGGAGCTTCTTATGGTTCAAATGTGAGAATTTTAGGCACCATTTTGGCACACACTTCTTGCATGTTAAAATTGTTATGTAAAATTTGCCGTACACATTCTTTGTCAATTCCTACAATTTCAGCAATCGCAAGAATACTTAACCGACGCTCAGATCGAACCAGATAACCAATTTTTTCAATATTGTCATCCATTTTTAACGTTGAAGAGCGACCCGGGCGTGGATCATCTTCAATGTCTTCTCGGCCATCTTGCAAACTCTTAAACCACCCAAAAACACGTGTAAGTGATAAACATTCATTGCCGTACACTTCTTTCAATAAATTATAAGTTTCAGTAGCGGTTTTTCCAAGTTTCAAGTGAAATTTCACAACATTTTTCCGGCCAAACAAAAAAACAACGGTTATACGCATATGTTTACAGAAACGAGAGGTACTGCATTCGAAAGAAATGGCTTCACGCTAAACAGCTGTTGGTCGCATGCGTACGGCGCATGCGTGCTTCTTTTGTAGCAGTGTCAGTCTCGTTATTTAATAGCCACACCTCGTGTGTATATATATATATATATATATATATATATATATATATATATATATATATATATATATATATATATATATATATATATATATATACATATATATATATATATATATATATATATATATATATATATATATATATATATATATATATATATATATATATATATACAGAGATATCGTTCACATACAGATGTATATGATCAAAATAGCTGCTACAAGAAGAATAAGAAGACGAAGCGCCCCTTTAAGTAAACATTTGCTTCTGAAAAAATAAAATAATCAGAACCCACTAAATAAACTAAATCTGGCGAATAGGGCAGACGATCGAGTACAATTACTTTTTGCTTCGTCAAAATAATTCTAGATGATTGTCCCCTTGTACAACAAGAATAACCAGTACTAGGATCGCCTCTATTTCGAATCATTTTATCCATGCACCACCACCCAAGAACTGTATAACTAATAACCATCTTGTTTTTAAAATCTATTCTAGAAATAGTGTGACCTCCTTCCCAACAACCACTACAGTTTTCTATATTTAACATAAAGTCCCTTTTGCCCTTTTGCCCTTTCCGGAGCATTTTTTTAAAATTTAGAGCTATGTTCCGATACCTCGCTGTATTTGCATATAGATTAATGTGACCAGGCTGCTGTTGGTTACAGTTCGATTCTTCTTCAATTGCCAAATTTGAAGTTACTTTGACATTTTTCTTAATGACATTAATAACAATAGCTGCATTGCTAGTATTGGTTTTCTAATGCGTAACAGTAGCTACATCAGTAAAATAATCAGTCAAATACAAAGAGGTCTCGATTCCAATCTTCTGATCATTTGATTTAATTCCTTCTTAACAATCATTTCTTTGAAAAATGGAGAAGAAATGTATTGCTCTCATCTTTCGTTCTTGTACATTTCAAATGAATATTTTGGGTTTTAATGAAAATTGCATTTCTGTGATTGCCTCCACAACAATCAGCATATTTTTTTCTCTTTAATGATGAATTCGCTTAGATTTCTCTACATGCCCTTTCTATTTCATTACAATGCTAATAATATTGACATAATAATTAATATATGATTATTGATAGGTGCACTATCACTTTTCATAATATATCACTATTCACTTTTATATAATTTATAGGAACACAGTTTATAATAATAAAGGCTGCTGTTCTCTGCAGCCTTCCACTTGAATGTATGTTTAGTATAACACAGTTGAGGGTATTTCTTCAGCGTTTTCTTCATGACGATATTGCCATATGCTCAGCAGTACAGAATTTCTCACTCAAATTAGTTCATAAATAATTTATAATTTTATATTTTCTATTAATATTATATGGTTTTGCACGAAGGAGAAGAAAGTGAGAATTCTTGTGGTAAAACTTTCTAATGTCGCTTCCTGTCTATTTTATTCATTAGTTTTTGATCTTAGTGGATCATTATTACTATGCACTCTTATTATTTTGTTCATTATTAATCATGAGCAATGTTAAATTTAAACAAATTCTAATAATATTTTTCTCAGTATCAAGCAGAGATAATCATATTAAATTTAAAACTGTAAGGCCTCCTTCAATTATACTAACAAAAGAAACAAAAAACACACAAAATTGAACCCTCTATAGAATTTAGTCATCACCGACATGATTATATGTATGTAAATATGATAAAATTGGTCCGAGTCTCGATTATCGCTCCATGTGGGATCATTATTTCTATTCAAAGAGGAAATTCCGCAAGCCAACTAACCACCACGCAACTGAATGCAGTTATTTTTGCATCTGACGACGCCATATTGTTGTATTTTGTACGTCGTCGCTATTAGAAGTCGGTATAATTTGTTTTCGTAGGGATTGGGGCCTCCCACGATTCTGATGAAAGACAATTTGGTTAATGTTAATTTAGTTCGGTGGGGTTATTTTTTAATATATCCACATGAATAAAAAAAAAGTTGATATTGAGTTATTTAATCGTCGGAAAGGACGTTAATAATCGGTACATTATATAAGAAGCTCGTTAAAAAAAATTAAAATATATATGTACCTATGTATGTAATTTCATTTTGAATTATTATAATTATTTTTGGCTTATATGAATTCTGGACAAAAATACACACGTATTATAATGGAAGCAAAAAACACTCTACTCTAAAAATTCACAAAAAAAAACGTGAAACTACTTTGTAAAAAAGTCTGTAATATGAGTTTCCTTTTGGAAATTTACAAGAATATTTTGTTGTAAAAAAATTTCTCTCTTAAACGCTGCGCTCAAAATGTCATATTCTGTACTGCTTCTACTTTCTAATAATTGTTTTATGTTTTTTTATTCCTGTTATAGCATCATGAAAAGTTGGGAGCATTTCTTCTAACTTCTTCATTTTCTCCATCACTCTCAAGCTGTTAAGCTCCACTAATCTGCGCCGTAATCTCCTGATCGGTAGGCATACTTGTTCTCGCAAGGTCGTTATCCACATCAACGAAAGCGTTTATTATAGTGGAATTTAATTTTTCAAGTTAAAATTATTACTAGTAAGCCTGACACTTAAAGGCAGGTTGTCCTCGTCCTCAGTTTGTTTAATAAGCCGTTGGGTGAGAGGCAAGTCATCCTCCTCATCGAACTCGCAAAGAGAGGGCCATGCATGTTGAAACAATGCACTTAAGAATATATTGCACATTATCTGTGGGCGATAATAAACAAAACGAACGTAAAATTTAGTGGGAAAAAATCCAGTTTAATGTTTCTTAAATTCGTAAGAAGCGGATGAGAAGGGAGTTATCAACTAGAACTTATATTGTACCGTTTTTTCAATCTATGTAACCAACCCGAATCACAAGAAAATCTATCACTTTCTCAAACTCTTTAACCTTTGTCTGGCTCAGAGAATGGGCTTAATAATTATAGTATTCATGCTTCTTTGATATGTAACAGGTTTGCGAATTCTTTAACCTTGTTTCGAAACTGAATTACAATATTTTATGTTTGTTTTTCAGTATCATGGACACTGTTGTCTTTTTCAAAGCCCTGGATTTGCAGATGTCGACTTGTCGAACACGACTTTCTATCTCCTGGATTATTGATTTTTTTTCATTTATTATTAAAGTCTTCCGAAACATTTTGGTGGAACTAACTTCGGTTGATTCATCCATGCTTAAAACACAATTCCTTTATAAATCCGCTTAGACACGATCACAAATACTTTTACATCACGCAACTTTACTATTAAACACCAACAAGGAAGCTAAAGTTGCTAGATAAAACTATCAGGAATATGCCATTTAATACAAATACTCTGTCAACTCTTAAGTAAATTATGCTGGACCTAATGGCAAAAAAACTGCGTTAGCGTTCGTCGATCGGTACAAAGGCGGCTGCCTGCCTTTTGCTTTGATTTCTTGCTGTTCTACCGCACACTACATGTTACCCAAATAAAAAATAAAATTAATAAAAAATAAAAAGTACCTTATATTTTAATATGCGGATCAGGAAATTTGGTACTTTATTCAGTATGTTATATCTGTAGATACGTAACAAGCGTGTACGTCATAAGTGAGTTTTACTGTATATATATATATATATATATATATATATATATATATATATATATATATATATATATATATATATATATATATATTTAATCAATATAATAACTTACAAGGACATACCATAAACCAAAATATAAACTATAGATGGAGGAAATATAGTTTGTGTCAACAATTGACAACGTTATAAGAGCAATATTTTTTTTTCAATTTTTATATACTTTTAGGAATACCGTTTTAGTTAAATATTACTTGACTAATATAATAAAGCAATATTATTGTACAAAATTATTAAACCAGGATAATTAATTAATTTCAATCATTCCAATTATTTATGTTGTAAAAAATATATATGCGATATTTTATACTTAATGTTATAAATAGTTCTCTATTATTGTTAATGATTTTTTGATTATTATAATTAGTTTTAGGTTTTTTTTAATGCCTTGCTTATATCAGGGTTTGTATTATTACTGTATTGGCTTGTTATTGATGAAGCAGTTTTGGTATAAATTAATTTAGTGCCCTCAAATGAAAATAATCTACAAACTAGAACGATAAGAATATTAAATGAATAAGAGATTATTTTTGTATGGCAATATTAAGTACGCCGGAAAATATTAATTTTCTAGAACATTCTAAATTGATTAATTGTACTACGCCGATGTTTAGTTTCAATTATGTGAATTAAACAATCATATATTCGACTTTAATAGGACTTAATTCAAGTTTGTATTCTTTCTGAAACGTAGTCGTACAAATATGTGACATCAGTACAGTAATGGACAAAAATTTAGTTGCATATTATGGGTGTTATGTGTATATGTGGTATATATATTATGGGTGATATATGTACCACAATTAAAAATACGTAAAAATGCCTTAGATTTTCAATAGAACTTAAATTAGTATATTTTGGTGGCAATTTTTAATCAATATTTATGTTAAAATATGGCGATAGTATAAAAAGGATATAAAGCATGCAGAAGTAGTTAAAAATAGCGCAACAAAAATATGAGAACATTCATTTAATCACCTTTGGTAGAAAAATGCAGTAAATGAAAATATTATATTTACGTAAATGAAAATATTATATTAATATAAATATTTATTTAAAAGGTTATGTTTTTTGTAACTTTCCCATGTTTTCAGAATGATATTAAGATATTGGGATCCTCTATGGAAGTAAAATCAGTTTAATATTAAACAGTTGATAAAAATCATTTTCTTACTTTGACATATTGAGAAAGTTTACCAGAATATTTAAGTGTAGTATAATATCGAAGTCATACTAAATAAATGGTTTCTTTAATTTTTTTATAGAGGACTGGATAACTGGAGAATTATTCGATATAAGTTTAAGTATTATTATTATATTAACAGCAGAGAGTTTTATTTGTATGGATTATATGCTGTCCGTAAAAAAACTATTAAAATATTCATTGCATTGTAATAAACATAATGCAACATTTTAACTTTCATCGTTTCAAAGTTCTTATGCTATTACCAAAGACTTGGAAAGCTTTCATATACTTCATGGGGGTATGACAGGCAATCATCATCATTATCATCAATGTGCTATACCCCTAGTCGTTTCTATCGATGGCCAGACGTTGCCAATTAGTTGCACTAATCTTTCTCACATCTTCCATCACACCAACTCTGTCTCAATTCCGGTCTGCCTCAGCTTCTTATCCCCACTGACTCAGACATAAATATTTTTTGGATGGGTAATTATCTGTCTTCTAATTACGCAAACCTCCGATTTAAATATTGACAATATCCCTGTTATTTAATATATATTTGTGGTAAAGTTCAAAATTGTACCGTCGACGTGAAATATAATTGTCCTTAACTGGACCGAATATTTTCTACAAAATCTTCCTGTTAAATATTTGTAAGAGATTTTCATCGGCTTTAGTCATCGTCTATTTTTTTTTTGCAGGACATGTTATCGCTACGTACTTTCATCTTGTAGGACATGTTATAGCTACGTCGATGTTTACTAAGTCCAAAATAGCATCTATTCGCAAGCATAATTAGAGTTTTGAAAAAAAAATCATAAATGGAAAGATCATATACAAGTTTTATAACGAAACTGTTTATATTTTTTTGTTATAATTAAAAAGTTATATCTAATTGAAAATAAATTTTTAAACCTAGTACTGATGGCGCGCCGACAGTTCCCGAAAAAACCTAAGCACACGTGACGTCACAATGTTTAATTTTCTTTAACATTACAGACAGCTGATACGAGTATTTTAGTTTTTAATTAATTTGATATTTCGTACCATTTTATACAAATACTACAAAAACAACTCCCGAAAAAATGTTTTTAAATGTGCCACAAGTCGAAATCAGTCGAAATCAATATAATCAATTAAATGCACGATTTAATAATCCTAAAACACCAATTTTTTCTGTTGTGAAGATCATTTCGATGTAAGTATTTTAATATTATAATATATTTAATAATCATTCATATCTTAATTTTTAAGGAGACTATTCCAAATCAGAACCAACAGAAATTGTGATAACACAAAAGTTTCAATAAATAATTTAAAATGATTTAATAATAAATTTGCATACTGTTATCGAGTGATTTTTGTTTTATTTAGTGTTTCCAAATGTTTAAGTTGAACATAACCTATAGCCTTGTCACCGTAACCTTCGCGTGACACCCTACAATAATTTAATTATAGTTAATAAAAATATTTTGTTTCTTATTTACATTTACATTATTATTTTTTTAAAAACTCATATTGATGCTTTAGCACCTCGACTTTCAGCTGAATTGAACTGAATATCAGTTTTGAGAAAATCTGTGAGCATAAAAATATCCACACCAGATATATTATCAAAATTGGCCTTGACGAACCTTTTGTCACACATTACTGAATTAAATTAGTAACCAACATTTTTTTTTTGCACTAAACTTCAATAATTTTGACAGTATATACACAGGTAGAAGTCGTTGTTAATACTTACCTGAAAAGACTTTAACATAATGATGTCACAAACAATAGTGACGTTTTCTTAGTCACGTGATTTTATTTAAAATTTCAATTCATTAATATTTGTAAAAAAATGTTTGAAAGTTTTTCTTATCAATTATCAATATTATTTATGATAAAGTTTTAAAATCAAGTAAAAAAATCCATAATTAGTTTTTATTCAAAAACCCAATTTTTCTTTCACTTCAGCCAAGGTATCATTTGTGGAAGTGACTAGACTAGTGATCCCAAATAGGTGAAATTGTTATCACCTCAAAATCACTACTATCGAGTTTGATGCTATGTCCCGTATGTTGTGTCCGACTTTGCTTTTTCCAAATTAATAAGGAGCCTGATATAACTAGCAGCCACAGGAAATACTGGAAATTTCTCTTTGGTGCTACACCGTGCGTGTGATCAGCTCTTCATCATCAGCATATGCCATGATTTGGCAGAATTTATAAAATATCGTGCCCCTATTATCGAGTTAAGAATCTCTCACCACTTTTTTTAAGGCGCTGTTAAACATTCTCATGTACCAGAAAATCTGGGGACACTTCATTCTCTACTCTCACCCTGCAGGCTACCTTATTCAAGGCCATCTTATAATTTTTTAGGATATTTTAAATTCCGCCATTTCTGCATAGAGTTTTGTTCATAATTATGCTGTAGATAGGTGTTAATATTCAATCAGTGAAAAATCAAAATTTACATCGAACTCACGCACAATCTCACGATACTTTATAATATCCCTGCCATTACTGTAAAGAAAACTAGTATAATGTGTGCATGTAGAAGAGACATATTTACATTTTGCAAGTTGTACTTGCCTTCCAAATCATTGTCAGGATCATTGAATGATAAATACCAAGTGATGTTAGGAAAAATAAAAAAATTAAAATTTATATAGTAAAATTAAAAAAACATTTAATGAAAGAAAGAAATGTAGGTATTAAAAATAAATAAATAGTAAAAAAACCCAACAGAATACTGGCAGTGCGAAATAATTATGTACTGGGTGGCATATACTGTTTTCTTTTGTCTAGATAAGGCTTAAAAAGTTGTAATAGTTGTACTGGAGTAAAGTTCAAACTTATGATTATACCCCTTATGTTAAACTTATTTAACCTTTTTGTTTTCGATATCATTGACATATGTTTTTTTTTTTCACCTTGCAATACACCCTAACCATTTTAAATGACTTTGTCTTTTATATAAAAGAATTGGTTTGAAGGAAATTTTAGATACAATAACCAATGTTTTTCGTGATATATGTATTTGTTTTAGTTGTCGTCTTCTTCTTTCTTTCTGTGGTGCTACAACCCATCAGTGAGCCTTAACCTCCTTCAACCTTCGCTTCCAAATGGATCAGTTTCGAGCAGCCCCTTGTCAGCTTTTGATCTACAATAGTTCTTCACTGTTTTATTAATGAAGGTCTTATCTAAAGCATCATACGAATTTACTTATTTCCCATATCTTCTCTTCGTGACGACTTTTACAATTCAACATTCTCCAATATTTACACATGTGTTATTCTATAGTTCAATAGCTGTATCTTTGAGTCGTTGAGTCTCTATATTTGACGATCTACTTTCCTTTACAGATTCTATAATATTGGCTAGAATCAATAATATTGGTCTGAGTACATTTTCATTATAAATTAATAAGATTGAGATTATGTTTTTGACTTTTAAGAAATATAATGAGTAATCATATTACTAATGTTGTCATTTATTATCGCTGTATTTTAGAAAAATCTTGAATTAAAATTGATATTAGTTATGTTATTTTTTTTTAAGTTTTTAGATTAGTCTTTGTAGTTGCTACAATTTTTACTATTACTGTACTAGTATCTTGCCAAAATACAAGAATTTCTTGCCTGTAATTGTAAAATTAGCAACTAAGGGCATTTAAATTAATTTATACTGAGAAAGATGTAATTATTTGAATTGTAGTTTTGGTTTTACTTTTGTTAATAGACGAAAAGTATAATGGAGCTGATACTTGTCAGCGATCAGTTCCCCCCTTTCCCCAATTCACCTAATATATAGTTTTTTTCCTCTCTTCTTTAAAAGGACGTTATTCAATAAAGCGACTATTAATTTTAATTAGACCTTTTATTTAATTTGCCCCAATTATTATAAAGAAACTGGTGAGTCAGCGGCTTGATTAAAGAAATAATAAAAAAAATAAATGTATCTAATGGGTCTATTATTAATTTTCGTTATGGAGAACGGGCAATGTGTATTTCTCTTGTGTTCCGTGAACTGTAACCTATATTTTTTTTCATCTATCTCATAGTTGTCGTCGTCGTCGACCGCCATTGTTTTTAATAAACCTAATTTAAAAATATCTTTGTTTTGTTTAATTGGTTGAAATTAATGGCCGTTTACAGGGTGTGTTAAATATATACTTATATAAGAATTGTTCTTTTTTAACTAAGCATTTTAATACTGGTGAGATTCTTATAATTGTTTTAAACATTTTCTTACGTGTACGAGGTCAGGAACTAATAAGACTCGTTTATTCAGTAATTGTGTTCAACATAGTCCTTTGGTTCTACTTCCTTCTAAATCATGTCCCATTTTAACTTGTGATTCATCTCTTACTTTAGGATTATTATTATTAATATTATACATCTGTTTCCGGGAATTTATACTGGGGAGAGAGTCTTGTGAAGATACATAAAGTTCCAGAACACTGAACAGTCGTAAGGGAAGAAAAAATATGAAATAGTAGGCTCATACAGGCTCACTACCTCTACAAGTAGTTTTGTTTTTACCAGGTTAACGTCCCAGGTGGAAAGATTGGGTTTAGATGCGAAGAAAAAACGTTCAGATATTTCTTTCTATTATGAACAATTGATCCTCCTTTTGTTTAAGACTCTCTTTTTGTAAATGTTGGTAAATAAGGGCATCTAAAACCTTTTTTTTTATTAAAGTAAGTATTGTATAGTGTTTGTTGTTATTTTATAATTAATTGTCCATTCTAAATTGTATACACATATGATCTGTTCTTAGTATTTTTCCCAATATGTTTCTAATTATTCTGGATATGTTCTTTTGTTGATATTTTTGAAGGGTGTGTTTCATTGAGACATCAATACATGCTTTTGTTTCAGTTTTTAATTATTTCTTTGCTTTGGCACTTTGCTTTGGCGACTCCAATTTTCTGTATTGGTTCGATTTTTTTCTTGATGTAGCTGATTCATCAAAGTAATCAGAAATAAAAAAGTTGGTACACCTTCTTCCTACTTGTATTATTCCCCTATTCTTACTATATTTAAGACCTCTGGCCTTTCAATAGTGTTAAAATAGTTATGAATTACAAGGTATAGTCAGGTCGTAGATGGAATATCTCATAATACCATTGGTAAAAATTTTGTGTTAACATTTTTAAACCAGTAGGGATACTGGGAGGAATCATTCCTCCTTGTGTTCTTTTACATTTTCATCATTGATCTTCAAAATTGTATACTGTACATATATCGAGCAATATATCGATTTTTGACCGACGATGACTTGATTTATTACTATGATAATGTGAGCCGTCATAATTTTTTTGCAGTTTTTTTGAGATAATATTGCGTATCGCGGCTCTTATTTAAATCTATATGTTGTACAAAGTATAATTCATTCCCAGTTAGAAGTCATAGTCCCAGTCCCTCTAGGAAGAATCAAACAACAGACCTAGGTGTTTTTTTTTTTTTAATTTAAGTCACGTCAACGCTCGAAGGCGTTATTTAGTGACTTACCAACACCGACAAACACATACAAATACGCACACAAACATCCATGCCCGCACCAGGATTTGAACCCGGGACCATTGGATTGCCAGGCGGGCGACTAACACACCAGACCACCGCGGTCGGCAAACCTAGGTGTGATTGTTATCTTAAACGAACTAAGATTTTTGTTCGAATCACGATCAATAGTAGATAAGCTATCCCCTGGATCAAATTAATTCTATTTATAGATGCGAGTTTAATGTCATTTTCAAACGTTGACGATTTTACGAGAATTTGTTAGAGAAAACAAGGTAAAACAATGTTCAACATACTACAATACATAGACATAAAATATACTTTATCTAATATCTCCTTCAATATTATTTTTCAGGTTAATTTTTTATTTGTTCATCGTTATGGTAATATAAACTTTTTATTTTTACATTTTCTTTTATTTTTTATGCTACAACGTATATCGAGATCTAAGTAGATAAAAATGATAGATATATGGTATACTCTTGGACAAAAGTATAGAGGTTTTTCTTCCACTTATATATACATATAAATAAATAAATAAATATATATATATATATATATATATATATATATATATATATATATATATATATATATATATATATATATATATTTACTGACAATATATACAGTACTATGAATCAAGAGGTATAGCTGGCTCATTGAGTAAAGATTTCTTAAAGCAATAGAAAAAATTTGGCCTCCATACACTTAATTAGTTATTTAATTAATTAATTAATTAATGTATTGTAATTCATTAAGTTATTTAAATAGAAAAATTAAATCTAATAAGTATTCTATTCTTCTAATAATTCTAGAAGATTAGACAGTAATAATTAATAATGAATTGATCCACTTCGATTTATTAGACACTCACTCAAACAAAAAAGTAGATACGTATTTTTAGTTTACTCGGCATTTTCTGAAACGATGCTTTATCGAAAACTCAAAATCATCGACTAAACTCCCATTTCATTTAAAATAAGGGTACCAATGAAACTCAACTACGCTGAATCCTATATCTTTATTCCATATTAATTATTCGATGACTAATGGATATTTAAATCAATTTTATATTTTTTTTACGTGCATTATAGCAATTTTGTGGGAGATCCATATTTCATTCCATGTATTCTGTCGAACATTCACAAACAAACAAGTTACTATCGAAAATATACCCTTTCTAATAAGGCCTCGATTTTTGCTCCAACACAGGTTGTCTAAAAATACTTTTATCTGCGAAAAAAAAACTATCAAATCTATTCATGAGGATTTCCAAAAACTTATTTATAGCTCATTCAGGGAAATAATACATGTTGCTACATCAACACCAAAATACCCAGACTTTGTGATCAATAAAACTGTAAATGAAAAAGTAAAACGAAAAGTTTTTCCTTTAAAAGTTTTAATCAAAAATCTGTTTCGAAACTTCTGATTGTGAACATAGTGACTTTTCATTTAGTTCGCACATTTAGTTCACTATCTCTAAAACAACTTTCAGCATCTGAATCGCTGTTCAAGTAAATTATTAACTTTGGGGATTAACTTCTAGTTTATCAAACACTCTTTCGCGATTAGACCTTCTTTCAATATCTTCTTCTGTATGTCTGATGCTGTTCATCCATATCTGTGTAACTGTTGATAAAACTTCTTTCCACATATCCAAACAGTTATCAGTCGTTCTTCCATCTCGACCTATATGACGTTTGTAATAATTTTTGGCCGCCTACCATATCAATTTTATAGGATTAAATATGCAATGACAAGGGGCAAGGCTTAACACTTTGTGGCTATACTCTTGATCCATATGACCTGCCACATAGTCTTTATTTTCGTTATTTTTCAACTTTTTCGAAATTGTATTAACTGTACCAATACTAATATTTAGTGCAGCTGAAACTCACTAAAAATCTCCAATTAACCGTGAGACCTACTAAGTTATTAATACATACTCTCTTACAGCGTTTAATAGTAAAAGGGGAGCCCCATTATCTCGTTCCTGTTCTAAATAGCTGATAAGTAACGAGACAAGCTGCTTACACTGACCCCTTAAGGGTTTTGACATTTTTTTGCAATTATAATCGCATATTTTTTACTACAGAACTCGCAAAAAGAGAAACTAAACTAGAAAATAGCTAAAACAGCAAAGAATACAGTGAAAATAATTCAGAAACGTTTGAAGGCGCAACTCAAAAAAGATCAGAACATCAAAATGTTGTGTTAGGTCGGCAACACTGTCCCGAACCACAAACCTAAATGTTATCTTGACAGCGAATTCACAGAATTTGATCCACCTGCTCACTATATTTTTATTCTATTTTAATAGTATTAGAGGAAGAAGGAAAGAGAGTGCTTCGAACTTTAAATAATATATTTCTTTCTTATGAATTTAAATTGGCAATAGATTTCTCTAGATTGATACGTGCAACCATTATTTCACTGAATAAGCTATATCTTTTGTTTTAATATCGTTCAGTTGAAATAGTCATAAGGAACCAAATAGGACGAGTAGGGTGGAAAGTCGAGGGTTGCAATACCTGTCTGAGTAAAAATTGGAGAATTTACGTACATTGTCATATTCGGCTTCAGTGAGCGTCATACTTTGACTAAACACATAAAATTGGATTTCAAATTATATTCCTCAGTGATAATCTGACAATTGGGACAAATTCCTTGTCACAATATCCTTCGAATCATAAAAATTGACGATCATGATTTTAATATTCAATAAAAGATATCATGTTTTTATACTGTTTTTTTTTGGTTATGTAACATATTTCATTAAATCACGTACTGTTTTAAGAAGCACAGCGTATTTCCTCCTAGTGTTGACAGCGTGGTGTTTACGAGGTATGGTATGCAAATAAAGTAACGAGACTGATTTTTCATAATTTTATTACTGATAGAAATTACAACTCTACATTGACCCCTTCAAAGTAATTGCCTTAGGAGGCCCCGTAGTACTGGAGACCGTTTTTCCACCCTCTATAACATTGCTGGACCTCAGACACCAGAATCGTGTTTAGCTGGTCGTTTATTCGGTATTTTCAATGTTTTCTTGTGTTTTCAAATGGCGTCTTGTGTGGTGAATTTTCATTATTCTTTTGGACTTTTAATCTTTGATTTGCTCAATCTGCCTTTTTTCAGGCCGTGGTGAGGGTGGACTGTGTCATTCCAAACACTGGCGCTTTGTTTCCGGATCGTATTCAAGTGGCACGTTAAACAAAATGAGGGCCATTCTTAATCCGCTCCAAAAAGCTAAGACATGCTTCCCTCTTGTTGTCCTTTTAATCTTGCGAAAGGTTTTTCGGAGCGATCTTCGCGCAGATTTTGTTCATCCCCAGTTCATCGGTCAGAATCTGATAGAAGGTCATGTGAGTCAAATTTAATTTTTTCCTGATTATTCTGACCGTCAGTCCATAATCTGGAAGCCCAAAATCCCGGATTCTACGTACATTTTCTTCACTTCTGAGACTTACCTTATACCACCTGAAAATCTGGATCGTTGGTGTTTCACTGTTTCCATAAGCCTGTTGAAGTTTTACAGAAGTTTTTATAACACTGTACCCAGGTATGAAACAAAACTTGATAGCACATCTTTGCTCCAAAGTTTTGTGACTTATTTTCAAAAAGCACTAGAAAAATCTAGTTCACGAAAAGAATTGCTATGGACCACCAAGTGACTCTAGGGATTTTAAGCTCGTGCTGAAGATGCATCAGATGGTGGTCACTCAATGGGAAAACCAACAGTATTACTAGATAGAACGCGACGCCACCAGTCCCATCGCTGTATTTACACACCTCGTAGGTGGTAGTCGAACAGAGCGAGATCTGGTGTAAAAGCTGCGTGGGGGAAAAATTTGTGAAAATTTGAAATTTTGAAACTTCTGATAACGGTTTTTGTGTCTTGCATCTATATATTTTACGTATTTGCAAAATACAAGTAAAATGTCACGTTTCAAATGTTATTCATGAACAAACATAATATTCAGTACTGTTATGTGAGGCTATGTCACAACATATATTATTTTGAGAACTACGAAATATTTACATATAATACTAGGCTAGTTAAAAAGTTCGCGGAACGGAAATCATAAAAAATATAGTTGAAACAATGACTTTATTCTTCCGTATATTCTTCCTATTTTTTTCCAGCGCTTCTCCAATTCATTTATTCCATCTCTGAAGTGAAGTTCTTCAAAATCCTACGGCTGCTATAACTTCTTCATTTGATGAAAAACGCTTGCCACGTAAGAATTTTTTGAAGTTTGGGAATAGATGAAAGTCGGAGAGGGAGTGTAACTCCTTCTACTTGGTCATTGCAAGAACACCTCTGTGAACCAGTACATTGTCTTGATCAAAAATGATTTTTTCTTTGCTAAACCAGGTCTTTTCTCGCGAATTTTTGCATCCAACTGATCCAAAAAGTTTTTTCATCCCAAAAAATGCCTTTTTCATCCCAAAAAATTGATGCCATAACCGTTTTGCTCGATTTTTACCACTTTGGCTGCTTCGGACCTGAACAACCTGGCTCAGTCCACTCTGCGGTTTGTGTCGCTATTCAGACTCATAGTGGTAAACCCAAGTCTGATCCATAGTTACCAAACGACGTTTAAAATTTTATTCTTTCGAAAAATATCCAAATGTTGGTTAGAAAATTTTACTCGCTTAATTAAGTCGTTTTTGATCAAAATTTAACAAATGCACATAACTTTCTCAAGCCCAATTCCTTTTTCAAAATATGAAACACCCGTTCAGTTGAGATGTCCATGGCCTTGGTAATTTCACTCAAAGTCAATTGTCTGTCATCCATAACTATATCCTGTACAGAATTAATTATTTGCTCTGTAGCTCCACTTATTGGACATCCAGAACGAGGATCATCATCCAGGCTTGTACGATCACGTTGAAACTCACCTGCCCACTTACAAACCATTGTTTTAGAAGGAACAAACTCCCCTAATACATATATCATTTCACTATGAGTTTCCACTGCCTTTAAACCTTTTTTTTACAAAGAATTTAATCACTGCAATTTTCAATATTTTTTAAAAATATGTTAACACTGAGACGTTTACTTTAATCTGATGTTTTTGTACGAATGAATTGACAGATCGACTCGAAACTTCACATATGTACTAGATTATATAGTTCTTTTATTGCTGTATAGGTGTCGCTCCGTGAACTTTTCAATTAGCGTAGTACAACATACTATTTATGGTATAAAAGAAAAATACCTCTACTTGGGTCCGATGGTGTATATTTTACAATACTAATATAGAAAATTCTTGAAAGAGTATTATTAGCAACTATTTTATTGCCTTCATAAATATCTCTAATTTTCAGAACGAGATCAGTTTTTTTTTCCTTTCCTCCTTTTTAATTAAAAATGAAAAATAATAAACGTTTATAGTAATAACACCTTCTAGCTTGTTATAATAAACAATTCTATTGTTGACGCGATAAGAATCTCGAAATACGTGTAGCAACCAAATGATTTATTTAACTTTTTTTAAATTTTTCTATTCTTTTGTTCCTAGAGCATTGTTGCACTACGAAATAATTGAAACTTTTGCTCGCATTTATTTAGGTCACTTTATTATTCTTTTTAGATAAACGTCTTAATAATCGTGTTAAAGTCGAAGTTGTTCGGATTTTAATAAAGAATAATTTGGTGACGATACATTATTTACATTTATAATTTGTTCTCTGATGTTTTGAATTGCCTTTTTTTTTTTATTTAGTTTTATGACGTTATATCAGGTATACAAAAATGTAATTAATTTATTATTTTATCTATATTAAGTTTTATAAAAAATTAAAATGAAACAGTAATTGTTTTAATGAAAGGAAAAAATAATGTGTGGTATATAAAGGATGGTCGAATAAAAGTGTTAAGAAGTTTAAAATTGAGCATAATGATAACTACAAGTGTTATCGGGTAATTTTTATTTTGCCAAGAACAAATAAAGACATTATGTCTTGAAAATAATGTCGTCAAAATTCGTTCTTCGTCTTGTGGGGTGGATTTTGGAGACCCAATTTTGGATTACTCCTTCACATATATCACGTGATATACTTTCAATAGTAGCCTGAATGTTTCCTTTAATTCATTTCGAAATTTACTTCCCTATACCAGAGATTTAACATAACCCTACACAAAGTAATCCAAGGGTGTGAGATCGCATGGTCCCGGCGGCCAGGCATTACCATTTTGCAAAATGACGCGTCCAGGAAACCATTCTTACAATAAATCTTTTGTTTGGCCAGATGTGTGAAATGTTGCACCGTCTTGTTGAAAGAAACGTGATTTTTTATCTACATTTATCAGTTCAGATCAGATTCAGATTCAGATTCTTTAGATCAGTTCAGTTCAGATTCTTTAGAATATTCCTATAACGTTCACCATTAACAGTAACACGATTTACATAATCGTCTTCAAAAAAAAAAATAAGGTCATATCACTCCATCAGCCTAAATATCTCACCCAACAATGACTTTCTGAAAATTAAGAGGTCATTCCTGAATCACTTGAGGATTTTCATCGGTCCAAATCATGTTTCCCCTTCCAACGGCTCTAGAACCCAATGCATGTATCATGTATCTTCTTATGTTGAATTGAGACAATGTACTGAACAGAACAATCTGCGAGTGATATTTACATTTCAAACAGTGTTGCTGCAATGACGGTTCAAAGTTCAAATACTTATTGAAAAACACTTTACATAGTTTCGGGCAAATAACCACCAACCTAGACCACAAACGCAAGTTATTTTAATAATGTTTCAGGCATTGTGAAACATCAAACTCGCAACAGATTTTCCACTAAACAAATCACTCTAGATATATTGTCGACGCGCGTTTCGCTGACCATGTTAACATCATCAGGAGATAATTCAATCTAGATTGATGATGCTAACTCTCATCTCTACTGCGAACATATCCTGATGATGCCAGAATGGATAGCGAAAAGCGCATGGAGAATGGAGAGCATGGAGTGATTTGATGTTTAATGATAAATCTCTTCTGGTTTAATTAATTTTTGTCCTTGAGCTAACTCCGCAGTGCGAAGTTAAGCCAAACAGATTCCCATATCGACAAATTTTTATTGTGTTACTGAAGTAACATGTTCCTAAAGATCCAGTATTACCATTTTGTAGGTAACACTTGGGAACCTCTTTCAGAACCGTCCATTTCTGTACCAAACTAAACACTACATCAAATTAAAACTTTATAAAGCGGTTTTAAGGGCTCTCACAGCGCTATGATGATGAGTGTGAATATATCAAGCAGGAGCCTCAAGTAGATGTTTTCAATTCTGGAGAACGACGTCTGATAAATTGTCCGCTACAATTTCGTGAACTCCCTCACTGTTTTCTAGGATATGAACATTCTAGGTACAGCCAGATCCCACGAATTTTAAATTACTGATTGATTGCCAGTTAATGAAGTTCGTTCGTATGATTTTTCTTCTTCCACTATTGACTAAGAGATATTCTGTTTATCTTACCCAGGTCTTCCTGGGTCTACTGCCTGAAGGGTGCTCATCTGTGCGTATATTGGCCATTCTGTTCAGGCCTATTCTACGTAGGAGCTGATTCCAGTATTTTCTTTTTCTTTTTGTAACGTATGTTGCACATTTCCCTTTGTGCCCGCTCTCGCCTCTGAAATCTATAAACATCTGGAATAAAGAAGTATCAAATTTGGTAATTTTCCACATTATTAAGAATGAATGAAACATTGATCTATTGCTGAACGTCCTCTTCATAATCCTTCCCGATTTTCGCCTAGGGTTTTGTGTTTAACTAGTACACGACTAGTACCAAATATTTCTAAAAAAAGCATTTGAAAAAAAAATCAAAAATAAGTAGGAAAATATTACAATAATTCGTCATGCAATAACGCTTCGAAATAAATTTGTATATCTAATATAACATTTTCAAAGTAATTAATAATAAAAATATAAACATCAGAAACAATGCTTTGGTATATCCAAAACTAATATTAGTTTTTTTCTTCGCTTTCTTCTAGCAGACAGCTACCAATACCAGTTACAGTCTATGTGGCAAAAATGTTGGAATACTAATCAGACTCTGGTGCACAATTTGCGATTTCGCGAACGAGGCCCGTTGAAATCATGGCGACCGGAAACGATGGCCGAAGCGATATTCTCCGTACTCAAAGAAGGTCTGTCATTGTCCCAAGCGGCCAGGAAATACGATATACCCTATCCTACATTCGTCCTTTACGCTAACAGAGTGCACAATATGTTGGGACCTTCAGCGGATGGCGGTTCTGGTAAGTACAGTTATTTTGACAGCTTTTTTTGAAAACAAAATTTAAGAATATTAAAAATATTCAAAAGCAAAGAAAACTCCCCATGTAAAAATTGCCCCTTATTACAGCCGCCACCAAAATGTCAGGAGGTGTCTACCTAGGCCGGTTTCTGAAGGTAAAGGGTGGAGCCCGGACAATTTTTTCTTGCTTTTGAATATGTTTGATATTCTCCACGGGCTCACTAGGCAACTTTTTATGCAATTCAAGAATAGCATGGCAATTACTGACTGATTTATTTGCATCGTTATTATTATTGTTAGCTCTCTCTTGTCCATTTTTGAACATAAGCTATGGAATTTTAGGACCATTCACCAAATATTATGGTTCCAATATCTTATCTTATTCGACTTTTTTATCTTTTCTCGATCACGACCAGAATATATCTTCTTGGACTTGGTCCATCTACCATCTACAATTCTCACAACATACCCTGACCCACGGGCGTAGCCAGGATTTAGTTTTGGAGGGGGTTTAGTTTGAAGTAAATAAAACAACAAGAATATACTTACATGAAATTTAATATCTATATATTCATCGGAAAAATTACGACATATTTATAAAGTTCTTAACTTTAAATGAAATGGTTAAATTAATTTCGTTCCTCTGCGCTAAATCTAAAACCATTAAAGAAGAAATATTCGGCTTTTTCTTTTAAATATATCCACTACTTTATCTGCATGAATTTCTGTTCCATAGTGAATGTTCATGCGAGCCAAACCATTAAGTCTGTTTTCACTTGTAGTGTTTCGTAAATAGTTTTTCAGTCTCCTTAGGCTCGAGAAAGAGCTTTCTGGGGTAGCAGTGGATACAGGAATGGTAACCAAGATTTGTAGTAATGTGTAAATATTAGGATAAAGGTTTTTATCGCACATATCTAGGCATTCCAAACTAGATTTCGGGGTAGGCGAGATACTTGCCAAAAATAATAATTCAATTGTAATAATTCAAATAAATTCAATAAGTCAAATTTAATAATTTAACTCTCTTCACTCCTCGTATTTTTTCGGTATAATATTAGGTAATATTTGGCTTATTTCGGGGGGGGGGGGGGTGAACCCCCAAAACCCTCCCCTTGGCTACGCCCGTGCCCTGACCATAGATATGTTCATTATGGCGTATAAATCATAAACAACGACGTGACCAATAATTAGGGGAAGACACAAATAGACACATATAGGAGAGGTATTTTTTAAATAAGGTCCATTTGTGAATGAGAGTGAGAATGACGCAATCGTCGTAGTGCGCTTGCGCGTCTGCTCCCAGCTTGCTTTGCGCGCATTTTGGCGCCATTTGCAGCCGTATCGTCTGTCTGTGTGATGAGCTGTAGAGGTTTATAATATTTAAGAACATTGAGTCGCCCGTTGAGATACGATCTGTAATTCTATTCTTAAGTGCAAGAAACTTGGCAGCACCGGCAATTTACCGTCAGATTTATGAGAGTTACGGTAATAAAGTTCCTATGAGTGACAGCAAAGTTCGAAAGTAGGTGGGAATGTACTAGGACGGGCGGGTTAATGTGCATGATGAGCCACGACCTGGCCGACCTTCTCTGATTTCTGAAGATTTGGTTCGTGATGTGCACAAGAAAATTCGAGGAAACCGGCGATTCACGATTTCAAAGTTATCAAGTGAATTTCCACAGGTTTCAAGATCAGTTTTGTACACCATTATTTCGGAAAAACTGAAATATCGAAAATTGTGTTATCGGTGGATTCCAAGACTGCTTTCTGACGATCACAAAAGAAAGAGATTGGGGGTTCAACAGACAATGGAATGGCGACACACATCGTTGTCAACCGGAGTGAAAGCCAAACAGAACAATTTTAGCACGAATGATCATGGCAATTGTCTTTTGAGACAAGAAAGAGATTTTGCTAGTGGATTTTATGCCGAGAGGCACAACAATCAATTCTGATGCGTATTGTGTCGCCCCGAGAAAACTCCGGCGTGCCATACAAAACTAGCGGCATGGCCTACTGTCTTCTGGTGTGATGTTGCTTTATGACAATGCAAGGTCACTGGCTTCTGTACAAACACAAGGTCTACTAAACATTAGGTCTTTTGGATGGAAGAAACTGGATGGTCCACCTTACAGTCCAGACCTTACACCCAGTCATTTTCAGTTGTTTCGGTACTTGGAGTTTCTTGCTGGTCAATGGTTCAACGACGACGAAGAAGTTAAAACTGTAATCATAGATTGGGCTTCTTCACAGGCGGCAGATTTCTTTGACGTTGAAATTCAAAAACTTGTTGAGCGGTATGACAAATGTTTGAACAAAACTTGAAATTATGTAGAAAAGTAGATAAAAGTATGTAGAACATAGAAAAAAAAATTAATATTTATAGTATTTTTCTTCTTACAAAAAAACGGACCTTATTAAAAAAATATACCTCATACACGAATTTCCCTCATCTCCCTCCCCCAAGTCTTTTATACAGTGGAGGCTAGTATAGGCCATAACTTTTTGGCATTGTTGAGCTAATAATGGTTATTTATTTAAGTTCGGTAATAACTATTTCAATGTTGTTTAGGTAAAGATAGAACTATCGGTAAGTAGAACTGATAGTAGATACTTTCATGTCAATAACGGAGCTGCAGTATCGCACAAAGATAAAATGATAGAACCTTTTCAAACCACCTCCGGTGCCCGGCAAAACTGCGTTATGGCCTCAGTTTTAGTCAACATCTTTATGATGGCATTAATTACCATTGACGGGAAGGTGGGAAATAAAGGCGTTGCGATACGCTGTGGGACTGATCAGGAAGCCTCTTCACTTTATTTAGCCTTGAAGCCAAACTCAAAATCCATGTTCGTGGTAATTCATCCCCTCACACCAACAATATGTATGCATCTGGCTTTCCACTTGAGTCTATGGAATCTTTTAGCTACTTGGGTGGTCTCGTTAATTCTAGAGTAGATCTGGACTCGGATATCCATAGCCAAATTAACTGTGCGTCTATAACCTTTTCGACGATTTTCCATAGAGTTTTCGGAAATCATGGCCTGTCCCTGCATTTGCTTACTTAGGGTTGTAAATAGTGGGTATTCCACATTAAAACCCGAAGATCTTCCATCTGAAACAGGTAATGGGGATGAAATGGTACCATAAAAGATCAAAAAAGAAGTTCTCAGTAGTGCGAGCAGTTTGTCGATAAAGGTTCCAAACCAAAACTAATCAAATGTAACCTACTAACATACTGCACACACAGACGGTGCGGAGCGTACAGTGCATCTAACACAAATATTTATTCCCTGAGTGTGTGGATTTTTTTTGCAGTAAATATTTTCGCCGCACAGTAAATTCAACACACACAATAATGTTATTAGTGTGGACCCAGCTTTAAGTTTTTGATCCTTGTTATAAAGAAATTTTTTATTCCAAATGATGTGAAAAATCGTTGGTTAAATTTACGAATGTTATTTTCCCTACACCTTATATATTGAATTCAACATTGAAAAGTGTTCTATATCTCAGTATGTGTTGTCACGTACTATGCCATAATAAATGAACAAGAGGAGCTATTCGGGCCATTGGAGAACGTTCTATGGTCACGTTCTATGTCATAACAAATTAACAAGAGGAGCTATTCAGACGGTTGGAGAACGTTCTATGGTCACGTTCTATGTCATAACAAATGAACAAGAGGAGCAATTCAGGCCGTTGGAGAACGTTCTATGGTCACGTTCTATGTTATAACAAATGAGCAAGAGGAGCTATTCAGGCCGGAGGAGAATTCAGGCCGTTGTCTGAATTATCTAAAATATAATATAGTACCTAATAGTAATCATTTCTTTAGTAATAGATTCAAATGTGTATTTAAAGATATGTTTATAAAATTAAAATACTGACGTGAATCTTTTATACGCAGATTTGAGACCAAAAGGCAGAGGACGACCACAAAGAATCTTATTGGGAGTTTGGCCAGACGAACACATAAGAGGTGTTATTAGAGCAGTAGTATTCAGAGATTCTCATCAGATCAAGGACGAACCCCATATGCCCTATCCACGATTACATGTAAGGATTTGTTAAGTTAAAATATATATTTTTAATATCGTACGTTTAATATCGTATTTATTTGTGAAAAATATCAATATTACGAAAATTTTATCCTCTCTCTATTGGGATTTTTTTTTTAATTTAATGCATTCATGAATTTTTTTTCGAGTTTACTTATAGTATAAATTAAATTTTTTCAATGACATGTTTTATTCCAACCCTTAATATAATACGTTTCGTTTGAAACAGGATGGTGTAACAATCCAGAGTTATCCAAACAATTCGTGTAGCAACGGTGCTGATCCCAACGTCTCCCCAGGAGCTGCAGCAGCTGCCGCAGTAGCCGCGGTCGCCCAAGGTTTAAGACAACAAATGTGCAGTATGGTAAATTCTCACATCGTTCCATTCCAATTCGATTACTTAGACAGAAATTTGTTTTCAGGTCGCAGCAGCTCACAATCAGAGTTCAGCTCACGATACGAATCCCGTGGCAAGTCTAGTAAATTCTCTGGCGTTGGCCGGCCACTGTGGCAACGTCTCAATGCCCAGCAATGGGGCCCCGCCCATGAGCATGAGTCATATCGCTTCGATGCGTAGCATGAGCAGCCCGGCGGGTAGTATACAGGATCTACGCATAAGCCCTGCTGAGTCTGGCATGGACAGTCCCATATCTTCACCTTTAGGTCTTACAGTTTCGAGTTCTATGGAACCAGCCATCAATATGAATATAGGTATGTCTACTTAAAATAAGCTTACCTATTATTTAACTTTACTAGCATGATCAAAAAATATCGACTTCTAGTTTATTTGACTTCTTAACTCGCCTTTCGCTAACCATGTTAGCATAGTCAGGAGATGATTCAATTATCATTGAATCGCTACCTGATAATGTAAACTTGGTTAGCGAAGCACATGTCTAGAAGTTAAACAAAATTATTTGGTGTTTAGTGGTAAATCTCTCGAGTTGAGTGTTTTGCACCGAAGGTTCCAATAGAATAATTGATATACTATTGTTAATTAAGCATTTCTGTACTAATAAATTGTTTCTTTCAGGGAACAATATGGATGTCGGCATGACGGGAATGACGTACAAACCAGCGCGATCGTTCGCCTCGCCTCGACCAGAAAACCTCTTCCAAGAGGACATCGACGATCTCGTCAAGCCGATCCACTCCGCCAACACGCCTCGGCCCAAGGACACCATGGCCACCATCAAAATGGAACCGTTGACGGAGTGTCGTGGCGAATGAAATCTGCTCGGTTAGAAACAAATTCATCACCCAGCCCGCCCCTATCCAATCGACCTCCCAGCCCTACTCCCCAGGAACGCCGAGTTAGATTAGTGCGAAGCAGGCCTTAGGGGTGCCTGTTTCTATTTTTTGGCCAGTAGACGGCGATAAAGTCCACAATTGTCGACCAGACACATTCCCCGGATGGACGCTGCGACAATCTACGAAGCCATTTTTTTATGGATGCGCGGACAACGGTCTAATTATCTCGAAAAATATCCGTTGTATTTTATCTTTTATTTGTTAAAAGAATCGTTTAGGTGGTGCATGATGTTCCAACACACAGAAGAAGAGTTTTTTATAGCTATTATAAAATTCAGAATTGCTCCTATAGCATAAAAACAACATATTAAAGCAAACAACAATAATTACTATATTTATCTCTATAATTTTTCAAAATTTTGTTTTGCTCTCAATTTTTAATATATTGCCTTACTGCCTATTGTTCATATTGGTTCAGTATGAAGCATTTGGAAGCAAACCAAATTATTTAGATTTAAATTTGACAAACTGCCTTCGTCTTTTAAATGAAGCAAAAACAAGTTTGACAAAGAAGGTAAAACAAGAAAAAATTGGTTACAAAATAATACATGCTGACACATTATATAAAAAGTAATATAATAAATATTTCACTTATATCAATAGTATCAAAATTTTCATATAAACTACACTACAATTTGATCAATCAAGTTTTATTTTATATTTTATTTTAGGTTAATACAGCACTTAGCAATTTCAGTTCATACGAGAACAGAAATTTTAGAACTAAAAAAAAATTTAAACGAAGATAGCAGATTTCGAAAATATTCCATATACTTACTGATAGATTCTAAATATTTCAACTTCTTATAGCATCAAAAGGGTGAAGAAATGTATGCAATTGATGAAGAAATAATCTTAAAATACAAAATTATTTGAGTAAGTCACTTGCTTCATTATTTTGTTAAAGGTCATATGATAATTTATTCATCCATATCTTGGATCCTACTGCAGAATTATTAATAGGTGATATAGAAGGGCGAGTATAAAGATTTCCCATATCTTGAAGGGGTATAAAAAAATCAACAAAGCTATACAGAAAAAATTGAAGTTCATAAAACACAATTTTGTTTTACAAACCATATCATACAAATGGCGACCGTCGTGACAGGTCATTGCTGAGGACGTTCCTGAAAGCTCTCCAGCACTTTCCGAACCATCTCAGGTAGAATAGCATTGATTTCCTGTCTGATTCTTTTTTTTAGGTATTTCTAAAGGAAAAAGTCACACGAGTGATGTGTGACAAATTTTAGTGACCATGCAGGTCACCCTATGCCCCCTGAGAACATTTTCTGCTGCTGTGTTTCCACATCGTTCGGTTTCAAACACAGACAGGTCTCGTACGGGTTTACACGTGCGGGTTTAAACGATCCATGTATGACACTCAAGTTGACAACGCACCCCAAACAGTTACGCGAGAAAAGAAGTGACAATGTCATTCATAGAATTCAGAAGTGTTAGATTTAACTCTTAGGGCTCTACGGTTGACATGATCTCCCTCATTTAATTCTTGAAATAACGTAATTTTGTTAAGGATACGTTTTAAATCAGTATATAGAATCATCATCAAACTCTGACCTAATACCTCCAATGGCATACCATGATCACGAACGAATCGCCAAATGCTGAATGGAAGCTCTTTCTGCTTCCACATTTTCTGACGTTCTAACGATCCTAGGTCTGCCAGTTGATTTCTCTTTCATAAAAAGGTTTGGCTTTTTTGGATCCAGTTGCTCGAAAATTAGAAATCCATTAACAAAGTCGTTTTCTGATCTGGTACAGATGCATTTCGATCTAGCATGAAGCAGAGAAAAATATCTGTCACAAAATGATCGTTCTCATAATACGGTTGAACAAGAAAGCCCGGATATTCATCGATACATCTCACGGTGAGTACCGAAAATTGTAGAGCTTTACCTACGGAATGAGACCTACCCCATTTCGCTAACCCATACTACACCCCGCACGGTGTCCGTTCGAAATGTGAGAGATCTTTATGCCCCATCCTGTATGTATGATTGTCGAAATACATAAATCGTTCCGGAGATTGAAACAAGTTTTTCTTCATGAAACATTTAATAGGTGGGTGAAATTTGGAACACCATGTACTCTTTTCCGTTTATTTTTTTAATGTTTTATTTCGTTTTTTGCTATAGGCCACTGTTGTTCAGTGCAATAAAATAATTTATTATAATAATTATTTTAATTCTTAACATTTTTTTTATATATACATTATACATACATTATATTATTTTCTTTAGATGTTACATTGAGGTCAGTGATTATTTTCAGTATTTATTCAAAACACTGTTAGACAATGTACTGGTCTCCGTTTTTACATTATTTATTTCGTTAATGTGAATTATTTCTAAGCGTCAGAGACTATAGATGTATTTTTTTTCGAATTATACCCGTAGTATTTAGACTTGTTTCATTTAATATTCGCTTAATTTGGCGGAAAATTTTCAGAAAACCACCTGCCAAATTCGACACGTGTGATGGGTCACGACTCGCAATCCTCAAGTCATTCCCCCAGAAACGGTGTTTCTCTGAAAATTTGATTCGTGAAAGTTCGACAAAAACAGCAGCCACCAGTGTATATAATAATTATAATCAAAATCTTCTGTAGAACTAAAAGAAAGTAATTTTTAAAAAAATCAGCCTGTTTTCGTTGAACCTTCTCTATGTGGAAAAAATAGCTTTGCCACTGAAGTAGAATTATTAAAAAGTTTTACAAAAAAACTACGACGAATATTCTGAATATTTTTTTATTCTTTGGTAATTGATTTAAGAATAGTCGCGTAGTGAAATTTTGAAATTGCAGAACGTCCCTACTAGAAAAACTATATCACATTATTTGGATACAAACGTGAGTAATTTAGTAATTTTATTTTTATTTCGGTGGCTCGTCTCCCCCCATTTATGTATTGCCAAATGTACTATAACATGTTATAATGTAGTAAACTTAAAAAAAATAGTTAGATGTTGTGCATGTACAAAAGAGTGTGCTAGTGCTCTTGATATTAAAAAATTTAAAGACTTGTATGTATTGTTTTGAAATTTGGCAACGGAAAATCCGTCGCCTTATTGTAATAATGATAATTATTATTATTCCTTATCAAGTAAAGAAGCTCATAGACATCAATACCAAACAATATTTAGTGGACGACTTTTTCGTTTTGTGTTGATTTTCTCACTAAACATTTTCAACAGGTAATTCCAGATATCATTTACTTTAGGTATAACTGAACTGATTGAAAGATATTAAAAGGTCTGGATAAATAAAAGGTCTGGATAAAGAACAAATAATTAGGAAATATCTAAACTCAAAGAGATTAACCAGTTAACGCTTAATTTTTCATTTCTCGATGCCCGTTTCGCTAGCCATGTTAGCATCATCAGGAGATTTAAAAAACTAATTTGGTGTCTAGTGGTGAGTCTGTTTGAGTGTGGTGGTTGACACCAAAGGTTCCAGTTGAAGGAAATATCTGTTGAAATCCTCAAAAAGTATACGTTTTTAGAAAAAACGATTAATCTTTTGTTCCATATTTGTCTATTCGGCTGTAATTCCAAATTCTAACGGTATACTGATGATACTAGAACTGTAGCTATCACGATATCTTTTTTGTATAGTCATTGCTAGCCAACATAAGGGAAAAAAATTGAAAAGCATATTTTTGTGATTTGTTTAGAATATAGAGTTATGAAAATAATGTACAAAATTTATATAAATCATTGTAAATGTAGAAAAAAAAGATTATTATATTACGATTTAAATGAAATTTAAAATGCCTTCCTGCCGACCCAGGGTATGCCAGATGTTATGTTTGATTTTCAAAAAAAGGGGCCTTTAACAATTCTCGTCTGAGTTGGTGAACGTTTTTCGTACTGGTCTTGGAAAATTTTCATTTCGTTTCGATTGGTGTGTTAAGACCCTGTCGGCGCCCAGGAAAAAATAGTAACCGGCAAATTTTCCTCGGCAACAACAGGGTCTCGTTAACTTAATCTTTCGGTTCTCCTTATTCTACTAGGCTTAAATGTGTTCAAAAAACAAGTGTGTAGTAAGTGCCTTCCAAAAAAATTGACCACTTATGTCATATTTTATACAAAAAAATGAAAAAAAATTGAATATTCGGAGATGTCGCGATTTAAAAGTTTCATTTAAAATGTTGGTTTGAAACGGTGTACCCCTGTGCGGCAAGTTCTTTTTCATATCTCCTTGTAAAAAAAAATTATATTGATCTTATTTCATTATATACTTAAGCAAAAGTGATGAATGTGCGATTGGCATTTTTAGATATTTAGAAATACGGATTATAATCACCAAAAAATCAGGTAAAGCTTTATTTTAATGTATACTACTTAAATGAAGATAATATAATTATATAGTTCGATGTTAGTTGAAATATAAACATTATATAGCATTTACCTAACTAAAAAAAATACGAATAGCCTCTTATAGTAACGCAATATTACCCGAAAAGTTGTGCTAATTCTAGACAGTCTATATGATACAAAAATCCATAATCATTTCAACTCACCAGCATACAGTATCGATTATCAAACAACATGCATGTTCATATATTGTTTCCCTGTGTTTTCTTTTTATATATATAATATTAGATTATCTCTTTCGTTTGTTATATAAATATAATTTTTGTATACTTTGAATTTCCGATGATCTAGCTCCAATCATGAAATCTGGCAACAGCGTGCACTAGTGTAGATCGGGCGACCTCTACATTTAATATCCAAGCACTAATGTCGTCTGATTTGCTAGGTTTTGTTGTTGGGTAATGGCGGAAGTTTGCAGAAATTCGAAGCTATAAATTTCCAAAAATCCCTTTATCCTGCACATATTATTTTATTGTCTGTATGGTATAATATTTAAAATAAAATAAAGGTAAAGAAATTGAATGTGTGTTTTATTTCTTCGTTAAAAAAATCACCATCATCAGCTTTGACTTCACAACGCTTTGTAACTGTTGATCATTCATCCCTCTTTGCGTCACCAAAATACACTACTCGGAGTTTTTCTTACGAAACTTCCTAAATGTCATACAGTATAATCCATAACTCCTGGTGAGTTTTGGCCTATCCTGAAAGTTAAATCACATTCATCCCTGGTTCATTCCTTCTCTTTATAATTTCTTTTTTGAATTTAATTTTAATAGCTCTTATAATATAGTTGTTTTTGTAAGTCTGATAGAGCTTGAAGTTGTAACGCCTCCTTCACACTCCATTTGATTATATTCCTTTAAATATACTTCTCAATATTTTCCCACAAAACTTTCTAAACTTTCTATATTTGTATAAGAATTTTTAACAAATTTTTCAACGACTTAAATATTATGGAATATATATACATTGAATTTTCAATAACCTAATTTCAATCATGATCTCTGGTAATAGCGTACAATACTGTAGACTGGACCACCTATAAATTTAAAATGCAAACACTAAGTCGCTTGCTTTGTTAAATTTTATTACTGGTTTATAGTTGAAGTTTACAAAAATTCAAAACTATTAACCTCCAAAAATCCCTTTATACTTAATATGATATTTTTAAGGTAGCGAGTAGATACTCCTCTGTAACCCCAACATGGGCAGATCTACTACAAGATTAGCAACCTTGACTTACGCGAGCTCTTGATTTTCCCCATTACTTATACCACGGGAAAAATCATGACCCATACTCAAATTTCTTACCTACACCCCCAATCAGAATACAAATCCTAACCATCATCTAACAATGTCAATGCCAAGCGTGTTAAGAATTCTCGTCTTACATAGTCAACGCTTTTCGTATTGGTCTTCACTTGGTCTTTTCTTTCATTTGGCATTCAATAGTGTTGTTCGCTTTGACTGAAGAGTTCAACTGACCTGCAGGGGTTGATACGCTCGGTAGCGAAGAACTACCAAAAATTTCCACAACCCTTAGACAAAATGGATATTCAGAAAATTGAATAAGGAAGACCATTCACCATCAGGAAACCCCAACATGAAGAACAAGCGAGGCTCATGAATCAAATACACCAAAGGTCTTACTACCATACGCAAAAGGAATCACTGATAGCATAGGCAGACTATTAGGGAAACATAAAATCGGAACAGCCTACAACCTCCCAAAACTGTTGCAAACATCCTAAAAAACCCCAAGGAAAAAGTTAGACTGGATAATCATGGGGTATATAGCATATTGCATAGGACAAACATAAATACATAGGACATAAATATATTGCATAAATACATAGGACAAACAAACCGACGAATCTTGGCGAGACAAACAAACCACTTCCGCTCTGTTCCAGCACCATCTACAAACAGGACATAAAGTCAATTTTGAAGGAGCCAAAGAAATAGCGAATATTGAAAACTACAAGGTCCGAACAATCAGAGAAGCCCTTGAATTAGAAGAAAGGGATGAGCTAAATACTCGAAACGACGCTCGCAACATTGCAAAAGTATGAAAATCCCTTCTGAAAAAAGAAGAAAAGCGGCAACGTGGCGGCGAGAACGACAAATCAATAAACAGCTAGGCGACAGCGTTGCCGAGCGCCGCGAATA
>JARFXV010002085.1:37500-73499 GCA_031761425.1 Cosmopolites sordidus
CGTATACGTATACGTATACGTATACGTATAAGTATATGTATATGTATATGTATATGTATATGTATATGTATATGTATATGTATAGATATATGTATAGGTATATGTATATGTATATGTATAGGTATATGTATATGTATATGTATATGTATATGTATATGTATATGTATATCTATATATATATATATATATATATATATATATATATATATATATATATATATATATATATATATATATATATATATATATATATATATATATATATATATATATATATATATATATATATATATATATATATATATATATATATATATATGTATGTGTCGATCCACTGCAGGATGAAGGCCTCTTCAGCATGCTTCCAATTTTCACAGTCCTGGACTTTCCTCCGCCACTCGGGTTCTATATACTTAACGATGTCATCAGTCCATCGTGCTTTCGGTCTTCTTCGCAGGCATTTGCGATCAAGCGGTATTCTTTCCAGGATTGCGTTCGTCCATCTGTCATCCCATCGCTTCGCTTTATGGCCTACCCATCTCCATTTCAATTGCTTGACTCTTCCCTCGATATCACACACTTTCGTTTGTTCCCTGATTCATGCGCGATCCAAGCATACATCTTTCCATTCCCTCTGTGCAACACGAAGTTTTTGAATTGATTGCGATGTTAATGTCCAGGGTGAAACCGTTTGTAGGTAGGCCGCACTGATCGAAGACTTTTCTTTTCAGGGAGTCTGCTCTTAAACACTATATTAAACCTACCGAATGCCTGCAAGCCACATTTAACACGCCGTTCTATGTATCCCCTCCATAGAATCCTTTGCCTAAGATATATAAAGTGGTCCACAATCCCAAAATCTCTTCCTAAAACTGAAGTTCTTCGGTCTTCAGCGAATTTATTGAACATAACCTAACTCTTTTTCAGGTTTATTTTTAAGCCAAATGGTTCGCCAACCTTTTGCAGCTCTTGTATGTGTCTTTGCAGCTCCTCTGGGTCTTGTGAAAGGAGAACGATATCATCTGCAAATCTAAGATGGTTTAAATTTGCACCGTTGATCTTTACACCATCCTGTTCCCAATCCACTTTACGAAAAACTTCTTCAAGGCCAGCCGATAAAATAATAGGCGATATTGTGTCACCCTGCCGTACAACTCGTTCTACATTAATTTCCAGTTCAAGATCATCAAGATGAACTGTCGCTATAGCTCGAAGCTAGAGCTCAAAGTTGTAACGCCTGTCACATTCCATTTGATTATATTCCTTTAAAAATACCTCACAATATTTTTCTCCTTTTTGTTCTTATTAACCCAACCCTACTTTCTCACATTATTTATCAAGTGACTGTTAAGGCATTCATGAGACCATGTTTAGGCCTGGATATTAAGGCGACAGTCCGCGTACAAAATAATGTTAACACTTTTGCTTACAAATGTTTTTCTTAGATTTGTAAAAGTTGGGTATTAGCTGTTTATTGTTGGGTAACAGCTAAAATTCACAGAAATTCAAAGCAAATCCTTTTATTCTTAACCTCATTTTTAAGGTAGCGGGTAGATACTTCTTTGTGACTCTAACAGGGACAGATCTACCACAAGATTAGCAACCTTGCCTTACGCGAGCTCTTGATTTTTCCCCATTTCTCATACCACGGGGGAAATCATGACCCATACCCATATTTCTTATCCTACACAACCCATAAATCCTTTCCCAAATCCTATCCACCTTCTAACCCGCTAGACCAGCGAGGAAGATTATGATTAATTGTTATGGCGAATTTTGAAATGAAAGAAATAATTCCCCAAGAATGTAGAACTCACAAATCTGTGATACACCTCAATGGTTTACCTTATACTATTCCAAGCCGTTTAAAAGTTATAAGCGTTTGAGTGAGTGTCCCTCGGTCGAACGGTTTGAGCTCGTGGCATATAGTATGGAGCAGTCGACCAGGTAGTTATTCATGAATGATCTGAAAAGCATTTGAAAGAAAGAAGAACCTTAGCAGATACAGAAGGACTGCAATATTGTGCTGGAATAGCTGATTAACTAGTAAGTTGTTTAAATTGATTTATTACTACCTTAAATTTATCTTTACTGCCAATCTTATCTTCAAAGACGTTTTTCTCAAAATTACTTTTTTCGAATTTGTGTACGGTGTAGCTCCTACATTTTTTGATCAATCGTTATCAAACTCAGCACATAGTTTCTTTGTATAAATACGCTTTATTTGAACCTCCAAACATGCAAAATGCACTTGCAAAAATACTTGCAAAAATGAGTACAAAAAAATGGTAAAATATTATATTAAGTTTTCATATTCCTCAAAAAAATATTAATTTTCGATTTTTTATGTGTTAAATGTGTTCCTTATGTGATTCCTTATGTGTTAAAAAATTCATGGAAATCACTAAAAATACGCCGTTTTACACCCATTTCCCCCCCTTAAGAGAATAAAGTGGGATATCATGAACCTAAGTGAGATTCGAAGGACAAAACCAGCTAACTCTAAAATCTATTTACCAATTGCGCTACGGAGGACATGAAGGTATATCTGAAAGAGTAAGATTTCTATTAATGGAAATATTTAAAGCGTTATAACTAATTTTGAAAATGAACAGCAGATATAGCACAAGAAGTGTACGGGAATATGCTCCAACCGCCAATTTTGAGGAAAAAATTAATTCAAAGAGAGACCTTAGCATAAATAATGGTTCCATAAAATAATAAAACAGTCAAAATGGGGAAAAAAACATTTCGTAAAAATAATAAAACGATTAAACGACCTAAAACAAATTAAAGTAAACATAAATTTTGGTAAAGATAAACCAAAATTTAATATAATCTAACTTGAAAACAACATTCAACTTTAAATTTAACCTAAAGTTGACATAAATTACTTAATCTTTGAATTTCGCCACGCAGTTTACACAAATTTTGCTAAAATGTTCACCATATACAGAATTATAGCAAGCAAAACAGTACGATTTTGTCATTCTCTTCTTTTTGTAGCTGCAAAATGAATAGTACATCCTTTTGTCACTAGTGGATTGCGGAGCAACGGGGCGGTTTTGGGTGAGAGGAAGATTCAAACATTTTCAAAATTTAATCTCGAAGACTTTGAGGGAGTCGTAGTAAGTCGCATATGCATCCATAATTCGGTTAAGTCGTCTGACAATTTCATTGCCAAATCTGTTTAGTGGTTGTCTAACTGCATTTTGTTTGTGAAAATTTTATACGTAGATTACGTACGAATTGTGAAGAGCAATGTTTATCATGTTATAGAACAGACATACATATATCAAAAGTGTCGACTGCTCCGTTAGTCGCATTATATGTTAATATTATATCAGGTTTATTTGAAATTGTATCTATCTTGTCATTGTCATGTGCAGTAGATAAAAGTACAACAATCTTTTTTGTCTTTTTTTCAGACATATATGAAACAGCGGCTATATCCTTTGAAAATAAAAACCAACTGGTTCCTGGTTTTCGACCCCTGAATTTGGTATTATCAAAATCAGCTGGCCACTCCCTTTTATTTTTTCTGACGGTTCCAACAACTGTCAACCCAAATTCTTGTAACATACTCTTAGCTAAAGGACTGCTAGTAAAATAATTATTACATGTTATATTTCTGTTAGATTTTTTTACTGGCTCTACTAATTCTTTCACGATGTGCTCGGCCTGTGGTTCGCCTGATAGTGTTGAACCTTTATCCAAGTACACTTTAGCATTTAGCATATATTTTGTTGCATTATCACAAATAATAAAAATTTTTATTCCATATTTATTTGGCTTCGAGGGTATATATACTTGAAAGGGACAACGGCCTTTAAATCCAACAAGCTGTTCGTCTATTGTAAAATAACTTCCAGAGCGGTAACATAAGGTACAATTTCTTATAAGCATTTCCCAAATACAAGAAATGGGAGCAAGCTTGGTTGATACTCTTCTTACCTCCCTCGTGGTTTTGTCATCAAATCTCAAACAGTTCAAAAAGGTATTCAAAGCGCCCTTTAAGTAAAATAAACTTGTACCTTCCTCCATATTTGCTGGATTCAAACATGGTATCACTTCTCAGGTGATTGTCTTTCAGTCTAGCCGCCATAATTAGCAGTCCGATGAGTGCGTCTAACTCTTGATCCACCAACTCTTTTAAATAACTGCTGTTTTGATTTTTATACTGCGTTCGCTACGCTTTTATTTCTTCGTTAGTGTACTGCTTTATATATTTTTTTTATATCGGTAAAAAAAAGATTGCTAAAACATTCAATTGGAGATTTAGAGTTAGAAGCCTCCCCGACTGTTCCAGGTTTGATATAGACTACATTTTTAACGGTTTTCCCGTCTGCTGCACTCAAAGGTGCAGTTTTTCCAATTTGGCACTCAAAATATAAAAGATAAGCTTTTTTGACTTGTAACATTAAAATAAATCATCCGCACATATAACAAAACTTATTCGCTGGATTTTTGCCAAATCGACATTTAGATGTCTTGCCATTTTATGTTCTATAAACTAATAATCCCAAAAAATAATAATCCCAAAATGTGTGAAAAAGGGCATAATGTGACTTTGCTACTATTGGCTCACATTTGATTGTCATATTTTTAAGACCTAATTAACATAAAATTTAATCTTGCTTCAAAATGATAGTGTATCACTTGCACCCTGTATACGACATTACATATTGAATAATCACCAGATTCTCGTATCGCAGTGTCACGCAAAAATCTACCTTGGTTCGCCTTTTGTAGCGTACTTTGTGAACAATTAATTGCTGAATATAATACCAAACATGAGATCTGATGAGGAAAACAGTTAAAGGTTACCTAAAACATGGCGAGGTGAAATCATAAAGTTACTAGAAACAAAGCAGTAACCTTCAGTTTTAATGTTATGGTCATTAACCATAAGTTTGTTGCAATTTAAATATGAATAAAAATGTTGAGCAAAGAATTTGAAAATGTTGTGTGTCAATTCGAAGTTCCAATCGCTGAAAATGTTACAAGAGACCTACGGGGAATCGTGCATATTAAAAACACGGTTAAAGACGGTAGAGAGTGGTAGTGGATTTACCTCGAGATCTGGTCGACCTTCAACGTCTACGAATGATGAAAACTGTCTTAGAGAGTTGGCTCAAGAGGTGAACGTACCTTTTAAGTCCGTTCATAACATTATGGCTGATATTTTGGACATGAAATATGTTGCCGCATGAGTGGTTCTAAAAGGGCTCAATTATGTCTAAAAAGAGCATCGAAAGCAGATCGCTGAAGACATGATTTCCCGAGCTTTTACAGACCCCATCTTCACGAAACGCATCGTAAAAGGTGATGACACATACGTTTACGAGTATGACATGCAAACAAACCAACGATCTTCGGAATAACGCATCGAAAACTAGCCCAAACCTAAAAAACCGCGTCAATGTCGTTCGAAAATCGAGGACATGTTAACAGTTTTTTCGATTACCGTGGGGTGGTGCACTCCGAATTTCTTCCAGAGGGAGAAAAGGTTAATAAGGAACACTATTTAGGCGTCATGAGGTGTTTGCTCGAGAATATTATCCGCCGAAAATGTCCAGAAAGTCATCGATGTGCAAGAATTTTCAGACAAAAAATTAATGAATGTCATCGATCGAGCACCGTACTAGCCTGATACGATCCCGTGCGACTTTTTCCTGTTCCCGAAACTAAAATTACCACTTGGAGGAAGGGGTTTTGAGTCAATTGAGGCCATAGTAGCAAATTCGCTGAAGAAACTGGAGCTGAAGTCCATACTTCAGTCAGCCTACGAATAATATATAGACCTGCTTTGAAGGCCACAAAATAAATTTTGATTAATAAATTTTTTGAAGTGAGAACTTCTTTAGGCAGGTTTTTGCTGAGGAATGAACTTAAGTGAACCGTCACACTCGGGTTGGTGACGCTGAATCGGAATCAGTGTAGTATTTTAATATAACATGCCTGTCTTATTGTATATGATCTGTGTAATATTTAAAGTGCTTACAGTTTGTGCTGCATTTCACTAACAGTAAAAAAAATATTAACTAATATTACTTCACAGGTACGGAGACACGGGCCAGGATTTAGTTTTGGGGGGGTTTAGTTTGAAGTAAGTAAAACAACAAAAATATACTACTCGACAAGAGATGGCGTTACTGTGCGCAACGTCCACTAGTTCGGATATGTATTCAAGTCAAATGTAATAATTTAACTCTCTTCACTCCTCGTATTTTTTCGGTATATTATTAGGTAATATTTGGCTCATTTCGGGGGGGTTTGACCCCCCCCCCCCCCTGGAAGTGGAAAATTAGAAGTTATCACTTCTATAGTGTGGTCATAAATACACGCCCATTTTTTTTAAATTTTATTTAACATTTCCGGTTTATTTTTACACTGAATGTATCATCTTAAGTTGAACTGCAGACGTTTCTCAAGAAAAAATAAAATTAATATTTTTAATTTTTTTAATGGATTTTAGATGCATCAAAATCTTAAGACATACCGTCAGTTTTATAGGAAGGGGCAAGTTAACGAGATGAATACATAAACAAATAACATCTTAATATTTTTTGGTCATTCCACCACCTTATACGATGGTTGCTATTTATGTATCTGGAATAATAAATATAAACAATTATGTATCATTGAACATTGTTTCCATTCCGATTGAGGTATCTCCGAAACATGCATTGAATCTGACGTCGTAAATCGTTGACCACGTAGTTTATTCTTCACGCACGAGAACAAAAAGAAATCATTGAATGCCAAATCAGGACTGTACGGCTGATGACCCATCACTTCGATGTTTTGGCCAGTCAAATATTGAGTTGTTAGGCTCGTTGTGTGAGAGCTCGCGTTGTCATGGGGAAGAATGATTCTGCGTCGCTGGTTGTTTTTTCTTATTTCTTCAAAGATCTCTGGCAAACAAATGATTGTGTACCATTCAGAATTGACCATTCTACGATTCTCTAGTGGCACTGTAACCACATGTCCATTTATCCCAAAAAAACAGATGACCATTTTCTTCGAAGTGCTTCTTGGGCGAACAACTTTTATTGGATTTGACTCATTTCAGGCTCATACGCACAGATCCAAGATTCGTCACCTATGTAGATGTTATATACGACTTTTGACGCACCACGATTGTATTTTTTGAGCATTCCTTTACACCAATCGAAACGATCATTTTTTTGAGCGATTATCAAATTATGCTGTATCCAACGCAAACAATTTTTTTTTGCTGTTAAATATTCACATAAAATCTTGTGTATGCATGTCATGCTAATACCCAGAGATGACTCAATCTCACAGTATGTCACATGACGATCTTGCTTTATCAGTTCTTGCACAGACGATTTTGGACGATCTTTTTTAAATTCGTCCATGAACGAACAATAGCGACGATCGAATTCACTAAACCTGTGATATTGCCAAAAGTCGAAGTGAGTTAATCGATGCATTGTTGTTGAGATAATCCATGCCAAAAATCGTTGTAAATCATCGCACGTGTATGCGATCACAATTTTCGAAATATGAAAAAGCAATAAGTCGTTTTTGGTACCCATTTTTTTGCACAATGTGGAAAGCAGTCTAGTCGATAATGGTCGGTTTTTAATAAAATTAATTAATTAATTATTCTTACGGTTTCTGACAGAACAAGCGTTTTGGTAGCAAGTGCATTTCTGTGAAGAAAACAGTGTGTCCATTCCATATGTGGCATAATGTCTTTTAATTTTACTATCACACCACTGTTCTTCCCCGTTATCGCTTTCGCGCCATCAGTACGCACCGCAATGCATTTATTAGTTTTCCTAATAACAGTTTTAAGTCCAAGTTTTCGTTTTGTGTTGTATCAATAAAAACTTTAAATAGTCCTTCGCCAGTTTCACGACCAGGGATTGATTTGAAAAACAACATATTTTCTTTAATGGACCCGCCGCATTCGTACCAAACAAAACACAAAAATTGCGCCAAGTTCGACACGTCTATTGACTCGTTGAACTGAATAGCAAAATATTCACTTTATTTAACCTTTTCAATTATTTGATCGTGAACATCATTTTCCATTTCATTATTACGTCTCGATATTGTGTCATTTGAAAGTGGTATAGGTTTCAACTTTTTTGCTTCTTCCGGACTTATCACCATATTGACCATATCAATGGCAGCGGGTAAAATGAGCTTTTCCACAACCATGTGGAGCTTAGACTTCCTGTCCATTCTTAATGCTACTAAATATGATGCTTCAAAATGGTGAGGTCTCATTAGAGGTTCATGCTTTCCATGGACAGAACTTGATAACAAACAATATATTGCGGCTTGTCATCCAAGGCAATGAATTTATATTTTAAATGTTTCATTGTGCAATCTGGTCTTTTTCTTTATTATTTCAGGAGATGTAGACGACGAATTTCGTTTGTCACAGATTTGTCCATTTTATTTAATATTATTAATGTATTTTATTACCACACTCTTATTAATTTATTTAACACTGAGTGAGAGAAGAAATCATAGTATTTAACATTCGGTGAGAAAAGAATGCGTAGTAGTTGTTTTTGTAAAAACTAATTAACAATGAAACTCTTCACCTCGTTCCTTTTTTTATTACCAACGCGCATAGCCTGTACGAATCTGCCTAAGCGCGCTCGGGACGAATGATCCGTCTCTCATGTGCAGGTGGATCATTTGACAAGTGCGTATAAGTGCCAGGAACATGTTCGAACTAATAAAAGTAATATAAGAACAAGGGTTTACACAAGTTTTGTTGTTCGGTATTTGTGGCTGTGTGCGGTATTTCGGTATAAGTGTAACTGCCCATTCTCACATACATCCGTCATTGATGATTCGTCATTTAATACAAAGACAAATAGATGATTCAATTTTTTTCACGATTCGTAAGCGTAGGAGGAGTTTATAAGCCATTTAAAAATAAAACGATTTTTCATAAATCAGGATACTGGAAAAAGGACCGTGTTAACGGCGACCGGATCGTCGCCGTGTTAACCGGCCAATATAAAAGTTTGATAAACATGAAATTAACATATTGTAGGTCGCAACGTTTTTTACTTAACTTTTTGGCTATTTAGTGGGTCGCGATACTAAAAAAGATTGAGAAACAATGCTCTAAAGGATTACGAAATCTTAGACATGTTAGACCCATTCATTTGGGTCTAACATGTTGACTCCAAAAAAAAGCAAATTTTTATTAATAATTGTTTTATATTCTAATCATGGTCAATTATTTATTTTTCCTTTCCCAGTATTTTAACATGTATTTCAAAACAAAAAATAATCAAAAAAGAATAAAAAATCTTAATTATATTTACACTTTTTGAAATTTGAAATTTATATATGTCGAATATTTTGACACCAAGCGCACATAAGTATATTATTATAAGTATATATTGTAAAAACATTGAATGCCTGCATAATAAATAATCAGTTTTCTAAGAAACAAGGTAAGAAACTGGTTAAATTCCAGTTTTTATCAATAGTAGCTTTAAGGTCTGGCGTCTCTTCGAGGCTTTGACTGCCTGGTATTTCTTAATATAAAATCTTGTCGCAAGAGAGGTGGATATAAATAAATATAAGATCATCAGGCTCTTTATATCTATCAGTGAAAATATTTTGATCGGTGAGTTAAAATAAAGAATGTTAAAATCGGGTGTATTTGCGTTTTTCCTCGTTTCTAAGGTGCTGAGCTTTACACCAAATTGCGTTGGAGAAAATCAGTACAAATATTACAGTTTTCCTGTGGAAGCGTGTTCCGACTATTTGTTAGACTTGTGTATGCCTATTAAGGGTGGTCGTTTTAACATTATAAATTATCCAAAAATAGTAAAAATTAAAGAAACTACAGTGTTGCCTACGTGTGCTTTTTACAATGTTGAAAGTTTACGACATATATATGGTGTGAAAAGTAACATTAAAGTGTTAGCTAGAGGATCATTTGTGGATTTACCAAATTTAAAAAGTATTAATTTAGCTTATAATCAATTAACTGAGATTCGAGATAAGATATTTCAGAATGTGACTACAGAAATATTGGATTTAAGTTGGAACAATATTGTCTCCGTTGATCCGGATGCATTCAAAGAAGTTCATGATTTGAGGTACTTAAACCTTAGTAGGAATTCATTGCTGACGTTACCTATGAATCAGTTATCACCATTTATCGTAAATTTAAATTTGGCATACAATAAACTGTTCAGAATTGCTATTAACTCAGCGAAATTTCAAAATTTAACCAATGTGGATCTCAGTAACAACGATATCAAAAACATAGCAATCTCTTTCTTTTATCCCGTGGAACTTTTTGATTTGTCTAACAACGATTTGACAGACATAGATTACGTCGAGATCATTTCAGTAGAAACATTTCGCATTGGTTCAAACCAATTTAAAACAGTTCCTCGTTATTTGGAGAATATAAATGCCAACAAAATTAACATTTATCCTAATCCTTGGAAGTGTGAGGAGCTGCCATTATTATGGAGTGCAATGACGTCATTAAACTATAATATAGAAACAACTGGTGCAGAATCGGAAACAATGGAAATCTGCACTAATATTACCAATAATAGACTTACTAGTCATAGAATGAACTCTTGTATTAACGACCAAGCTTGCCCAACGAATAAGGTTTGCAAAACAGGAAAATGTTTGGATCCATGTACCATCTTTTGTCACAAAAGTAGTATATGTAAAACAAAGAATCATCAATTTAGTTGTTCTTGCCCGAGCGGGCTAAAAACCCATCCTATGGATTTGACCGGTTCCTGCAACAATGTCGAATGTTACATCAATTCCCATTGCCGATACAACCAAGTGTGTATAGATAATCGTTGTACAACAATAGAAGCACCGTCGAATGCATACCCTATTTATCCTCCTATTGAATCAGAGCAGTGGGAACAGAAACCTTGGTGGTTTGAGGATATCCCACATGAAGAACCCATCAAACTTAGAGTATAATAAACTTCTCCAGCCCGTTAAAATAATGGAACCCAAAACTTATGTTAACTTAAATTAAAATATTCAAATTTTTATACATATATGCAATTATCGAAATAATTTTATAAAAGTACTTTTTAAAAAAATATATGATTTATATAGCATGTTTTATGTTATTTATTTCCTGGTATCTAATTCTAAAAATTCAGTGTATTGGAAACTAAATTTACAGGCTTGTAAGTATAAAAAATAATCCATAGTATATAAAAAATATACTTACATAAATAAATAAGGCATATGAATTTTTAAATGAGTAAATAAATAGATATAGTAGAGTTAAAAATAAATAGTTTCACTTCTTAGTATTGCAAATTTAAAGAAAGATTAGAAAAGCTTGCGAAAATCCCTGTGAAAATTTACATCAAATGTAGTGATTTGCTAAGTTTGTTATTAATTAAATCGAATAAAACAATTTGATACTTTGTTATCTATCACTTTTATTTTAAATTTGTGCGACTATAGTTTCGTAAAAACGATTTTACAATCTCTAACACAGTTTTAAAACTAAGGTATTACAGCTGTTTATCCTTGGTACCTAAATTTACACTTTTATTGGTGTTTTATTATATATATATATATATATATATATATATATATATATATATATATATATATATATATATATATATATATATATATATATATATATATATATATTATCACATTTTCTACGGGTTATTTTTCATTTTATTATCTTAAGTTTTGTGAGATTTGGATCTACTCTTCATATTAATATTTCGCAAAAGACTTTCATATTCACTCTAATGGGTAATTGACATTAGTGTGCAATTTTCTCACTTATTCTGTCTTACCTCGAACTGTCCACTTTTACTTCTTAGCCAAGGCGTAACTTGAACCTTGGCTTATTTGACGTGTTCACGTGCAACTCTAAACTAATACACTTCTCCATCGAACTCTCAACTAACACTTCCACCTCGTACTCTCTCTTAATGTTCTACAGCATGTAGTACGTGCTTTTACGTGCTGCGATTACACGAGATCTCATCTCGCACTTCCCCGTTAACCGTTCAATCGAATCTCTCTTCTCGTACTTCTACCTCGAACCCTCAACTCTCAACCCTGTTTTAATTTCTTCCATCAACTCGCCCCGTGAAAACTGTTTTAACTGTTTATACGAATTTTTACCCTGAAATGGTCACGTCAAAGCTATAAAAACCATCTGTTTGTTTTTGATTTTTTCCAAGTGCCTTACTTTCCCCCTTTCCTCGCTTCAGGGCCAACAACTCATCCGTTTCTCTGAAATATTGTTACTTTCTCGTGCGTTAATGCCAAGTGCCATTAGTACCAGTATGCACTTTTAGAGTTCTAATACATTCCATTTCATACGCTTTTTTACACGCTTTTTCATACGCTTATTTACTCATACGCTTTTAGTGTTTCTCGAAATGTGGGTGCTAGTTTTCACTAGTGGTGCCTTTTTTCGCTCTACAGTATGGATCTAAACTTATGTTTATTTTATATAAAAGATGAAAAGATGTTGAAATTTTTTGTCGTCAAGTATCGGGAAGGCATACATGTAAAGTTAAGAATCCATCGGATTGAGGTTTGGACTTCCCAAGGACCAAATAAAATAAAATTAAAAAATAAGAAATGTTTTAATTTTTTTACATCAAAAATTTAATTCGACGGTTACAAAAACCTGTTTCTGCTGTAACGAAAAACAAAATTTTCGGTCATGTAAATGTTGTATTGCTAGAATTATATCAAAAAGACATTAAAAACGTTTTTTTTTAATTCTGAACAAAATACACTCTCAATTCGACATATCAGTGAAGCTCCAACAATATTACGAGGACCGTTCAATAAATCCTTAGAAAATCCAAGAGATGGCGCTCGTAGCATCGGAAATGGTTTGTTTTTAGTAAGCATCATTATTCACCCGATAGCTTTCAAAGTCTAAGTTATATTCATCACATGGTTTCATTTTTATTGTCAATGGAAACAGGAAATTTTTGTTTATTTAAAAAATGGAAAAAAGTGAGTTCCGAGTATTGATTAAATACTTATATTTAAAAGGCTTAACACCGAAAGAGATGAAAGTAGTGGCGGCTTGTGAGGGATGACTTTGGGGCGCCGCCCCTCCAGCATTTAACACAGTAAACAATTTTTGAAAGCAAAATACCATATTTTATTTCCGTTCAGTTTCTTTCCTTTAACTCATTTTCCTGGTTCACATCCTGTATAAGATGTCAATAGCACGAAAAGTAAAAAAGAGGAAGGGGAAAGCAAAAAAAAATCTTCAGCAACACTATTTTCTTCTACGCCCTCCCACGGGCCGCCACTGGATCAAGGCTGGGTTGGATGAAGTTCATGGCACGTCTGCTCCTGTGTTTGCAACTGTTTATAATTGGGTAAATGAGTTTAAACATGGCCGTACATCCACAAAAGATGAACATCGTTCGGGACGTCCAGTCGAAGTGATTACTCCCGAAATGATTGACAAAATCCACGACATGGTTTAAGTGATCGGCGAATCAAAGTGCGCGAAATAGTTGAGGCCACAGACTTATCGCAAGGTACAATGTTTTCAGTTCTGCACGAAAAATTGGGTGTGAAAAAAATTTCAACAAGAGGGGTGCCGCGTTAGTTCTCAGTGGAGAATAAACGCAATCGTGTGGTCAACTGTAAAGCTGTTTTAGCACTTTTTCGTCGCAGTCCTGATGAGTTTCTGCGTAAATATATAAGTGTCGACGAAATATGGATATACTACTACACTCCAGAGACAAAGGAACGATTAAAACAGTGGGTTTTTGAAGGCGAACGGGCTCCGAAGAAGGCGAAGAAGGTGAAATCGGTAGGCAAGGATATGGCCACAGTTTTTTGGGATGCACGAGGAATCATCTACACCGATTACTTGAAAAAAGGAAAAGCAATAACTGGAGAGTATTATACGTCGTTATTGCACCGGTTGAGCGAAGAAGTCAAGAACAATCGCCATCACTTGAAAAAAAAAAATATCCTCTTCCATCAAGACAATACACGGGTGCACACCTGTACAGTTTCAATGGCCAAAATCATGGAATTAAAATTCGAATTATTACAACATTTACCATATTCACCGGATTTGGCCCCCACTGACTTTTTTTATTTCCGAACTTAAAAAATGGTTCAGCGGACAACGGTTCATATCGAACGAGGAAGTCATCGACCCAAACAGATGCCTGTTTTGAGGACCTTCGGAAATCTTACTTTTTAGACGACTGACAAAAGTTGGAGAAACGCTTGGAAAAGTGTATAGAGCTAAAAGGGGATTATGTTGAAAAATAAAAAAAATCTACTTAAAATGATTTGTTTTTCTATCTTTTTCTAAGGAATTTTAAACAAATTACGAATACAAACTGAATTTTCCATATATTCATTACATAGCAAAAACAATTTAGTTGTATGTCAACACGCATAAATGTTTAATTAAGGTCTTTCAATTCCAGTTTAATATTTAATTACTTATATTTATTACATATTGAGGCATCTTGCTAACACTCTAGCTTCATCAGAATGATATTAATCAAAAAAGTATTTATATAGTACATGTAATTTATAATGAATATAAATATACACTCAGTGTCAAGACAACACTTATTTTTGAAGACTTTCTGAAATAACATAATAATATGAAAACTGCAGTAAAATGTTTACTTACAGTAGAATTTTTACTCATTTTAAGTTCAACTGAAGAATATTTCTAATGGATTTTAGATGCGTCAAAATGATAGACACTTTATAGGACATAAGAAAGTTAGATTTTGTTGTTTTTCCACCACCTATTGTTGAATTTCTTGTCGTGAGGCTTGAATAGCCCTGAGTAGGAAATCTTCCATATTTTTAATTGTATTACCTCTTTGTTCCCGACAAGTTTTTCCAGGAAGTTTTGGTAAACATGAAGAATATTGTTCCTTAATGTTTTTAGAATATACAAAATACATATTTTGTGATAATTGTTGCTTTGATAAATTTTATAAACCATGTTCTCAGTATATAACCCCTAGGAAAATAGACTAGAGTAGGTGTAAATTATAGATATTATAGAAGCTATACAAAATATTTATTATTTGAAATACACGTGGAATCTAAACCATAATTTTTTATGATATAACATAAAACAGTTCTTTTTTTTTCAGAAAGGCACAAACCCACTTGACATGTGATGCACATCCACTTTGTTCTATGCGACTCTTTACTTGTGCTGCAAAGGGCGCATCTTTTTGACGCGCTATATTGTGATATGTAAGCACAGGTCAAACCATAATTCATACGGTACTGCAGGTTTGAAATGATTTATTAGTGTAGGAGGAAAACTTCGATGTAATTTTATTTCTAACTTCATGCCAGTACCTATCAACCCTGAAGCCACTGGCATCCTAAAGAATTTTAGATTTGGAACTGCTGATTGTGCTTTCTGCTTGAATATACTGAAAGAGTTTAAAACGGACAGATCTATAAAATACTACATTATTCTATGCCACCATTTTTTTGATTTGCGATCTATTTCATAGATGGATTTTAGCATGTCGGTTTTGTCAACATATCCCATATGCTGATTATAGTCCTTGATAATGACTGGATATCCCATAGTATGTAAACTCCCATTTTTTTGTTTACGCGTGACAGTTGCCTCATTTGAAGGCTCATGATAGTTTCCAAGAAAAAGAACTAATTTCCGATCTCTCCATTTTGTAAACGCAAGTCCATCTTTACTGTCTTTCCAGTCAGATTGACTCATTGTCTGTAATTCTTTGTCAGTTTTTATATTATTTGGAAAGTATTTTCTATTGGCCCTTACAGTATCACAGACGTAAATAAATTCCTAGTGAAGCGATTTTTGTAACTGTACAAATTTGAAAAAATTATCAAAATATATGTGGTAGCCTTTTCCTACCAAATCTCTTGTAAAATATTGATTTTGCCAACATATATTTGGAATTGGCAAACGTATCCATGCTCGTCAGCACGTATCCCTCGCTTGATAGGTTTGAGGGGCATATACTGTTTTAAAAAGCAGCGACCTTTAAATCAGATCATACTTTAATTCATTGATTGGTATTTTGATGGATTGTACGATATGTGAAAAATTTTAGATAATGTGTAATCGAACTTTGTACAGCTTGTCGTACCCTGCAGAGTTGCGAGTAGGCATTAATGAGTTATCAGCTAGGTGTATGTTTCCCAAAAGCCAAGCGAATAAAGAGTCACTTCTACGCCTCTGAAGTGTCTATAAATTTGTTTGGAATACGATTTTATCAATCAAAGTTTTAGGGAAGAGATGGAAAAAACATCCACTGGTGTCTCAAGATTATCCGGAATCTGGGGACCAGTTACTTCTCTAAACTCCTTAGTATTGGTAATACAATAATCTGTTGACTGCGACCAGATTGTTTTTAGCAAGTTCTCTGGTCCTAACCACACAGAGAGTAATATTGTCTCCTCCTCCCAGGCGCCATCATCAGTCATAACATTTTCACAATCAATTTATATTCTGCTATCTACAACCGGCTGCATAAATTCAATAACTAGAGGCAAGTTAGTGAGATCCATTAAAGTATCTACATCTACATCAAACTCTTCTTCAGATTCACAATCTGATGGAATTTCATCTAAGAATGTGAATAAGTCATTGAAAGCTAGTTTCTCCAACTCTTTCAGTGAATACTTTTTTTTTCTTCAATAAAACAAATAACATTAGTTTTCTAGTGGTTTCAGCTAGAAACCACCAAGTTTGCCGTTGGAGTAAACAATAAACACAAAAAACATAAGACATATTTCTGTAATAAATTTACACCATATTATAATATAATAAAACAACAATTTCTGCCATTTCTAAGAAACACTCACAAAAACCATTAGTTCCACTGACCGCGTTCCACTGACTGACATCTACCTCCAGAATAAAACAATGCAACATTGTTAAGTAGATTGGGTATATAGGCAACCTCTGCAATATGTGATTTTAATGACAAGCCACTAGGAACTAGAGGGCTAAGAGTTAATTCACTTTATATTTACGTTAACTTGTCTTGAAGGTTTTCAAGTCTTGAAATCATTTGGAATAATAATCAGATATGGAAGGGCAGCAGGCCAGTCCAATATTTAAATATTACTTTGCTCGAACCAATCCTTTACAGTTTTTGCCAAATGAATGCGTTATGCCAAATTAGGCGTTATATTGTTGAAGCACTGGTGAAGTTTCACTCATATCATTAAAAATGTTGTTTGTTGTTCTAAAAAACTTTTATATCCTTGAGAATTAATTGGATGAGAAAAAACACTAGTTTACTTTTTTTTGTAAACAATACTCGGTCAAACCGTGACACTTCCTCCTCCCATTTGCGGCCTTGATAAATTTTGGTCTTGCTTCGTGAGATTATGAAAATAAAAGAAAAAAACATTCAGATCCATCCAAATTCCTGACTATTATTGGCACTCCAGATTCCGTCTGCGTGTAACGAAAAATTAGTCGTCTTTCTTCCTCTCAGAAACACTTATTTTTACCATAATGAATCAGAAATTTATACTTCTTATGGCGCATTTGCAAAACAGATTAGAGTGTCTTTTAGGGGAAGACGAAGTTGCGCGCGCATTATGTGTTCCATCATAATTTATTATTTTCTTTTTAAAATTATGACACCTTCGCCATTTGTTAACTAACACACATGCTTTTTTTAGCTAAAATATCAATTGATACATTGTAATAAAATCTCTAGAGGGCTAAGAAATATTAAATATAAACAAATGTGTCCAACATTTTGACTCCCAAAAAAAATAAATATTTTACTAATAAGTGGTTTATATTCTGATCAAGGTCAATTATATCCCGTTCCAATATTTTAACTGACATTTAAAAAAAAAACATTAAAAAAAGTGTAAAAAATCTAAATTATGTTTAATTTTTTTGAAATTCTATGGTGTCTAATATTTTGTCACTGAGTGTAGATAAGTAATTTAAATATGAGCCTCGGGATATACAAATACAGATATATATTGCAAAAATATTTAATGCATGCATAATAAATAAGCAGTTTTCTAATAAACACACCTTCCTATAAAAAAACAGGGTGTTTTTATCGTTAAGTTGAAATATTTTGATCGGTCAGTGAAAAGAAAAAAATGTTAACATCGGTAGTGTTTGTGTTTTTCTTTGTTTCTAAGGTGCTGAGTTTTTCACCAAATTGCATTGAAGATAATCAGTACAAATATTACAGATTTTCTGTGGAGGTATGTTCCCAATATTTGTCAGAAATGTGTATGCCTGTTCCAGATGGTCGGTTTCAAATTGTAAGGTCTCCAAGAATAGTTAAAATTAAAAAAACCACTGTAGTGCCAACGTGTGCCTTTTACAACGTTAGCAGTTTACAATATATATATGGTGTAAAAAGTAACATTAAAGTGTTAGCTAGAGGATCATTTGTGGATTTGCCAAATTTAAAAAGTATCAATTTGGCATACAATAAGTTAACTGAGATTCCAGATAAGATATTTCAGAATGTGACTATAGAAACATTGGATTTAAGTTGGAATAATATTATCTCAGTCGATCCAGATGCATTCAAAGAAGTTCATCATTTGAGATACTTAAACCTTAGCAGGAATTTACTGTTAACCTTACCCATAAATCAATTGTCACCATTTATCCTTGATTTAAGTTTGTCATACAATAAACTGTCCAGAGTTGCTATTAACTCATTAAAATTTCAAAATTTAACCAACGTGGATCTCAGTAACAACTATATCAAAAACATAGCAATATCTTTCTATTATCATGTGCAAATTCTCGATTTGTCCAACAATGATTTAACTGAATTAGATTATGTCGAGATTAGGTCCGCTGAAATATTGCGCATTGGTTCAAACCAATTTGCAACAGTTCCTCGTTATTGGGAAAATTTAAATGCCAAAAAAATTAACATTTATCCTAATCCGTGGAAATGTGAAGAGCTGCAGTTATTATGGCGTTCAATGACATCCTTAAATTATAATCTAGAAACAGTTGGTGCAGAATCGGAAGCAATAGCAATTTGCTCTAATATTACCAATAACAAAATGAATAGAAGTAAAAAAAAAAAATCTTGTATTAACGATCGTGGTTGTCCAACGAATGAGGTTTGCAAAACAGGAGAATGTTTGAACCCATGTTACACTTTTTGTCACGAAAGTAGTATATGTATAACAAATAACCATCAATTTAGATGTTCTTGTCCAAGGGAACTAAAAACCAGTCCTATGGATTTAACCGGTTCCTGTAACAATGTCGAATGTTACACCGGTTCCAATTGCAGAATGGACGAAGTGTGTATAGGTACAAGTTGTTTGATGGGACAGAATATTGAAATTGTTACTCCATCCCCTGAAAACCAAAAGGAGCCTTGGGAAAGGAAACCTTGGTGGTTTGAAGATATCCCACATGAAGAGCCCATCAAATTCTCGATCTAGTTTTATTAAAATCTCACATGTAGACCCTATCAAAGATCTTCAGCCCATAAAAGTAATGAAACTTAAAAAATAAATATTAAGTGATTTTAAAATTGTCATAATTTTAAGCAACTGACAACTAAACATATTATATGCAATTAACAAAATAATATTATAAAAGTACACTTTTAAAATATATGTAATATAGGTCTTATATAATAAAATATATGTGTTATATAGGATTTTTTTGTGTTATTTATTTCCTAGCCTCTAATTCTAAAAATCTACTCTTAAAAGTGTATTGTGAACGAAACTTACAGGTTTGCCAATATAAAAAATATCACAGTTCAACAACTTTAAACTTTTTTGAGATAACATTGATGAAAATAGGTGTATATAAAGTATTTTGTAGTCCTAAATATGAAAATGATAAGCTAATTACTGTAACACGTACGGTTTTTTTTTACAGGGGTCGATGATATGAAAAAAGGAGACGACTATACAGTGCGTCCATTAAATAACAGTACTGGTCCTGGAAAATGTGATTAAAACAAAATACTTGACATTTGTTACACCGGTTCAGTAGTGATTCAAATGCGTGCTCCAGCTCATTTTGTGGAATAGCCTCCAAAGCTGTTTAGATGGTGGATGTCTTCTGTCATGTCCGTCACGTTTGTCATCCTCTAGCGACACTTTGCCATCCAAAAAACGTTTATGCCGCAGAAAACCATTTGTTCTGCTTAAACAATCATCGCCATACACTTGCTGCATCATCCGGAATGTTTCCGAGGAGTTTAGCGTTAAATTTAATAACAGCTTTTTGTTCCATGATGTTATTTGTACGTCAAACTTTTTTGACTTGTAAACAAGACATCATAAAATTAACAAATGTCAACCGATCATGGTAAAGTAAGTTTCGTTATGTTCAGAATGTTCAAGCTTTGAAACGACAGCTCTCGTCAATAGATGGCGTGACCGGTTGCTGAGATATATCGTACTGATACTTAATGGACGAACTGTGTATTTTTACAATCTAATATTTATTTAATATGAACATGTAAAACGTAGTAAATTTATGCAAATGTGATTAAAAAATATATTACATGAGATGCATGAGAAAACTTTTATTTTTTTCCTCTTATATTTGTAGCCTCATCTCTTTTTAAAAACCAGTAGTAGTCGCCCAACATAGATGGGTTCCAACGTCCCTGGTATCTTGTTTCCATCATCCTGATGTCCTAGTGAATTTGGAGTTGCTCCGAAGTTACAGCGTTGAACAGGCCAGGTGTTTGGAGCGAGCGCCCGAGCACTCGATGATTCGGAGCATCGGACCTCTTCTTTTGCGTTTCGGTTTCCTACCTGTTTCTTACTTCTTGTTTCGAATATAATGGTTAGCTTTGTATTGACTGAGCACCCAAAGCGTTAGAACTGAACTCTTCTGAAAAGAACTGAAAAGAAGCTGGAAAACTTACCGATAAGCTCGTTAACGAGCTCACTAAATTTTACGGTTTAGCCATTCGCCGACACGCAAACTCGATGGAAGAAATTTGGAAACTATAGAAGTTCAAAAAGTCATCAAACCAGTCTATAAAAATCTATCACAAGATGAACTGTTGACCAGATGTTTAGGAGCACAAACAGAAAATGACAATGAATCATTAAATTCATTGATCTGAAATTTCGCTACTAAATACTTGCTGTTCCTCCTGTGTAACTAAATTCACTTCCAGAAAAAAACATTCAACTATTGTAACCAGTACTCCTATGAAACCTATTTTAAAAGAAAAACAAGGAAAAAAGAAAAATAATGAGGAGATGAACGAAACTCAAAAGACTGACAATATGTCTGAAAGTAAGAAAGGTGTTAACAATCTCAAAGCATTTGCACAGTATACCATAAAAGTCAATAAAGAAGCTACAAATGAGAATGATTATTATTGTCTGGTTTGTGCTGGAAAGTACGAAGATCCGCCTAATAAAGATTGAATAAAATGCTACGAGGTATATTTCTTTTAAATAATGTCCGTTTTTTAGTAAGAAAAAAAATATTATAAATATAGGCAGGCAGAGAGGTATGGTGTTTTTGAAAAAATTGACACACTCTTATTTTTAAATGAATATCAAAATTTATTGCTTTTATACATTAGTGGTATATTGCCATTAAAGTATACATAACACAGTCAGGTGTGAAAAATCACATCAGTTGGGTGGCGTCCATTTTTGTCGAGCCATTCTTGTAGACGGGTAGCAAAATCGTCCATATTCCTTTCAATTTCACGCGTTATGGTTTCGGAAAGAGCTTCGATCTCGCTCGCAAGTTTGCGGTTTGTCTATGTAAGCTTTGGATTTTAAGTAGCCCCATAAAAAGTAGTCACAAGTTGAAAAGTCTGGTGACTGAGGTGGCCAATTCACATTCCCACGCAACGAAATAAGACACCCAAGGAAGTGTTCCCTTAAAAAGGCAATTGTTGCTCTTGACGTATTGCTATTGAGCTTGTTGGAACCAAAGTATATTGAGGTTAAAGAGGTTATTAATGAATTATTCATTAATTTAATTAGGTTATTAATTAATGAGGTTATTAATTGAGGTTAACCTCATATATGAGGTTAATCTTCTGAGTTCTGACAGAAAATAATGGCGAGTTAGCGATATGTGTTAACAGACACTGGTCGTTCGTTTTCACCGAAAAAATACGGTCAAATAAGGCAAGTTCGAGATACGGCACACCAAACAGTTACTCTGTCGGAGTGTTGTTCAAACATTTGTCATACCGCTCAACAAATTTTTGAATTCCAACGTCAAAGAAATCTGCAGCCTGTGAAGAAGCCCAATCCATGAGTGCAGTTTCAACTTCTTCGTCGTCGTTGAACCGTTGACCAACAACGAACTCCTTTAAGTACCGAAACAAATGAAAATCACCGGGTGCAAGGTCTGGACTGTAAGGTGGATGATTTAGTTCTTCCCATCCAAAAGACCTGATTAGACCTTGTGTTTGTGTAGAAACATGTAGCCTTACATTGTCATGAAACAATATCACACCAGAAAACAGTAGGCCACGCCACTTGTTTTGTATGGCACGCCGGAATTTTCTTAAGGTGAATACGCATCTGAATTGATTGTTATGCCTCTCGGCATAAAATCCACTAACAAAATCTCTTTCCTATTCCAAAAGACAGTTGCCATGATCTTTCGTGTGTCGCCGAATATATGTCGCCATTCCATTGACTGTTGCTTGGACTCAGGAATTATGTGAGACACCCAAATCTCATCTCCTGTAACGATGTGATCTAACAATTCATCTCCTTCCTGATTGGATCGCGTCAAAAACGATAAAGCCTAATCTCTTTGTTTTGTGATGGTCAAAAAACAATCTTGGAATCCAACGACTATACAATTTTCGATAATTCAGTTTCTCCGAAACAATAGTGTACAAAAACTGTCCTTGAAACCTGTTGGAATTCACTTGATTACTTTGAAATTGTGAATCGTCGGTTCTCTCGGATTTTGTTGTCCACATCACGAACCAAATCTTCAGAAATCAGAGAAGGTCGGCCAGGGCGTGACTCATCATGCACATTAACCCGCCAATCCTTGAATATTCTCACCCCCTTTCAAACTTTACTGTTATCCATAGCATTACCATTGTAAACCGGACAAATCTGATAGTGAATTTTCGCTGCTGCCAAGTTCCTTGAACTCAAGAATCGAATTACAGATCGTATCTCACAGTCAGCGGGCGTCTCAATTTTCTTAAACATTATAAACTTCTCCCGATCAGCACATAGATGAACGATAAGGCTGCAACTGGCGCCTAAACGTACGCATAATATGCTGGGAGCAGACGCGTATGCGCACTGCGGCGATTGCGCATCAATCTCACTCTCGTTCACAATATGACCTTATTTAAAAAATACCCATCGTATCTTTTTTTTGCGTAAATTGGAACTGCTAAAATGATTTTTTAAATAGGGTGGGCAAATATTTTTGGGATCCACTGCATATAAATAAATATTATAATCCAAGACCGATTTTTGTTTACAAATGTGAAAAAAGTAATACAAAATATATAATATAACAAAAATTATTTTTTTGAAAATTATAAATAAAATATCTTAGCTTAACTTAAAGGTAAAGGTATTAGGGTTAAAGGTGCATCAGCAACTAAGGCTATTTAGCAACTGAACCAACAGCTTAACGTGGGTTCCGAACCACGGTCATCAGCTACCGACAACCCAGGCCAGCACCCCCCTTAGGCTATCAACTCTTAGTTATGTGTTTACCCATAAGTCTATCAGGTTGCCTACCGACTGGAGAGTAATGAACGTAGAACACTTCTCAGAACGCATCCGGCCTTACCCAGCCTTTAACTGGCGTGACGTGGCCTTTAACGTGGCGTGAGGGGTAATTAATTGTCGGATTTTAGACTAGAAACAATCACAGACATTTAGGAAGTAAATACAAACAGAAGAAAGAAAGAAAAACAACCATCCGAGCACCGGAATCGAACCAACTACCGCGCAAACGCGACCGGCAGCTTGATTTAAAATAGCATTTTACTATTTAGACATTTTGCATATAAAAAATAAACATTTAATAAAATATCAAATGCTTCGTAAAATCTAATCACAATACATGTCCAAGGATAGCTCAAAATGTTTTTGACCTAACATAAATATGCATTCCTTAATTTTCTAAGACTTCGTATTTAATAGTTTATTTATTGCAATTCAACAAAGAAAATATGTTTTGAACAAAATTCAGTGTCACGCAATAATAAATAATTTAATTGATTCTGAACGATAACAGAGATTTTACTTTAGTACACTTGTTGTTATAGTATTTATTTATGAACAGAAATAATTCCATATCATTTTATAATACGTAATATGTATATCAAGTCACAATTATTAATTTATTCCACCAAACACACCCCATACAAACATACAGTAATGGACAAAAGTATATAGAAAATCAGTTTAATGCTTACAGATATTTCTTTGTTGTAAAATGAAATTTACTTATATTGTCAATAAATTCTATGGCATTGAAAGAAAAATATTCTGTAGATTTTATTTTGTTTACACTATAACTAAAAAAGTAAACCAAGCAAACAAATTTTTTTGAGAGATAAAAATATATAAACTTTATAGATATCATAATAGTTGCTCAGATTCATAAGAATCTATAAACCTGTGACCCCAAACAATGAGAAAACACATTTTACCATCAGCTATGATGGTCCCTTCCACTCCCTTCCCATCACCTTTCCGCGCCTGTGGTAAGCATAGCGTGTTCAGCTGTTTAGTGTGTTTCTGCGTCTATTGACGCAAAAACGTTCGTTATATATCCAGATATATTGCGTATAATCCAGACTACACGAGACAAGAATTTTCATGGCACCATTTCATTGATAAATTTGGTGAAAACATATTATTTTCTTATCCGACTGATAGATCAAAATATTCATCAGTGTTTATGGGCAATATATCATTGGCGGAAATAACAGAACACGTTCGTAGCATTAATTGAAAAGACTACATGATTGAGAGTGCAAAAGCACTGCCTCAAGAATTATTAAAAACAGAATTAATACCTAGTAGCTATTTACGTGATGAAAATTTGCTCCAAAAATTCTTAGAAGATGGAAAGTTGCCAATGGAGATTTTTATGCAAGCAAGGAAAAATTGAGCGAAAACTATTATAGAACAGTATTATTTGTATTTTATGACATATTTTTTACGGTTACTGAGAAACAGACTCCTCAACATATAGCTTTAAGTGAATCAATTCATCATTTGACTAGATCAAAACAGTTGATTAGTATATTGAATAAGTTTGGACATTGCATCAGCTATACACCATTACAACAGATTAATTTAGAAGTAATAATTTCAATTGCGTGTGAAGATGCAGAAAAACATTTGCTTATTCCCAAAAATATAGTGAGAAATTCATCGTTATTTCATCATGGAGCTTTAGACAACAACGACACCTCAATGAGGAAACATTAAGCAGTAAAGGCTCTACTCATGTAACAGCACTGGAAATTTATCAAGAAAAAAAAACAATACTATCGAGAACGAAATAAATCTCGTTAAATTGAAACCTACAGCTGAACTGTTTTAGTATGATTTGAAGGCCTTAAATTCTCAAGAAATCCTTCACTTCAAAGCAAATATGGAGCCTTCAACATCTAATTATCTTAACAGCAGCTGTTTACTAACCTTCACTCACAATTACTCAAAAGTTGATACTTTATGTAGGTTAGGTACCCACCTACATAAAGTAGGTTGCACATATTTCTTTAAAAAAAAAATTAACTGGTGATGAACTGGGATATAAACTGATTTCTCAAAACATAGATTTCGGCTTTAATTTGATGAAAGTGATATGCACGTTAGATGCTTTGCACTTGCAGCTATTAAGGGGTCAGGTACAAACATTTCTTTGGAAAAATTCTTATCAGACACAATTGCAGCCCATTGATTATTGCTTATTTGAATATGAAAAGCTGAATGGTGACTTACGTCTACGACAAATGACTAAGCCATCTTTACCAGAGTCATTAATACAACCTTGTAAGTGTATTGCAGTTTGCCGAACAATTTTAGGCAGTTGCAAAAAATCTGGATTATTTTGCATTTATTTATGTAAACGTATCAATAACGATTGTATAAATAAAAATGAGCAATTGTTTGCCTACTTTATATATAAATACTGCACAAGTTGCGTTCCACCAAAATAAAAGCGTTATATATTTATTATTTTGAAAATGTCGAGTTTCGTGCCTGAAAACGTGTATTTGGAGCACGCATTACTTTTCTTGTTTCATCCAAAGAAAAAAAGCCGCTGAAAATCACCGTTTGCTGGTAGAGATGGTGAGCATGCTCCAACCATAAGAATATGTGAAACGTGGTTTCGACAATTCAAATGTGGTGATTTCAACGTTCAAGAAAAAGATCGTCCTGGTAGGCCGAAAACGTTTGAAAATGCAAAATTGCAGGAGTTATTGGATGAAGGCCCAACATGAACTCAAAAACAATTGGCAGAAAAGTTGAATGTGAGCCGAGTCGCAATTTGTGAACGATTACAAGCGATGGAAAAGATCTAAAAGATGGAAAGATGGGTGCCATATGAATTGAATGACAGGCAAATAGAATATCGAAAAATCGTCAGTGAAATGCTGCTTCAAAGCTATGAAAGGAAGTCATTTCTGCATCGAATAGTAACGGGTAATGAAAAATGGATTTATTTCGAAAATCCCAAGCGAAAAAAACTCATGGTTATCACCTGGCGAAGCCGGCCCATCGACTGCAAGGCCAAATCGCTTTGGGCGCAAGACCATGCCTTGTGTCTGGTGGGACCGGGGTGGGTCGTATATTATGAACTGTTGAAACCTGGAGAAACAGTTAATACTGATCTCTACCGACAACAAATGATCAATTTGAATTGTGCATTAATCGAAAAACGTCCACAATACGCTCAAAGACATGATAAGGTGATTTTGCAGCATAACAACGCGTCGTCTCATTCAGCAAAACCAGACAAAAAAGTGTTGAAATCACTTGGATGGGCAGTTTTATCGCACCCGCCGTAGTCTCCAGACCTGGCTCCATCCGACTACCACCTTTTCGCATTGATGGGGCACGCGCTTGCAGAGCCGCACTTCGCCGATTTCGAAGAAGTTAAAAAATGGCTCGATGCAATAAATAAATTGCCTAAGAGATGGGCAAAATGTATAGAATCAAATGGCCGATACTTTGAATAAAGACATTTTAACTATCCATTGTAAATAACGTTTTTTAGCGAAAAAACCGGAAAGGAATAACCGTCATATATATATATATATATATATATATATATATATATATATATATATATATATATATATATATATATATATATATATATATATATATATATATATATGATGAGATATATATATATATATATATATATATATATATATATATATATATATATATATATATGACGGTTATTCCTGATGAGATATATATATATATATATATATATATATATATATATATATATATATATATATATATACATCACCATTGGACTTTACATGATTGAAAACGGGTATATTGGAGTGACGATACAAAATTCAATATATTTGGATCTGATGGAGTTTGCTATGTTAGACACCCTGTTGGAAAATTAATGAATCATAAATACACAGTTCCTACTGTTAAGCATCTGGTTAAGCATCTGGTGGATCTGTCATGGTCTAGGGTTGCTTCTCGGAGTTTGGAGTAAGTCCATTACATCGCATAGAAGGGATTATGGATAGATTTATATATCGCGATATATTAGTGAATGCTGCCTTATATGGAAGATAATATGCCTTTAAGATCTTCTTTTCAACAAGATAATGACCCCAAGCATTCTTCAAAGCTAGCCAAGCAATTTTTTATAGATTAAGACATTGCTCTCTTATAGTGGCCATCGCAATCGCCGGATTTGAACCCTATAGAAAACATGTGGGATCAGTTGAATCGATGGATTGAAGATAAGAATTACTCAGCCAAAGAAAAGCTATATAGTGCATTGAAAGAAAAATGGAAAAATATTGATAATGTCCACATTAATAAATTTCTTGGGTCAATGCCTAGAAGATGCCAAGCAGTTATTAGTAACAACAGTTGTGCCACCAAATATTAAGCAAATTACTTACTGTTTTGGCTTATTTGAAGTATTATTTAATGGAATAAAATGGAACCAAAAAAATATTTAATGAGAAAAAGCAAAAATATCAAAACACCACGATTGGTCAACCAATTTGAATGTAACATCGACGAATTAAATGCGCTTGCATCTACTGTCCACGGCAGTGGCGGCTCGTGAGAGAGAGCGTTGGGGCGCCGCCCCTCCAGCATTTAGCACAGTAAACAATTTTTTAGAGCAAAACACCACAGCTTCACCTCCTGTATAGGGTTTCAATAGCACGAAAAGTAATAAGAATGAAGGGGAAAGCAAAAAATTCTTCAGCAGCACTATTTTCTTCTACGCCCTCCTACTTTAAAAACCCACGAGCAGCCACTGGTTCTACGGCCAGCCTTCCAAAAGTTTTAATGAGTCTTGTGATAAAGCAAAAAGGGTTCACATGCTATTAAACACGAGCTGTAGCGGATTAACATCTATTAACAACTAAGATCTATTTTACAGGCAAAATAAATCTTAGGGCAAATAATATGCTGCCAACATTGTAGGTGAAATTTCTTATTCTTCTTCTGATTGTACTACCAAATTAAAACAACCTAAATTAAATGAATCCAACAGACGTCCCTTTACTAATGATAAAGCCTTAGCTGACTTTATAAACCGTAATTTGACGAAACATCCTTACAATTTAACAAGGAATCGCGCTAAGGGTTTAGTTCATAACATATATCGATTCTGTTAACATTGCAATAAAATAAAATAAATTGTTGTCTCCCCAGCGATGAATTTACAGTTAGAGAAAGTAATGCAGTGATCAGATTGCAACTGTTAGACCTCATCGCTTGTCGTGTTGCCTTTTTCCAAATTGATGCATTTAAGAGAGTTTTGCCTTAAAATAACTTTGATTGATGAATAAATGGGTTGTGATAGTTCGGGGTACAGTAGAGTAAAGTTTGAAAATGCAGGTTGCGATGACGAAAATTTGTTTGTTTATTTTTATTTGTTCCCTTACAATCATGTTCACGCAATGAACAAGCTAAGTTGTTAAAAAGGTACAAAAAAGAAAGACAGACATTCAGTCATCCTTCAAAAACCAAATGGCTTTGATAACACAGGTCGACATGATTTTTGTGACATTTTTGCGTTTCATTTTGGTAGTTATTAAACACCTTTTCAGAGAAATGGTCTAGCGCGCCCCATTTTCAAGTACCTGTTTCTCCGTTATATCGTGGGACATTGAAGTTATTTGTACCTGATTTTGCACTGGACAATGTAGGAATTACCATAAGACTATAGAGGGGGTATTTCCGTAGTATTCAACGGACATTTAAGGGCAGTTTTATTGTTTTCTATAGTTTAGTTTGTTTCTGGCTCATTACAGTACAATCAAGTGTTTAAGTTAATAATCCAGTGGATAAGTTTTGTTATATATGCGGACGATTTATTTTAAAGTAACAAACTAGATGTATATCGGAGGAAGTCAAAAAAGCTTGTCTTTTTTATTTTAAGTGCCAAATTGGAGATCAAGATAAAAGTTGGGCCACTCATGTTTGATGTGTGAGTTGTGACGTAAATTTAGTGCAGTGGATTCATCGCAAGAAAAATTCTATGTTTGCTGTTCCTATGGAACAGAAGGAATTTCAAAAAAGCAATAGGACAAAATTCAGTATACAAATTTGCCTTATGCACTTAGGTCGGTGCCTCCAAACCAGGAACTACCGGTACTTATTAAACCTTTAAACCTGAACAACATGTTTCCCGGTGATCCTAATTCTTCATCAGGATCCGATCCACAACTTCCTGAGAACACCAGTTGTAACCCAACTTTTTTAACAACTACCAGTGAACCTCACTTAATAATTCAGAATGAATTAAATGATTTGGTACGTGACCTGGCGTTGTCAAAACAAAAATCGAAACTTCTTCGTTCTAGACTTCAACAGTGGAACCTGTTAGATAAAAATGCAAGTGTTTCACTTTAGCGAAAACGGAATGTAATATTTTCAAGTTTTTTATAAAATGGAAATATCTCTATGTGTCTGTTGTGCTGCTTAATATTGAACACTACCTTCCGAGTATTTTCATAGATTCGTCGAAATACAGCCTAAAAGAAGTCTAGCTTCATAATGAAAACAAAAACCCATCTATTTCTTTAGCCCATTTAGTGATAATGAAAGAAACCTATGACAACTTAGCAACCATACTAAATCGCGTTAAATACGTACAGTATCAGTGGAATATTTATGCAGATTTAAAAGTGATAGGTATATTGCTAGGACTTCGAGGGACTTTTACAAAGCATTGCTGTTTTGTGTATGTTTTTAGGATAGTAGGGCAACAAAAGAACATTACAGCAAAAAAGGTTGGCCTCATATAACTTCTTTTGAACCTTATATTTCAATCCTAAAATATGCTCGCCTTGTTAACCCAAAAAGGTGCTTCTTCCGGCTCTCCATATTAAGCTTGGACTAATGAAAAACTTTGTCAAAGCCATGGACCAAGAAGGTAATAGTTCACAGGGACGCCGGACCCAATCTATGTTGAACTGCTACTGCTTTTAAAAAGAGATGATCGTATAGAAGCACAAGACACATAATTCTTAGTAATGTCTTTATATAGATTTAACACGTTTATATTAAATAAATATAAGTCTCCTTTTTTTCTCCACCACCGACACCCTGTAAAAACCGTACGTTTTTCAGTATCAGTTATATCAAAGTTATCTCAAAACTTTCGAAATTGTTGACCTGTGTAATTGCTTCATGTTCCGATCAAGGTCAATTACTTTTTCCAATATTTCAACCTGTTTTGAAACAAATAACAAACTTTGAAAATAATAAAACTTAATTGTATTAATATTTACTAATTATTTATTAATAAAACATTTTGACACTGAGTGTATATAAGTAATTTAAATAGGCGTCTTGGGATATACAAATATAGAATATTTTCAAACAATATTGAATGCATATAATAAATAATACATTTTCTAAGAAACACGCCAATAAACTGAATAAATTGCGGTTTTTATCAATCGTAGCTTTGGATCAGAAGAGAGGTGGATATAAATATAAGATCACGAGGCTGTTTTTATCCTTAAATTGAAATATTTGTATCGGTTAGTGAAAACGAAGAATGTTAAAATCGGTAGTGTTTGTGTTTTTCCTTGTGTCTAAGGTGTTAAGTTTTAACCCAAAGTGCATTGGAGAAAATCAGTACAAATTTTACAGTTTTCCAGTGGAGCAATGTTCCGATCAATTATCAGATTTGTGTAGGCCTGTATGGGATGGTCGGATTCAAATTATAAGTACTCCCAAAATAGTGAAAATTAAAAAAACTACAGTGTTGCCCACGTGTGCTTTTCACAACGTTCAAAGTTTATGGTATATATATGGTGTAAATAGTAACATTAAAGTGTTAGCTAGAGGATCATTTGTGGATTTACCAAATTTATAAAGCATCAATTTAGCATATAATCAGTTAACTGAGATCAGGGATAAGATATTTCAGAATGTGACTACAGAAATATTGGATTTAAGTTGGAACAATATTGTGTCCGTTGATTCAGATGCATTTAAAGAAGTTCATGGTTTGAGATACTTAAACCTCAGTAGGAATGCACTGCTAACGTTACCCATAAACCAATTATCACCATTTATCGTAAATTTAAATTTGGCATACAATAAATTGTCCAGAGTTGCCATTAATTCAGTGAAATTTCAAAATTTAACCAGTGTGGATCTCAGTAACAACAATATTCAAAACATAGCAATCTCCTTCTATTACCCCATGGAAGTTTTCGATTTGTCTAACAATGATTTAGCTGACATAGATTACGTCGAGATAATATCCGTAGAAACATTTCGTATTGGTTCAAACCAATTTAGAACAGTTCCTCGTTATTTCGAGAATATCAATGCCAACAAAATTAACATTTATCCTAATCCGTGGAAATGCGAAGAGCTGTCATTATTATGGAGTTCAATGACATCCTTAAACTATAATATAGAAACAACTAATGCACAATCGGAAGCAATGAATGTTTGCACTAATGTTACCAATAATGGAATTACTAGTCGAAAAGAAAAATATTGTATTAACGACCTTGCTTGTCCAACGAACGAGGTTTGCAAAACAGGAAAATGTTTGGATCCATGTGCCGCTTTTTGTCACAAAAGTAGTGTTTGTAAAACAAAGAACCATCAGTTTAGTTGTTCCTGTCCAAAAGGACTAAAAACCAATCCTATGGATTTGACCGGTTCCTGCAACAATGTCGAATGTTACACCAATTCCCATTGCCAAGAGGACAAGTTGTGTACAGAAAATCGTTGTTCAACAATCCAATATACGACCTACGGACCTATCACTGAAATTCCCTTTCCAGACACTACAGAATCAGAGGTTTTGGAAGTGAAACCTTGGTGGTTTGAGGATATCCCACATGACGAGCCCGTCAAGCTCCTCCAGCCCACTAAAATCCCATACATAGAGCCTGTCAAATTTTTCCAATCTGTTAAAATAATGGAACCGAAGACTTAAATATTAACTTATTTTTAAATTGCCATATTTTAAGCATATATGCAATTAACAAAATATTGTTATAAAAGTAGATTTTTAAAGTATATGTAATTTATATAACATTTTCATTTATTCACTAATACCTAATTCTAAGAAGCCTTCTAAGAGAACACCCGAACGACGAAATGCATAGAAATAAATAAAACGTCTTGTTTTACAAATCCAGTATTAAAAGTTTGTTATTAACTAAACTTACAGGCTTTCCAATATAAACAATTATATATTCTATATAAAAAAAATGTAAACAAACCTTATAAATTTTGAAATGAGCAATTAAATTGATATATTAGGTAGGTATACAAATAAATATTTTACTTCTTAATCTTGCAAATGTAAAGGAACGTTATACTAGGGTAGCCCCAGAAGTACACCATCCTGACGTATACAGGACCTGGGGGATGTTGTTTGAAAAGAATGACTATATAAAGTCAACTATATAAAGCGTAAGTTTGAAGTTTGACGATGTACGTTATTTAGTATTTGGTTCGCAGCCATTAATAGTGAACGCTCTCAGTGAATTTGTAAACATGAAAAAAATTGGTCATCGTTATGTAATACAATACTTTCATTTGAAAGGTGTTCATTTGAAAGCTAAATTCTACTATAGGGAAGTCTGCTTCTTCGTTTGCAACAGTAACATATTGGACGGCAGAGTTCAAACAAGGCCCTACGAGCTGCCAAGACGAACAGCGCAGTGATCGACCAAATGAGGTGACTACGCCAGAAATGGTGACGAAAATACACAAAATGATATTGGATGACCGTCGACTGAAAGTGCGCAAGCTAGCAGCCATGGTAGACATTTCAAAAAGTGCTACATCGCATATTAACTGAAGATTTGGAATGAAAAAGCTGTGCGGAAGATCGGTGCCGCGATTACTCACACTGGAACAAAAACAGAGTCGTGTGGATATTTCAATCGAGTGTTTGGAGAAGTTTCACATAAATAAAGCTAAGTTGTTGGGTCGATTCATAGCCATGGATGAAACATGGATCCATTACTTTACATCTGATAGGAAGGTACAGTCAAAACAATGGACAAGGCAAGGCAAGGTAAGGCAAGGTCATGGCGTCAGTTTTTTGGGATGCGTGTGGGATAATTTTCACTGATTATCAGAAACGAAAAACAATCAACGGCGAGCATTATGTGAGCTTATTGCAGATTTTGAGTGATGAAATCAAGGAAAAACGGCTGCATTTGACGATAGTTTTGTTTCATGAAGACAATGCACCAGTTCATATATCCGTTCTCACAATGGCCAAAATCAATGAGTTAAAGTTCGAATTGCTTGCTCACGCACCCTATACGCCAGACTTAGCACCCAGCTGCCAATCTCGATGCTTTATTTGTACACCTCATATGTATCTTTGGTATATTCTGTCATTCCTCATTGCTCTAATTAAACTGATAAACACAGTATTTGTGATATAGCACAAATTTTTGGAAGTTTGTGGAATAATTTGATTCTCTGAAAATGAATCTGTAAACTCAATATTTTATCACCCATTATATATATATATATATATATATATATATATATATATATATATATATATATATATATATATATATATATATATATATATATATATTTATATATATATATATATATATATATATATATATATATATATATATATATATATATATATATATATATATATTGTACAGCAGGCCATAGAAAGTCACAACGTTGCCACTGTGCTTGGCTTGATATATTTGATATCATCCGTCCATCGTGTTTTTAGTCTTCCACGTGGACGTTTTTGATCAAGCGGTATCCATCCCAGGATTGCTTTGGTCTATCTGTCGTCATATCGCCTTGTTATATGATGTGCCTACCTCCATTTCAATTCCTTCATCCTTCCAATGACTTTTCAATGATTTTTTTTTATTTATTATGTTTTTGTTAATTTATTGTGTTTTCTTTGTTAGGTCGTGTACTTGTGGGACTGCACTCGTAAATGCTTGTGAATATCTTAGGCTAAAAATGGTCATTCTAAAACAACACCAACCACTAAATAGAATTATTTACTGGTCCGTTCAAAATTATTAAGAAATTTCTAATTTTATTTTAGAATTTTGAAGAGCCATGAATACAAAAAGGGCCATAAATAAAAAAATAGTAAATCGGTGATTTTTGATTGACACGCTATCTTCTTTACTGTTCGTAGACGATCAAATAATTTTCGCCGAGGATGAAGATGATATCTGGCAGGTGCTGCGATAGTTAACCGAATAATATAAAAAGACCCTCCCCCCTCAAATACATTTTAAGAAAACCGAATATATGGTAGTTGGTGGAGAAGGAAGAGACTTAAAATTAGAAAAAGGATGTAGTGGGAGAAATTGCCAAATATATAAACACCTTGGAACAATTATGTCTAATAAAGGCGGAAGTAAAGAGGAAATAAGTAATAGATTTAGAAAAGGCAGGCTACAAATACGACAGCTGCATTCGTTAAACTGGAACAGAAATATGCCAAATCACATCAAACGAAAGCTATATAAGGCTATAATGGAAAGCATAACGCTACAGAAATTGAGAGCTATGGAGATGGACTTTTGGCGACGCAGGTGACTTTTGACTCTAGGGAATTCAAATTCGTACTGAACATGCCTCCGAAAGGGAAAACACCAGCGTTGCTAGATCGAACGCGACACTACCAGTCTCGTTGCTTTATTTGTACACCTCGTATATAGCTTTGGTATATTCTGTCGTTCCTCGTTGTTCTAATTAAACTGATAAACACAGTATTTGTTACATAGCAATTTTTGGAAGTTTATGGCATAATTTGATTGGCTAAAAATGAACCTGTAAACTCAGTTTTTTATCACCCATTTTAATATATAATTCTCTAATTAATGCTACACAGCAAGTTACTAACACACAACAACTTACTACTATAACTAACTTACAACTTACATGCAACTTGCGAATTAACCCAACTTACCTTAGTACAAAAGTTTATAATTTTGTGTTTTGCTCAAGATGGTGTTTAATGACAAACTCACACTTTACCTGAAGAGAAAAATCTTTGATCAGTGTGTCTTGCCTGTTATGACATGCGAAAGTGAAACATGGACACTTATATCACAATTAGTTCAAAAACCTCGGGTAGTACAGAAGGAAATGGGATGATATAAGATTTGCATTACAAAGCGGGTCAAAAAACTTGTACATAGATCAGAGAACAAACAAAAGTGTGTGAAATCATTGGAAGAGTAAAGGAATTGAAAACAACGCCCATATAGCGAGGCGATGTGACGATAGGGAGACCAGAGCAATCCTGGAGTGGA